>CABEGB010000636.1:1200000-1800000 GCA_901521435.1 Crematogaster levior
CTGGTGATATACGTATTAGCGCACACGTGTCGTGATTTTCCTCAAGGAAGGCACCGAAATGTATTTATCTGGATTGTCGTCGGTCGTCGTTAAACTCAACAACCGATATGGCGATTTCGTTCCGACGAAACCGCGCACGATGCACCGAGATACTCGCTGGCATTGCAGGATTTTTGTCAACTTATTCGAGAATCGACAAGCATTCTCGAAACGGATGCGGTATTGATAAGACGTAACTTTTATCAATTTATTATTGATACACGAAAGTGTCTGATTCTCAAATTCGCGCTTGAAAAGTTAGGCCTCTCGGAATTACAATGTTGTCTCGGATAAATATGCCACGTCTCGGTGCATGCGCACGCGGTGCGCACTCGAGTTTCCCTCAGCTCGAAAGGACGGTCGATCAGTCTATCGATAACGGCAGCCTCAGGAGAGTTCTCTTGGCTCAAAGTCTCGATTTCGGACGGACAGTGACGACAGAATCCGGGGATTATCGGAGGAAGAATCGCCATCGACTCTTGATAGACTGACTATCTTTGCATCGTGGCAGAACACATTCCCCATAGCCGACACCCAACGTTGGGTGTCGCTATGACTCGGCGGGATCTTTCCCTCGGATTTCCGCCGTCACCACCCCGGCGCGAGACCACCCCTGTGTGATCGGTCGTCGCAACCGCAACCGCAGGCACCTTCTCACAAGCCACGCGTACTGGCGACTCGTTCTATCGCTCGTACCTTCTCTGATTACTCGAATATTTACATCAAGACCACCCTCTTCGAAACCGCTCGCTTTCACGAAGAGTCAATGCATACATGCAGGCACACATACACACGTATATGCATTCACATGCTCTCTCACCCGTATTTACAACAGCCGTTTGTTCGCTTTGATATGATACAAGCTACGATTTCTCGTCGGCACCTTCGCGAAGGCACGCGTTATGTAGAGAGTTGCGTTGCACACGTAAGATTCTGCGCGCGACGCGCTTCGTACGCGGCTACGATTCGCACAGCCGTGCGCACGCCTTTTACAAGGTCTCGGGTTCCCGAGAAGTCCGGCGAAAGTCGGGACAGGGCCTTCGAGGGGCTGTTCAAGGATTCTGGAGATCAGGCTTGATGTGATACGTGCAACTTTTTGTTCTTGCTATATGAAATACTGCTTAATATTATATATGTACCGCGATCGAGTTACAGGATATACCGTTTTGCAAAATCTTCTGATCGAATTAACAACGTTAACCGTTGCACCGAGTTTCAGCAAAAGCAAGGATACACCACATTCTTTCATATCATCATTTCACGTTTTCTTAACGCTATCACAGTAGTATGCGTTTCACGAAAGATAAATTCAGAAGTAATCCCTTTTACTTTCAAATACCACATCGCGTGACATGTTGATATCGCTCTCGGCGCTTCACTGTTTTACAATCAAAGTGAATCCGAATATATTTTTCACAAAACTCATAGTCCTATTATAATCTTATAGAAAGACGCGCAATCCTGAATCTTCCTAAGAACCTTCTCCGACGTCACAGCCTGCCCAAATCTCGAGGAACTTGGCCCGTCCCATCTTATCCTTCGTTCGTACATCTCTCAGACACACCTCGTTGCTCAAAACCTCCCACCTACTCTTTGTGTCACTGTACACGTGATATTATGCGATATGTACAATCGCCTCGAACTTCCGATCTCCCGGCAGCTTCTCAAGAAGGCTGCCAGAGACGCGTCCGTCCACCTGCACGCGTATATAATTCAACTGCCGACACCTGCTGGCGCACAGCTGGACGGCACGATCTTACGAGGACTCGTGCACCTGGAACCGCCGAATTCGCGCTTGCACCGACTCGCACTGTACCTCGCTATACCTGGTGTATCTGCCGGCACGTACGGGTTCCCTAATGACCACCAGATTACCGCCTCGTTCGCGGAGCGCTTCGAGACCAGCCTTGCTGCCACCGCGCAACGTCGTCGGCGGCGTCGTCATCGGGATCTTGGCGATCTTCGTGACACCGGACGAAGTCTCCGATGTGAAACGGCTAAGCGCCTTGCTGACGACGCCGTTACACTCGCGCGGCCAAACTCTGGCGGCGCGATGATGATGATGATGCCTCTGTTCCCACCTATCGGCGGTCGCGTCGGCGGCGGTGAACGGGAAACTCGCTCTACCTTGACTCTTACCGTACAGAATAAAATCGAGGGAGTCGTCCGAATAGATGCTGCTACGATCGCTCGAGCTGTCGGTCGAGATTTCGGATACGGTGTCGCTGCCGCTATCGCTGCACTGCTGCTCGGTCTCGCCGAGAATGAATACGGGCGTGCACTTGAACACCTCACCGCCACCAGCCGGCATCGTGTGGGTGGCGGTTGCGCGACGTTGCTGAATACCACCGCCAGCGTTTGACGATGACGGTTCGATGATGACAATTTCTGGCAGAATGTTGCCGGAGAACTTTCGCGCCAGCGAGTCCATGTTCCTCTTGAAGGTGTCCCTTCGGTCCGGGCTCAGCCCGAATCTGATGGGTTTGGACAACGACCTCGAGGCCGAGTAGAGATTCTCCGTATGCGAGGAGACGGCACGAGTACCCGCCGCTGATTTGGAAATCTCTGCACTTTGGCACAGACCGGTTGTGGACGACCGTTGCTGCTTCTCGCCGTCGTTCTTCGGCATCGATGAGACCTGATCTTGATTAGCAATCGGCAGTTTCGACGAGGCGCTGTCCTCCTGCGGGGGCGTTGTCGATAGATCGAGAACCGCCGCGGGGCTGTCGTCCGACGAAGGACACGTCGTCAAGGGCGCCAACGGCTGTTCGAACATGTTGAACCAGGGATGCTGGAGGCACTCGGTCACCGTCAGACGTTCGCTGCGAACAGACAAAAATCGCTTATTTGAAGAGAATCGTTTTCACGAGTTTTTCGCCAAGAGATAAGCAAGAATTAGACTTTTATTTTGATTTCCTATTTTCGATAATTTTCTCTGTTAGAACACTGAAGACTTGATGTTACATCGGTTACAGGCGCAGTACGTGCTCTTGAACAAATATATTCTGACAACAAGCTCGTTCCGCGAACGACCACGTTCTCGTCATCTTCGTTAACTCGAGGAGCGAGAGAGTCAAAGGGTTAAGAGACCCGTCGCATAAACGACCTCCGCTAGCCGGACCGCAGCATTTATCGACGGTGACCATCATCGTGGCGGTCCCCTCGGAACGTTTTCGCATGGTAGTTTCGTGTCGTGTATACCGTCCACGTATCATGCGGTCTGCGCAGAAACCATTACGTTAGCTAACGTATCGGTTGACTTCCGGCATACGAATGGAGCAACGAATTGCGTAACACGTAAACGCCGTGGAATGCCGACCCATAGAGGAGTTGTACCAAAGTGCTTTTAAGGAGCGGTCCCTCCTTAATTCCGGAAACCAAGAAGGTCCGAATAAAAAGTGTTCGCATGAGCGAATTAACTCTCGCATTTACATTATTATTATCGTGCGAAAAAACAAACGGCGAAATGGATGAAACCTTCTACGGAGTAAATTGAATAATTTTACGAAGCGAAGCAAAAGCTAAAGAAAAATTATTTAACGTAATCACGATGAACAAATTTACAAATCGCGTTTGCTAATCATAACGTAATAACGATTTCGCCATTGTTTACATAGTTTGAACATTTTAGTAAAGAGAGAATGATTAAGATACAATTTTAATACGAATGACGTGGAAATGAAGTTTCTTTCAACAATGTCTGTTTCAGAAACAGAGTGTAGCGCAACCTCTTCGAAACCAAATACGGCAATTTGCAGTCAGCGATGAAGACTCGCCATTCAACGTCGTCGGATATGATGATAAGTCAGTCATGCGGGTTCCGCGCGATAAAACTCTTTGCATTCGCCAGAGAGAGGAAGGATAATTCCGGATAGCAACTTCCTCTCAGCTGTCCGTGCGATAAGGGAACCTACAAAGTCTTTCTTTTTCTTTTCAGCGGAACTCGCCTTCCTCGCTCTTCCCGCTTCAAAGAAAGTCACCTCGCGAGAAGACATGGCATCGACTGTTTTACTCGCGATCGGCCAATAACAGTTCCTTTAAACGCGCGAACTAATAAATATATTTCGAGAGATCGAATCACAATATCATAATCACATTATAACGGGACGTGTCATACATGAAGAAACGTTGCTGCTTTTAATTTTACTTCCAATTTGACTGATTGTGAATCTTTTCTGCAACGCGCACAAATAAATATCTTCTAGATTGATGTAGTTTGGGTGCAATGTCAACGAGACAGATATCATTGTGCGGTCCATCTGCATAGTTAAATGTAAACTTTATACACTTGATAAGGAACTAGAGGTCGAAACGTATGTTAGTGTTAACAATTAATAATAAAATTGGGCTAGACGGGTTGAAAGAAAAACTGACGTCCGTTTATCATACATTGTGCATTTAATCCGCAAAGCATTAAGAGAGAAAGACGAAGTGATCCAAATGCAATTCGAGGAAGACCTCGTATGATCAAAGTATGGAAAGTGTGATTCAATCCACAAATGCACATTAATTTGCGCGCACATCTGTCCGATTTCTCAAACGTGCGCTTTTATTCCGTTTGTTACGTCTCGTACATCGAATGAAAGCCGAAGCCAATAACGCGATGAAAGTGAATCCGAGGCTAGGGGATACGTTTCGCTCTTGGAATCTATACAATAAAAGGCACCAACGCGGACGGAGCTAGGAAAAAAAGGCGACAAGCTCACGGGAATGCGAAGCGACCGCCGCGAGTTTCTCGCAAGCGAATGGCTTTCTCTCGAAGCGGACGACGCGGCGTGTAAGACCTCGGAGCTATCAACGGACGACGTTGACCCACTGATACCGAATCGCTCCTAGCGATCCCCGATGGATCGTTACCGTCGCGCGATGTCGTCATCTCGGTTATAGCATGAAATGTCGCGCCGCTTGCGACGATACGGTTTATGCGACGCGATTGTTTTCGTTCTTGGAAATCGACCGACATACCGACATAACTAACAATGTAATCGACGCGCGTTTCACGTGCTATCTCCTTTCGCTTCGAGGTAAGCGCCGGACGTTCTCGGTAGATTGTCGCAGCCTTCCGCGAAAGAATTGTTTTCACCGGTCCAGGAATGCTTCGCGCCGATTCTCCGACACTCGCCTCGACGAGCCGAACGAGCGAGAGTTTTAAAAACGTCGATAATTACGTGGGTGCGTAACGTGCAGTAATTCGCGGCAACGATCGCGTCGGGACAACGAATGGAAATCTTTCCGTCGAATCAAGTGGAGTATATGAAGATAAATGGCGACCAAGTGACTCGCAACGATGATCAATGAATCTCTCGCTGTGAATCTGCGTCGCCATACGGTTGACGCTACGCGTATTTCACGGCCTGTTCTAATCATCGAGAATTAAAATCCTCGAATCCTTCTCTCGTTTACTTCGACTTGCACATCAATGTGCAAAAGTTACATAATTATCCAAAAAGAAGGATGTTTGACTGGCTGTATAATTTCTTTTTTATGTCTACAACGTTTCGACCATTGGTTCTGATCCTTTTCAAGTGTAATAATATATTTTCAAACAGCGTAATTACGTATTTACGTATTCTAAATTTATTAATTATACACAAATGTTACATTCTTTTTAACCGTAAATTACATAATAGTAAGAAATATAATCGCCACAGGTCCGAGCTGGATCTTAAGCCTGCGGCACACGATTTTTCGTACTGGTTTGCTTACGAGCCAATAAGGATGCAGAATTTTAAGTGACTTAAAGCTTAATCTTAATTGGTTCTCGAAAGCAATCCAGTACAAAAAATCGTGTGCCGTAAGCTTTAATAGCCACTCAATGAGCTGCCGACTTGGTTTTTAATTATAATTACGTTGATGTCCATTGATGAAAATTATCAACGATGGAGCTGAGAAATTCAACTTGCTTAATACTTACTTTGGATCCTTAACCATGAGCTTGCGCATAAGGTCACGCGCCTCCTCGGAGACGTCTTCAAAGAGATCGTCCGGGAAGTCCAGGCGGCACCGGCTGATGTTGCAGAACGTCTCTTGCTTGGTGTCTCCACCGAACGGTGAGCATCCCGTTAGCAGCACGTAGAGCAGCACGCCAACGGACCACATGTCGGTCGCCAGGCTGATCGGCTCGTAATTTAGAACCTCCGGGGCTAAGACACACACGGCAGATGAGCCGTTATTACATCGTGCTGCATCGACCATAATGCTCATTAGAATGAGTGTATAAATACGCGCCCGTGAGTACCGATAATTAAATTTAAAAAAAAAAAAGACGAGTCTTTTCTTTCCCTCAGCCTTTCTAACGCGTCGCGGCTGCTATTACGGTGCATCGAGATGCTTAATGGAGCCACGTACGCGTTCTTCAACGGGATAATAATAATTGTGACTACGGATGTAGCCCTGAGAGCGCGAACTAGGTAATCGCCACGCGTGGAACCGTCGTTGGCTTCATCGAGTAATAACGCTCGAATCAACCGTTTTGTCTGTATCGACCAAACTACGCTACAGTTTTTCCACGCCCTCACCTCCGTCTAATCGCTAGTTTAATCGCTGCGAAGATTTACACGCTGTTTTTTAACCGTGCAAACGGTTTCGCTAATGTGATATATCTGCAGATGATCTCTGACACTAATCGACTGATTAAACCTCACTGATGGGAAAATAATAACCAGGGTTTCTTGATTCAATTAAGGTGCGACCCCGCCGCACTTCCGAGGCCGGAAACTCTCGACCGGTACGCACGTTCACCATCTGTATATGGAACCGCATCAAGATGGACTTGCTTTATTTAGGATCGTAGACTGTTATCCTCAGTGTCCGAAGTGTTAGGGAAACGCGCAGGTGTCGAGTACGATTACGGTTCTCCCGAGTATTTATCACTGGTGAACTGGCGCGAGAGTCCTTCCTAAACTTGGTCGCGTTTCCGGTGACGAGCGACATATTCGGAGTTCATTACTCAAGTCGAAATGAGACTGCATTCGCGGAAGACCGTGAGTCGCGCACGGAGGAAAGTACTCACCAACATAGTCGGGCGTGCCTAAAATTTCTCGTATGTCCGCTCCGTGACTGATGTACCGCGATATGCCGAAGTCACATAGTTTTACGTCGCAGTCCGGGAATTCTCCAGTAAGTACCAAATTCTGCGGCTGAAACACCAAAAAGACAAGAGGTTCAATAAAGGGCGATTCGCTGTCAAGAGAAAGGTCGTTATTAAAATAAGATTGCTATGGAGTAGATCATAACTATTTTAACTGTATGTTTGTACACCATGCACACGTGTAATTTCGTTGAAGACAGCCACCGCAGCCTGTGAAATCCGAGCGAGAAGAAAAAGAAGCGAGCGAGGTTTTATTTATCTCGCGATGATCAATGTCGGAACAATGTCAATTTCCTGCCGCGAGATAATATGGAGAAAGTAAAAAGCTTCTTTTCAGAAGAGGACGATCGCATGACGATTGCACTCCGGTATATTCTCTCCTTTGGCCCGTTAACACGGACAAAGCGGCTTTGGGTCTACTCTTGTGGTCTCGGCCAATTATCAGAAGCACGCAAGCGAGCGGGCCGAAACACTTTTTCTATACCGGACAACATCCCAGGAATTTCGGCGCCACCATGCAAATATAGCAGTAAATTACACGGCTTGTAAGTATAGGTATGTATATTCTCCTTAATAAGTATAGGTATATTACTCCAGAGGTAGATACATACGCTCATGCGATATCATTTAGTTCGCGAATTACGGTTTAATTTTAGCCGCCGTGGCCTCGAGTAAATTCCCGGCGGAATTTTAATTCCAGTCCTAATTATCGAAAGACCACCCGATATACCTCCGCTTCGGAGTTCCGAAAAATAATAACGTCGGCGAGATAGAGATTTTTGCCGCGGCGCCAGTGGATGATTAATCGTCGGGACGGGGCAAGGCGGAGAAAGGGAAATATGCGACGCGTAACGCACGCGGCATTCTTTTTTTTCCCGATCATCAGGTGGAAGAAAGCCAACGAACGTCCACATTACAATAACATGAGTCTGCGTAGGTGTCTCGCGCGAGACATAATGCCTGGACGTAAACGATTCCGATAAGAAAGGTCGTCGCGCGGCCTAGGTGCAACTCTCGTGCCCACATGACATCCTTTCTTCCTCTCCTCCTTCCCTCACACTGACTCCTTCCTTGGAAAACCATCGAACAATGCCGAAGGGGCTGCGGATAGAGACCGTGGATGAGATCCAAGTCGACAGGGAAGAACGAGAGACGAGAGGAAGCTCGTCCATTGTCAACGCTCCGCGGCTGGTTTACGACCACCTGGGTTGTTCGAGAATTATGTCTTCAGTACTAAGATCGCGACTTCCAAAGGATGCCATTATCGGTGCGCCTTATTAAAGAGAACGCGTACGGTGGTAAACCACCTGGTCACGGCATTTTGCCACGTCGTTTGCTCCTCTCGATTATACGCGCGAACAAAAGGGCACTGTTGTTATATTAAATACCTTAAATGAACGGTTCCGGCGGTTCGAATTACTCTCGTAAAGCAATTTGAACCTTCGAGGGAATGGCCAACAACTTGGTCTCGTTCGAATGTTTGCGCGCAGATGTTTGCCATGCAGCTTGCGAAGGGCCTAATGAAAGAGTGCGAGTTACAATTACGCTCATGGGAGTGACGAAAGTCATCGGTCACAAAAAAAGGAGTCAAAAAAAGTTAACTCAATTAGGGTGAAAATGAGACGATGTAAATGTAAACCTATTCAACTTTCGTCTATTGCCACTATTATAATGCTAAATTCAAGTTATTATTCTTATCACTAAATAATGTGCGGAATTTGCATGATGACATCGTTTTTTTTTTGTTGAGTCAAACGCAAGAAAATGCAATTCGTGCCCAGTCCGACCTCTTTCCGACAAAGTCCGATAAATTTAAATAACATCCACGACTTTCGCGATGCAGAATTTTTGCGTGTGATTGACTACACGGACACTCGCCGGAGTGGCAGAGGATGGGGAACACTGCCGGTGCACGATGCATACGAGATGCGATCGAGAGCAATTTTCGCAGTAATCGATCGGCTCGCCCACAACCAATCGTCACGTCGAGAGCTGATGACGTCGACACATGCTCGAGAAACCCGAGCTCTGCGCATAATGATTAATCATGGAAATGTCTTTGTTCCTTATTAGAACGACTTCCTGGACTCGAAGCGTATACTCTATTAATTCCTACGCACACATGCATCGAAAGGGGAACGCGACGGGGCCACGAATAGCTCTGATTTTCCGGATTCCAGATTACCAGTCGGTTATCTGGAAACCGGACGGAGTAATCTCGTAATGGTCTAATGAGAATCTGCTGGCTAATTTGTCACCGCTAATACATTACAAATCAATGGCACGTTTCACCAGAGTAAATAAACGATTATTTTATTAATTGGAAAATCTCAAATATAAATCTCATAATTATGCATTCTGTCTTCGAAAGCATAAAGTTTAGTAAGTGGAATAAGAATGAAATTGCATGGAGAATTGGAATGATGAAACGTGCGAAAATTGAGAAATTAGGACGATGTCCCTTTTTTCAGTCAAAAATAGTCTCGTCCCAGTTGACATTTCAAAACGGAGACGTGGCACAAAGGAAACCGACCTGCAACCTCGCGACGTCACGGAGTCGCTTTTAAATCACATTATTCGTCGTACGTCGAGTAACTCATGATGAAGCCCAGTCACGTCCGACTCGTAACTCGGTTTAACGAAACGTAACACACAAACTGAATCCTCGAGCGTGCCGAGTGCCTTTGTTTCATCCACATCCTTTTACAAACGTGAGACGATCGTTGCTCGATAAATCGCCGCTCCGAATTTCGACGACAAAACTGCACGCACTAAATTCCAAACTTTAATTATCGATCTTTAATCATTATTCATCTCGTTGCATACGAAGGCGTAAACGAATCAGTTGTGATCAAGGACGCCCGCAGAAAAAATCCAAGGGAGACAAACCTCATGGATCCTTAAAAGATAGAAAACTAAATGATGTAACATAATAACAAATGTAAATGTATAAAAACATGATTGTATCGCTTTTCCTCAAAGCTTTTTCTCCTTGAGCTGAAGATGTGATTATGAATTCTCAAAATAACATATGCGTTTTTTTTTCCGGAAAATATTTGTGATAAATATAGTTTCTCGTGTTCGTTTCCTTTTCTTTTCGTTTTTTATGATGTAAAAATCAGTGTTTCCACTTGAGTAATTTGAAATTTTCCTTCTTCTCTCCCAAAATCTCCCTTTTTTTCCCATACTCTACTTTTAACTTTCCCCGCAGTTTTCTTCACATAAAAAGAATTTAGTTATTCTAGATTTTATTATTCGAAAGTAGTTTACGTCTAATTTTTTGTTTTAGTAAAGAATTTTGAAAACGTATTCAAATTATTTATTTTACTTCGTTAGTTTGATTAGTTTTAATCATCCTTTAATGGTTGGTTAAACAAGTGTTGTTTTAAGTCTTAACCCAGAAAAAGAAAATTAAGCACAAAGTGTTCATTTAAATCTATTAAAAATATATCAGTGTAGGAATAATCAGTTAGAAACCAACAGTCGATGCCATCGACTAATGAGTTTATCTGATTGTTTCCTAAGTTCTACACTAGTTACATTTAAAAATGGATGGATTCATGAGGATATCTGTTCTTTATATTATTTTCTAAACTCTGTCGAATTTTCCCTCATTTTTCCCTGCAAGGATAAAAAATTCCCTGAAATGGGAAATTTTCCCTCAAAGTGAAAGCACTGGTAAAAATGTTTTTAACATTACAATTTTTTAACTCCATGGAGACGGGCAACCGCCCTTTGGTCGCCATGGTTGTGATTCAGGCAGTGATTCAAACTCAATCCTGTTTAGTTTGCACGAGAGTGACGTACAGGCACGTAGGAATTCTGACACAGCGCGTTCGAAGGACCCCCGTCTTCGATAGACGTGTTCCCGGTAACGACATAGAGCCAATGCAATGCGTAGCCCGCAGCTCACGCATCGGTGTGCATTTTTTGAGGGGACACATGTTGGTCTTTGACGTCCATTACACGTTCGACGACAATCTCGCGCCACTTAATTCAACGCGCTGAATAAACGACGACGATTCCTTAGTGCACTCGTCACGTAATCGAGGTGATTAATCGTGACGCGCGTCGTTAATTCGCTCTTATTCCTATCTTATAGACCGAGCTGACTCAAAATTTTTTTTCTCATCCCTTCAAGACTTACTTCGCCCTTAATTAACGATGCGAGATGCGCGACGTAAATCTCTCGCGCTATTTCAATACGAGGTACTCGCAAACGCATCGTCAGTCGTTCGAAACTCCATAACTTTTCTTTGATCTACTCGAGTTTTCGAAGTTTTCTCAACAATATCAATATTAAAAGCTTCCGAGATGTTGCGCAAAGAGAATCTCGATTTAATAAAATAGATTTCGGAAATGCCTGTTTGTTCAAGAGAGACGTCTGAACGAAAACAAAAGCGTGACTGGATTAAATCGATCACCTTTCTTTTTTATAGCAATAAACACACCTTCCTGCAACTTACCATTCTTGTGGGATCTTGCACAACTTCTGGACAAGTACTGGCGCGGCGATACTATAAATATTGATCGAATGCACCCTTGCGAATTGTAACAGGTGGTTCTGCGCGTTGCAGCGAGTACTTTTGTCAGTGCTTAAGTGTCGCGATCTGTGCAAAAACGATCTGCAGGAAGGACGCGAGTCATTAAATCGAAACCGGCGGTTCATTCATCTTGCGTCTTGGCTGTACAAAAAACTTGCGACCCGCGACAATTCTCACGGCCGCCATCCGTGCGAGATTTTAACTGTGTCGCAATGTAATTAAGACGATTCTCTCCACGGAATTACTTTAGATACATTTTACGCAATCGGGTAACTACGCATCCGTGCCTATCAGAGAAATGAAGGCGAGATTTCACGGGGAGTTAACGGGGCAAGTCTCCACGTCATTATCCGGCGAGAAGTACATTGTCCTCGTAAAACGTAAGAAATCATCCGCGAGATAACGGTGCGCCTTCCGTCTTTCAAATGCGTTTCTTTTTCACCGCACAATGCGACATCGCACGCGTGAAAAGTCGGACGCGAGATGTTTAATCAACGCAGGAGCAGAGGGTTGGAGGAGAGGGAAACCGAGGGAAAGGAGAACCGTTTGTTATACTCGCGCATCTCGCGCTCGTTAGGCGTGTCAATGAGCTACGATCCGTAATTAGTTCGCCGATCCGCTTAACAATGTGTGACACTTGGTGAGTCGGCTCGCGTACGTGAGCAAACGGCAATTAGAAGCGAATCGTCGAAAAAGGTGGTCGACCTGGTTGCTTTACCCGCTTTTCATTGGAGGTACCGCGCGAATCGGCCGCTTTGGGACGAAAACAATTGACCGATAATATCGATAGCAACCGCGATTAGAACGCACGATTCCGACGATTTCTTGTTTCTTGCGTGAAGTGTAGCTGTTAAAATAATATGCGACGCGCCGGGCGAGTTTGTGCGCGAACGATCAATATCCGTGTCTCGGTACTTTCATTACGCACAAGCCAATCCTTTCGCCGAGCGATAACCGCGGGAGCCCTCCGCCCTCCGCCTTCGCCTCCTCTCTCTCTCTCTCTCTCTCTTTCTCTTGTTTGTTCGAACTTGATTGCGTGTCTAATAATGCCGGGGCATGCATACGCGCACGCAAGAGTTTCGCACGCGCGGCCTACCCGCCTTCCCCTTTTCTCGGCCACCGGAAGTTTCAATGAACGCGAGAGACGTATCCTCATAAATCCGTCGGCTAAAAAGCGTCGGGCCCCGTGGGCGATTCGTCACCTCCTTTTCACGCGTTAATTTTTCCCTCCCAAAAATCTCATATTGTAATTTCTGGGTTTTCAGATCGTGCGATGGATACAATTTGTTGGATACAAATCAACGTTCTTCTTCCTAAATTGGATTATTTAACAGGGAAAATAAAATTAATTACAATATCATTATAATATGGAATAAAGCAGAGAAAATGTATTTTCATAAATAATAAAATAGGAAGTTATATCGTTCTTCATTATCTTTTAATTATCCTAATGAACAGCTGAATGAAGACAGCTGAATAGACTTTATGTTAGGTAGTTATTTGCGCTGGTCCGCTGCATGCGTAAATGCGTGTGTGTGGCAATAATTGATAAATACGCCGGTTGATAACGTATATCGCGACGATACGCACGTTTTATCTCCGCATTATGGTAATAAAACGGAACACGGCTTGTTCGCTCGGCAAAATCATTGGCTATTGTGTTTCGTGATACGAGAAGTATTAATTCACGTTTTAATTGCCTAATATAATAAATGTGAACATCTTGTAGTATTCTTCTGAACGTACAGTTTCGTTGAATTATCAAAAATATCGAACCATCCACCCGGAGAATATTTCTTACAAAGATCAACACTATTTATGTTGCAATGCACAATTATTTTATATTTTTCATCGCGTAAATACAAACAATTTTGTACCGACCAAATTTTTCAATATATCAGTTTTTCATACTGGCGCGTATACTGGGCAGGAATTAATTCGACGAATCGATCGCCGGTTCTCTCCCCTCCCGTGGACGAATGAACGCGAATTGACTTATTAAAGTCGGACATCCGTCGCTTTTCATCGGATTTTTCAAGAAAGAGAGGCAATCGACCCCGCTCGCGAGATTCATCAATGAACCGCTCTCGTTGGCCTCGCTCGCAGCGAACTCTTACCAGGAAATCATCATCTCGCGATGGAGGAGCTCGAATGAGAAGGATCGATATACGTATATACCACCGTCTGTTCATTAGACACGGCAGTGCATTCGATGAAATCGATTCATCGAACTCTTAATAGAATGCCCGCGCGTGCAAAGTGCCACCCAGATCCAACGAGCTCTGAGCTCGTTTTTATGACTCTAGGGCCCACATGGGTGTCACGAACACAAGAGAATCGTTATTACATCGAGTCGAACGAGCAAACAATATTTTAAAAATAACGATATAGAGTAATATATTTTCTCGACTCCGTTACCTATTAATCGCTCGTCGTACAATGGAGTGAAAAACTACGCGGGGTTTCGAGAACATATTGCATACGGTGACACGTTGACGCGACGTGCATCTCGTTTTCGTTTTTAATCGTGTAATATCCAGAGAAACTAATATTTATTTCTGTCGCTACGTGGAATGTAATGAAGCCGCAAGACGCGGAACCGAGTTGACGTCGCAATTCAACGCAATTCAACTTCACATTCAGCGCAAGCTTCGTTGACTGCGAAGATCGCCAATGTGATCGTCGGATTGCCACAGAGGACTCGTGATGTAACATCGTTTTACGACAAACGATTATTACCTTCTCTGCTCTCGGTTGCTCGACGCGTCGTCGACTGTCAGCCAAAGCGAGCACGTGAAACTGCGACAAGCACTAAAACGTGACGCAATTACTTAGACAGCACTTCATTACGAGAACGCCATTCGCTTTTGTACCATATCGCGCGCGCGCGTTTCGTGATTTTCTTCATTGTTCTAAATGTGTCTCGCCGGAACAAACGAGCGGATGTCGAAACTTTGGAGCGCGCGCCGCGTTTCATCTCTTCCAGACTACCGGCTTGATTTTTAGTCGGATAGTAAAAGTAGTACTAACATAGATCTCTCCGAGATAATCATATACCGAAGAACAAAGTAGGAATCTCTAGTATTACAGTTATAGAGATACAAAAAGAATGAAAAACTGCCAAGCAGGTCGATTTTTGAACAAAATTAAGTGTAATATTAAGATCTCTGAGAGATGATTTTCTTCGTCAGTTTCCATCATCTTTATAGCCTCTACTGCGCAACAAAGTGAAACGGTATTACTCATCACTACCGTTCACAATGAAATATTGACAATAATAATGTTCTGTAAACACACGCTAATTGCATGGCATATTGCTCGGATCAAATTCGGAGAGAAAGAGAGAGACTCGTTGTTTAAGAGCTAGCTTCTGCCGCCTCGTGGACTGTCGCTCTTAGCCAACCAAGTCTTCGTCTTGCGACACGTAAAAGGCTACTAATTGGCCGAGAAGTGTGACGATGAGTGACAAAAAAACAGGTAAAAGGCGAGTAAATGCTCCAAAGTCTCGGTCTGTCACGCGGTGAAAGGATTAGTCGTCCGTTAAAGAGCGTCCTTGGTGGAAAGCACCAACTGAGAGTCCTTGGTGTAGACCGCAAAACAATTTCAAGACGCAAGATTTAAAGGAAACCCGTATTTACGACTTCATACATGAAAAAAAGTCACAGTCATTAAATGTATGAAATAATTATATGTATAAAATAGAGCGTTCTCTTTCGGCGCGAACTTGGCGCGGCCTGCTATTCGGCGCCGATTTTATCGCCGATATTATTACACGCGTCTATTAATAGCGAAACGGCAATATGCACGGCCCGACACGCGACTTGCCCACGTTTATCATCGTCCCGGCGATTTGTTGCTCGAATAAACAAGTCGTCGGCGCATTAAATCCGTGCCGATATATATCTGCATCTACGAAATATCACGCGTCTGAGACTGTCGTAAGCTCTGCTCCGGTCTATCGAGCGAAGAACGAACGACCTATTTGCGATGTTTGCGATCAAGGGAAAAAAATACGTCGTCGAGAGAGAGAGAGAAATACGTGCTTTAACCGAGCTGATGAATACGAATAATATACAAACGACAGATTTGAGATTACTTTCCACTGATTTTAACCGTTCGACTTGAAGAATACGCAAGAATTCTTAAGACGTCTCAAAAACACTCGAATTATTGTACTAGAACTGTTATCAACTGTTTGAGTCGGATGCGTTCTTTTCCACCGTTCATTGTACCTATTTCTTCAATATCTTCCGCGATACAATTAAAAATCGCGAAAGGTCAGATCGAAAAGGAAGGCTTCCGTATTCTGACGGAATAACTAGAATTCCACCTTGCAATATGCGGTGCAGAATTTTTATCAGTATTTTACGATCGCCACCGTATAGATTTCACGGGCAAATGCACGAGCCATATTTCCTATTTTTGCAAACTGTCCGTTTGTTAGAGCGCGCCCTCGGCATGAACTGGCCGCTCTATTCTCGAATCGACGGGCGGGCATTCCGCGGCTAGAAACGGCCGCCCGCAAAGGATAAGCCGCAGAATGGATCGCGCAGCCGTGTAACGGGAATGACGATTTTCCCACAAATGTGCACGCGCAGTTCTCTTGAAAAGTAAAAAAGAAAAATCTTGAAAAAAAATCGCGTAGGTACTGTGTTTCAAACAGAAATAAAACTGTACTGACCGATTTCTTTTTTTTTCTTCGCAAAATAAAAGAAATGTGATATTAAGATGTAAAAACGCACGGATTATGGATAGCTCTCTCGTTTCATTTGTCTACACGACTACGCGTCTCTGTTCCCCTAATTAATATTTGCCAACGTTCCTTACGTGATGGATGTGCGTGAGTAACGTTTGTAGCCAACGCATCGCGGCGGAATGCAAAAGGGAGCATTAAGCTCGGTCCGCGGACTCTGGGAAAGCGCGGGAACATATGGAGAGGCCGCAATTAACACGGCTTCGTCGTGCAAATTCTCGAATTTGCACGGCCGGCGGACGCCGAGTTATTTCGTCGCGCGCGGCGACAGTGCTCTCTCGCGCGACTTTTCTCCGGCGTGTCGCGCGTCGACGAATATAGCTGCTCCGTTTCGAGCACGGTGAACTAGCACGGTGTGAGGCCGGCTTTAGAACACCGGCGCCCGAAAGTTCGTGGCCGCCGGCCAAGAAGGCCCCTTTGGACGCCGGCCAAGGAATTCGCGTGCATTTTTCCATTCATAACCGCGAAATCTATATTTGGCCGCGGCATATCGCGCGAATTCGTGGCACGGCGTTATTTTTAGGATGAACCCGAATGCGCTCGTTAACTTATTCGTCAGCCAATTGCCTTTCTCGGTCGGCGATCGCGACCCCGCGTCTTACGTTTCGCGCGTGTAAGAAGATAAGTGTCGCGAATCCTTTTCCTCTTAAAGGATTAAATTTAATCGCTTGGAGAAAAAGATTTCCAAGAAAGAATTAAGTTGGCGCAAGATAGATAACGATCGTTATACAATAATTGTTATGAAAAATTTCAATATCATTGATAAATGACGAAAGAAATGAAAGAGAGAAAAGCTCGTTCGAGTATACGTTTCGTAATAATCCAAGTGCATCTTATCGTGAAAAATTCTACGAAATTACATTTCGTTGCGAAAGAACGATCGCGCGAGTTCTCGGAACAAACGAGGATAAATATCGCTTCGAAGCTACATCCACAAAGACTGCCATCCATCTCCTTGTATATTTGCCGTGTACCCACGGTGCATTTGAAAGAATTCCACCGCGCATTTGCATTGATGCGCCGTCACACGTCGATATGAATAAAAGCACGCGATTCGCCGCGACATGCACATTTTCGCAATATGCAAAGTCGATGTGCGTCTTGGCCAGCTTCCAAGGCATATCAGCAGTCGAAGTTACGTCGGCTTATTTTTCTCTGCCGTCTTGAATGGCCGCGGGAAAAATAAACGCCATTCTCGTTCTCTCGCGGGTCAATGAATCGAAAACGCCGCGTAGCACATCTGAATAACGATGATTCACTATACTAGCCGCCAAGACAGGAGGCTGTATTATTCCTATCCATAGCTAATTAATCATCGATCCTACGACAAAAATCCGCAGAATTATTTGCAACGACGAAACTGCTGAAATTTATTGCGTAGTTGTAGCGCACATTCACGCGCAAAATTATCTTATCGGTATCTGAAAACACCGCGATAGGATGACTTCGTTCCGATGCGTAATCATCAGTTTTATCGCGACGACACAGAATTTGATAAGAAAAGCCGCAAAGGTCGATACGAACGTGCGATACATTCGGAGTGATTGCCGCAACACACTGGAAGAGATTCAATTACGAAACAATTGATGGCATTAATTACGATCTTATGAGTCTCGTAAATCGTGCAAAACGACGAAAGACGACGTTTAGCGTGATCGACATTAATCAACGATGAATCGACGCGATTAATGCGAATTCGCGAAAGCTAAGTAATTGGGTTATATAACTGCTCGTCGTCGTTACGCGAGCGAACCCATGTTAAAAAGGAGATTTAAGACCGAGAGATGGAAATCTGAAATGCACGCGCGAACCTGGCTTGTGCATGTCGCCCCGCCGGAACATTATTAATACAACTCGCTCGCCTTGGCTCACCCATATCGATCACGCCGATAATCGATAAACACGTACTTCGTATACCTACGCGCGCACGCGAGTGCGGTGTGCAAATCGCAAATTGCAAATCCTGGCCGCTAAATAGGAAAGACTGGTTGTCAGCTGGGAACGACGTCGCGCTCGCCGTCGTCGTCGTCGTCGCGATCTTCCCTCGCAATTCCACTCCGCCGATCGGAGATGGAATTAACGTTTGCGCTCGTCGCTTTCTTATTTTTCGACCGGCGACACGCGACGCATACAATAATAAGATGACGAGGCGTACGAAAGTATTAAGATGGAATTTATTTCTGATCGTCGCCACAATGGGACTCGGGCGCGATAAACAAGTTATTTTTAGCCCCGCGAGAATCGCCCGCTTGAAAATATTAAACGGGTCTTCGGCTCAATTGCGTTCTTTATGGATCATCGTTCGGTCCTCTCGGGGACCGCGTCGCGTCGAACCAGTTATTCCCGGCCACCAAATCCAACCAGGCTGAGATTAAGCGAGGCACCGTCTCAATTACGCGACTTTTATGAAACATCACGCCGCTTGAATGGGGGGGTTGGTTCTACCGCAACGAAAAATTATTTTTAGTCCCACGGAAAATCAGGAAGGGACGCGGCAACTTGACGCGAAACGTCAGGTTCGTCGTTCGAGACGAAACGTTCGCGGCGAAATACGACGGGCTATTTTCGTACAGACGCCCTCGACGCCGCATACAAAAATATTTCGTGGGACAGAAACGTCCCATTCCCGCTCATTTCGTGGCGGCATTCCATCGCCGTGCGCTGTTTCGTGGCGTTGCATCGTTTCGTAGGCCGCGCACGTGTTCACGCGCGTGTCATCGATTCCTCGATAGAATGCGTCGTCGATCTTCACCCCGCATGAAAAAGAAACATCGCACGTCGACGTCAGTTGCGGGATCGATGATTACGATGGAATTCGGAAACGTCGAAGGGAAAGGCGTGTGGGATTAGATGAATCATCGAGGAGTGCACGGCGATATGCGCCCGATCTATTTTCATTTCTTCCACCGCCAAGTGCTGGGTGACGTAACGTGGTGACGGTAATGCAAGACTGATTTTAAATGCTCTATCTCTCTGTCTCTCAGCCGGACTTGCGTGCGTGCACGTGCAAAAGTGTGCACGTGCGAAAATGCGCGCGTGAAAAAATGTGCGTGTACATGCTCTAACCGGTAAAAGCGTTTGCCAAAATCCATTAGGAAACAAAGCGATTGTCCAGCGAAGATTTTATATATTTTCTATTTCATTTTGGATGTTCTGGAGATATTTTCAAAACAATAGGAAATTAATGAGAATTTTAGAGATGGAATAATATTGAAAAATTATTTGCCAAATTTGAGCAAGATTGCCCGCATAGTTAAAAAGTTATTAATGTTCAAAGTTTTTCCAATTTAACACGTACTCTTATGGGCTAATCTTCTAAACAATTTTTTTAATGCTAAAACATTACAAAGAATCTAGAATTTTTCCAGTAAATATCTGGATTTTTCATAGAATTTTTGATATTTTTTTAATACCCGGTTGTCTTTTTTTAATTCAAGCCTTGAAGGAAAAAACCAGAGAAACTGTGTTTTTTTCCTTCCAGCATACTTAGTGAATAATGTACAAATAATTAAGTATCAATATATAGACAACAATTTATTTTAATACTTTTGAAACCGAAGTGACAAGCACGCACATATTCACACGTTCAGGGATTCAAAACAACTTTAAAATCAATCAAGTTTAAAAATGTACTTTGCAAGAGTAAATACACACATTTCCGACAATTGATTGATTCATTGTTTTGAGAGAACATACGGGAAATGTGTACTTCTCACTTTACAAGACACGTTTCTTGAATTTAACATTAATTATAATTGTCTTGTTTTTCAGTCGATAGATAGATATATTTCCGCGAAAACGGCATAATGAGATACATGACGTATCAAGGAGGATGTCAATCTTATTCTTGCAGGAGACGCCAAGAAGTTTATCTGTCTTGCAAAACGTACCGTGTCACGCAAGGTGTATACCGTCGGCGCACAGGAATCGCCTCTGATCAGCCGATTTGGCAGAGAGAACCGCCGTGCACGTAGGCGTTTACATAACGATTTAGGTCGATCGTGCGGACCGCGACACGGAACGCGCGTAGCTGAGAAATTGCCAGAGGCGCCCGAAATGTCGTCGTTCTCCTGCCAGAGAGTTTCTTTCTCGCGACGGCTCGCCTCGAGATTCGGCACGATAAAAATGCGTCGACCGCGTTTTCGGAATTACTTCGGATTCACAAAGGCTTTTCGGAAAGAGAAAGAGAAAAAGAGCGTGGTGAATCGATTCCTCTTTCTCCCCTTTCTATCTCGCGATATTTTCACCGATAAAGCTCGGACTATCGGTGCATCTCTTCTTTCGAGATACGGTCCTGCGTAAAAATTATCTTTCCCGAACGAATCGCCAACTCTTTCATATCATTACTTCCATCGTGATAATTCGCAGTTACTGCCAAAAACCGCCTCAGGTGAAGTCCTGTGTTCTCCATGCGCCCCTGCGAGAGTGCGCCGGAAAAAAAGATAAACGAGATAAGAATTATTTGCACGAGCGACAATCTTTGCCCGTTATCGTGCCTTGTTATTTTTAACGTCTAGAGATATGCCGAAGAAGCGAATCACGCCGAGTATTTCGCTCGCGTTTTCACGGGTTATTCCCCAATCTTGCAGTCGCAAAAACGAACATTACCCGGAGGAATTTATCGGCGATAAAAAAGTGTAGACGTTATTACGAGCAATGAACTGTCAAGAATTATCTGTCTAAAATATTTGGTCGCGATAATTTTCAAATTCACACCCAAAGCCAGAGAGTCATTATTCAACGTAATTAAAAATTATAAGCATTACTTAGGAAAAAAATTTGCAGAACTTTGCAAGCACAGCAGGAAATTTGCTGATTATAATTGAATAACATACTTCTCTCGGAGAGAAAGCTGAACCGTAGATATATTTATGTTCTTTGACACACATGCAGTTTTGAACGTCAACAGCCACACCTTCGCCAGAGACGGTCGGCGTTAGGTCTGCCTTCTCCATATAAACGTAGTTCGAGTGTTTGAAAACACTTACCTTGATGTCGAGGTGAGCCACGTTCAGGGAATGCAGAAAGGCTATCCCGTCCAAAATCTGCTTCAGCAATCTGGCGACTTGCCGTTCCTCTGGAACTTCGTCCCGGTCGAGTATCATTTGTAACTCGCCGCCAGGAGCCCTGTCGCAATAAACATTACCTGTCTCGTACGACTTGCATAGTATTTACATTTAGCATGTATACTTTTAACATGTATTCACGCGGCGGTTTGTTCCATAAATTCATTCAAATACACACGACGCGTCGGGACGAATCAACGCGACGTAACTTTTGCAATTGATGGTAGCACACGCGACATACGCTTAAATTATGAGTTTACGCTTTTGTCCTACTTTTTAAATAATTAGCAACTGTTACGACATGTAGAAAGCTACACACCTTATCATAGTTGTTCATCAAGTTTATTTTGTTTCTCCGTTGTGACACTAATAATCTAAACTCTCTTTTACCATAAATGGGTTCAACCATGGTCACGTCAAACGATAAAAGTTATTTTATATTCGATTTGAAGGATACGATTTTAGAAGGATACGATTTTAAGATGATCCGACCGAGAAGGCGATTGAGAAACGTCCTTGTACTTACAGTTCGAGGACGAGCACCATCTCGGTGTTGGTCTCAAAGACCTGATGAAGGGAGACGAGACGAGAACAATGGGCTGCGGCATCCAGTACGGCGACCTCGTGAAGCGCTTCCGCTCTGAGCTCCTGGGCCCGTCGTCGCTTCCTCAGAAACTTGGCGGCCCACTGCCTGCCGCTGGATCTCTCGCGGCATCTCCTCACCGTTGCGTATTTACCTCTGAGAAAGAAACATACACATTAATCTTAGTATCACGCTGCGTATGTCGCAAGAAAAATTGAATCGCATCGATACACTATCGAAGATATATACCCGAGAAGCAAAACGTGATGGATATATCTATACTAATATATAAAGAGAAAACCTGTTTTTGTTATCGCATAACTCAAAAACTACTGAACCGATTTCCTCCAAATTTTGACACCATATTCTCATATACACTAGGACGGACATAGGCTATATAGCATATCTAAAAATATTTTCATTATCCAGAAATTGAATTTTCATTTTTTATCATTTACGGCTGTATTAACCCGTGTAGTACAGTGATGTCTACATCACTGCTATGCGGCGTATGGCTTCATCCACTGCAAGCAGATTATAAGGAGATAGATATATAAGGGCACTGTCTTCGGGTTTTTGTATTCGCGGATTTATTCGCCAGTTCTACTCGGTTGTGCCTTGAGTGCGATCAAATTTATCGAGATCTACTACCCGTGCTCGAAAAATATCATTTCCAATATGTATGATTCGGTCACACTATTATCTCGGGCGAAGCCGAAACGGGGAACGTTAGTATAAAATATAATGACAACATTTGTAATTCAAATTCGAAATCTTTCAGAAGCGAATGGCCGTGCTGGGATAAATTTTTGTAACTTGGCCAAATTGTGTGTGTGCAATCGTCTTCATCGCGGCGCTCATTCGTTCATTAAAACGTTAATTACACAAAGCACGGATGTTTCGGTCTCGCCGAGCGAATAATTGAATTTCATAACTTTAGACACGTAATCGTGACTTTATGGACGATTGACGTGTGTGTCCGCGTACCCATCGTCGATTGCTGTAATTCGTTTCCACCGGCCGACATCGCTAATAAAGTTAGAGGAGACAAGAGCAAATAACACAATATCGCACGAGGAAGTCATACACCCGCAAAATGATCCGCCGCTTTCACTTTTTCCGTTAATAACGCGCTTCGTTCCTCCCTCATGTTTTCCTGATTATAGAGAAACGCGGCATGCCGAGCAATTTTCATCGCGGAAAACTCATCTTTTTGCACTCTACGGCGCTAAAACGAATTACGATGACTGCGTACTCGCGATTCGTGTCGCATTACGAGACCTGCAATGCCCCTATGAAGTTTCGAAACTTTGCACTCTTTTCCGCGTGTTGCTGTCGTAAATAGGATAGGACAAACCGCGACCGCGAATTGGAGTGCGAGATTGACCCCTAGATTTGAACACTTCCGCGTGACATAACAGGGATATTACGATCGATTGCAATATCGAATCCCACGACTTGATCGCAACTCTTCATCCCCAATTGTGTGGAAAGCAAGGATGTCCTGCTATATGTATGTATATGTATGAAACAGAATTAAATCGGTACAAAATAAAACACAGTGTAGATGGATTTTTAATGGAACGATATCTCTGTGCGCCTAATAACACGAATGACATGAATAACACTGTTATCAGTTTTAATGTAATCACACGAACTTACGTAAGAGAGTTACGCATACAGTTGGCGCAACTCGAAATTATTGTATTTATAAGCGCAACCGTTAGATAATATAGACAATAAAGTTATCCACTCTCTATGGAGCTCTCTTCGATCGTTCTAATTTTCCCAAGACCGCGCAATTTCGCTAACAAAGCGAGATTTCGATTTTTACCACGAGGATACTGTGAAAACAAAAGTATCAAAATTTGGAAAACTCATAATATTTACAATATGAATACGTTAGGCGAGCATCAGTTGAAGAAACACACAAAATGTTATCCCACGCGAGCATGAACTCGCTGTAATCCGACGATCTAACAACTACTAGAAAGTGAACTAGCTGGGGCAATGCACCTCGCGGGCCTAAATTCGAGCAGCGGTAGTGAAAGCACGTGTGCGTTTATTACATAAAGAGCTTGCCGCTCAAGGAAGTGCCACACGCATTCCTCGGAAGCAGAGAGCTTTAGCACCGATAACGCTCACGAACGCGACACCCATTTTCCTGTCTCCGGATCTCGTTTCGACACAAGACTGACGGCAGCATACGTGTATCGGTTTTTGAACGACACGATTATTCGTCCCCGTATCTACATATTCTTTATGAAAGCGCACGTAATTATAGGAAGGCGACGCCGATGTAGATGCAACGACCGAGAGGGAAATCAATGCGCATTTGCGTGGGAAGTGTCAGTCGTACATCATATCCGAAGATGGGAAAGTACGTTCGCTTAAGGGAAAGAGAGAAAGGAAGGGACGCCGGCCCTCGCGAGGAAAAATATTTTTTCGGAGGTCCGTTAAAGGCGACGGTGAGAGATGGTCACCGGGTCAAGGGATGGGATAGCACGAAAAGGCCGCTCGACAGGCGTCAAAGTAAGCATCATTAGTGGCCATTGTATCATCCGGCGGTATCCTACAGAGCGCAATGATCGGGAATAGGATGGAAGTTGGAATGCCGCATCAGTATTTCTCCTCTCGCTCCCTTCATCATCTTTTCGTACAAGCGGCGCTACCGAGCTCGTCATGCGCCAGAGCAAGAAACTAATTATCGAGAAATGCGGTATGCGGAAAAGGAATTTTAGAATTAGCATTAGAGTTTCTTGTAAAAAGGTTTCTTGTGAAATTTGTGTAAAAAAATTTTACTGTCATTCTTTCCACAAATTTTTATTATTAGAGGCCGTAAAATACAAGGAGGAGGAAGAAGGACAGTCACGAAGACGCATTAGGGAATCGCGTTCGCAGGTGAGAGCTGTTGATCGCCTATTTGTATATGTAGGTTGCTAAATACGAGTGCGACTGAGAGCGAGTGATCGTTCTCTTTTGGAACGAGTTGTTATCTACGTTCTAATTACTGGTTGTTATGGAGGCAAAGCTAATGTGTCTCCTTGCACGATGCCTTGCTGGACAAAGAAGAGAAGGTAAAACGCGCTATGGTCGGTTTCACGATCGCGTGGTTATCGGGCACGATAGGAGGCAGATGCAAGTCAACGATCGCTTCGCAATTTTGAGATTTTCTCTCTGCTCAATTAGTAATCTAATCTCTGACAGACGTCGCTATCTCACGAGTTTTATCGTTCTTCGCGACGACTTCTCCGCTCGGAGGGACGCGTCGATCTTCGCTAGCCGCGATTCGTATGCATTCCCCGATATATGCGACTCAGCGCGTTAAGAGAAATATAATTAGGCACAATTTTTCAAAACAAGATGAAACGCGAAACGATCTCTGGAAATGTTGTCGCGTTCCATCCGTGAGAGAAGACCGCGGAGATCGTATCGATTTCATCGCCGAGCGAGCTATCAGCCGACTATCTATACCAGTTTCATGCCGCAAATATATATATATATATATATATATATATATATATATATATATATAATATACACACGCGTTTAATCAGGAAAACACGTTCGAGCACCGTTACATCCGGCGATCGTATCGCAACTCCTCGCACGTCGCGAAAGGCATAATCACGATGACGCGAAAGAGAAGTCGCTAAACTCCGCGCGAACGACGGCCTTGAGTCGTCACCATCAAAGTTCCTCGCCCCTCCCTTATTCTGGAAGAGAGAGGAAAATATCGATCAAAAGAGTCGCTTCCGCGAAAAATTGTCGCATCGGCGAGTGATAAGCCGTAGCGAATCGGGATATCATCGGCGATGGATGAGAAATCGCGTTCTGGAAAGAGAGGGAGCGCTCGCAATTTACATCGTCGTCTAATGGCCACAACTGTAAATCCGGCATTGCAATGTTGACAACGACGGCGGTATTATTATTATCGCAGTAGCGTCGTCTAATGGCCCCGTTGCACCTGGAGATTAGCACACCGCGGCGAACGGGAGGCCGAGTTAAAACCGCCGATTATTACGATGTCTAGTAATTCGTTCGCCGAAGAGACGCTTCTTCTCGCCGCTTCGATTAAAGACGGAATCTCCGCCGCTCGCTCGCGGAGCAATCGGATCGAGACGGCGAAGGAAATTGTCGCGAACTCGCGAGAAACGGCACGGATAGGATTTTGTCGGTAGTCAAGTCGTTAATTGCCATTCGTTTCTCACGCATTGCGGCAATGCATCCGCTGCGCCATATACTTATTGTATTTATTTTCAGAATTATCATAACTCATTGGCGTAAGATTTACAATTTAACCCGTTTCTTACTGTGCATGAATTCGAACGATTGGCGCAGCTATTTGCTCTCTGCTCTAATTTTACACAAGCTATGTCATTATTTCAGTTGTAAAAACCGATAACGAGACGTAACGATTCCAAATAGCTCCCCTAACGAATCGGCAGGTGTAATTCTTAAAATATATTATAACTTTGATCATCGTGCTTTTTATGTTGCGGATGGAAACGCATCTGCGGAACGGAGAAATCGCACTAATCTAGCGAATGGAAGTCGGCCGGCTTCAGGTTGCATAAATTTCGAAATTGTGATTGGACTCCTCCACCTGTCCTTTGCAGCTGCCATCTACTACTGGGGATTTTATGTTTGCAAAATCCCTCTCACGGCGCGCAGATGTCGGCCGCAGAAACTTTAGATCGTACATCGTCAAACGTGTTTATACAATAATTTTTAAGACGAAAACAGAGAATCTCGAAAAAGCTTATGTGACTTGTATGCTCGTAGCCTTTTCTGAAAATAAAGAGACCTCTTTTGTACGGGGAAAAAATTATCTTTTTTCTAAAACGATTTCCCTTTTTTCGTATGTCACGGCATCGACCTCGCGGAAACATCCTCGTCATCGCGTTGTCTTCAGCCGAGCTTCGGAGTCGAGTGGAACGTAATGACGAGATCGGCGAAGATGAGACGCGGTAATGAAGCCCTTTGTTGCCACGCATGGAGGCTCTCCACGACTTCAACTTGAAGAGATTCGTGTTTCGCGAATGACTCGCGCAGTATCGTTACTCCCTTAAAATTTCGAAACTTTTCCTGCTGCGACGAGATGAGTAAAGGCGCTTTTACGAATGGTCGAACAACAGGAAATTCTAATCAGCAGTATCGAATGCAACAAATTTGACATAATGCAATCAAGATCGGTTAGTAAAAAATTACAACTTCTATTAGTACTCACATGCATCTCTCATGCAATCTGCAGATGTAACTCTACGCCAGGTAGGCTGCAACCGATTCGAACTGAAGACCTACCATAGCATCGACTATTTGTATCATTAACAGGGTCAACACATAATCCGTTCGAACAAGATTAAGATTGCACCTCATTACAGCGGCCAATAACCCGATTGAACGTCATAAGATTACGTTCGCGTGCGAGTAATAATGCCTGGTTACGATTGGTGTTAAGTACCAATCTATATATATATTAATTGCGAGTCGCTTTATTGCAATCAGCGTTAATACTAACATTCTTGACGAGACTAACATTCATACTTATTCACGAATCGTTTTCACCTTGTATATTAAATTGTCTACATAAGATTCAGGTTGTTTTATCAGGCGATTTTTTTACGTTACGCGTTATAAAAATTAGCCTGTCTCCAGAAGATGTAAAAAGGTTTAATCACGCGTAAGGAAAAACAAACTGTTTATCAACATGCGTCGTGAATCTCGAGAGATTCCCAGAGAAGCTCGTTCTGACCGGTCTCTCTCATTAAGCCGCATCTGCCACGCGAAGTGAAAACTCCCGTGATCTATTACAGGTGCAGGCACGAGAGACTCGAGAGGTTAACCCGATTTCTTTCCACAGCATCCTTCCTGAGGGGAGTGTTGCAACTCGCAATGCAACACTCCTGCCGTCATTAGCCTCCCCGTATGCGACGGCCACTTTGCAGCTTGGACGGGTGAAATCCGAGGAAAGTCACGGGCAGTGGATGCGCCGTGACAGGCAGAAGGATGCGCCGAGGGCTCGACGATCGGACGGGTCGAGGTTTCCATCTCGTTCCTCTCCAAGGTCATGGCTAAATCCGCAGGCGTCATTAGCCTTGACCAAGTATATGACGCCGCTTCGCGTCGTCTGCAAAGAAATCCCACAAGGGTAGTCACGCGTCAACTTCTTCGGGCTCCTCTCATTAAGAGCGACGCTTAGTCTTCTCCAGGAATGGTCGACAATTTCGACACGGCGAAATTAGTTTGCGCAATAGATCTTTGGGAATATCTTGCTGCAGCAACGTCGCACCACATCATCGAGCGCTTTGAAAAGCTGGGAAAAACTATATTGCTTTCCGCTACAGCGAACATTTCATCACGGGGAATTTCAATCAACTCGGGCAGATCTTATCGTGGACATGTGCTTCCCCATGAGAGCGCGATGTCTTCCTACGAGTTGGTCGAGTGCTACTTCGAACGCGCGGAATATTCCCGCGGGGTCCTGCCCGATGCGGGAATTAATGCGTTCGTCGTGCGACTCGCTACGACGTTACTTTGCATTTCCGCGGAGAGAAATCGTCGGTAGCGATCGCCGTCCGCAATTTCTCGTTCGCCAAGCGGCGAAGTGCAATATTTCAACCGTCTCTAATTCTAAATACAATTTATCGATTGTGTATGTGCCACAAATAAGAAATCAAATCTTATACACTATACTTTCGCAAATGATTTTGCCCGCGGCGTGGGAAGATACGGTTCGCAACGAATTAAGTTACTCGTTGTTTACTCGTTATTCGTTACGTGTTACTCGTTAATAAATAGATTATCGCGGAACGGATAATGCATATAACAGGAGATACTCTCGAATAAGATACGCGCCATTGCGTCTTCTCATTTCGATCCCGACTAAAAGCGGCTCGTTAACCAACGAGTTATATTTCGTTTCGATGCATCTCTCGCGAGAGATAATGAACGGATTCCGGGACGTATTATCGACGAGGAAGACTTACAATTCCGCGAACATGACGGTTCGTCGACGGATGTATCAATGAGCACGACTATCGAGAGAATTTACCACCGCGGATCAAAGATCGCGCGATGGTGCGACTTCGCGTGCCGAACGGTGAAAAACACAGCGCGGAACGAGTGGTGCTCAATAGTCTGTAAAGTCTTTAATTTAGCAAACTCTCTTCTTCGATGAGCCGATCGCCATGCTCACGGTTTAAAGACGCATAGCTAATGGCACCCGTGATCCTCCACGAAACGCCCGCTCATCTCCGCCTGCTCGTGTACGGGAATGTGTTTAAACCCGGCGGTTTTAAGCATGAGCCCTCGCTTTTAAGGATGATTCCCGGCTAGCAAAACATTATTAAAACGACTACCAGTTTCCTCTTGGTATTCGCACTCTTCCCGCGTCTATCATTATCGGTTCGTCGAGTCGGTCATTCGATGCGAGCATCCCATGGTTTACGCTTTCTTCCCGAAAAGCGAGGTAATTTACGTTCCATTAAAATTCATCGACGATTTCGAAAATAGCACTCACCACCACTTGCGAGCAATCGTGCGCGACGTATTTATGTAAGTCGTAAGTCGCAAGGTGGATACCCGTGCCCTAGAAGCCACGGCATTCGCACACGAATCACATTAGATCCGGATCGCGGCGAGGGATTTACTCTGGTGCAAAACTGGATTGCGAACGTGGAGGAACCGAGAAACAAGACTAATCTCCCTCTGGGTCGCTCACGAGCTTCTACGGAGCCTCTATCTCCGTAAAGTCGCCGCATCATTCCGCGCTACTATATTTACCGCGCATCTACCGATTTTTAACGACATCCTGTAGCTTCCGTAAGAAGCAAAGATGGATCTCTAGCAACTCGAGCCCTTTTTGCGACTTTAGCATCATCAAGCGTCCGCCGGCGTACCTGCGCGCGACAAGAAAGCGTCCTCTCCGAGGAGGTCCGATCCACGCACATACTTGCGACCCCCAGGAAGCCTGAGGCTTTCCGAGAAGGGAAGGGAAAAAACCAACTACCGTTTGTATCCACAGTGGCGACGGCCCAATTTTACGCCCCAGGAATCAGCCGACTAGTAGCCGAGGACCTAGTACCCTCTTCTCTTCTCTCCTCTCGTGATCTTTTCCTTCAGTGAAAACCAGCGAGTGCTTTACGAGCTCTTCGAACCACGAAGAGTCGACCCCGCCATCACCAAGGGAAGCTCGATTGTTCCGTTGCCGTGTTTCCGCAATCAAAGAAACCTGTTTTTGCGCAATATCTCACGGGTGCGTTTGTTTCACAACGAATCGTATGTCACAGGCTCCTGATTTCGGTTTTACGCGTCGAGGAATTTCGAGCGGGAGGAACATAAAAAGTCGATTCTGGTGTGTCGACTTTCCGATCCGACTGACCCTTTTCCTGCTTACCTTGTTGTTTGTGTCGACGACGCCGACCTAAATCGACCCAGATCGATCTTCCTGTCGGAGAGAACATGGGCCCTTAATCGTTTACTTTCGTTCTACCACTGGCTGCGCCTGGCTACAAGTACCTTACGCTTAATATTTAGTGACACAACAATACTTTCACGATGTTTGCTTCTCTTAAGCAGCGACACGGTAGTTATTATTTACTCGCGCGCGCGCGCGCGAGTACCGTTTCTCACCGATATTTTTCATGTCGGTGCAAATCTTAGGTCCATGTCATGACTCGATATCAATTCGACCGTCGTAAAAAATAATTAGACAAAGTCGAAGCTTATTGTATGCATCGATACGTCCGTTACGGAAAAATCAATTTTAATTTCGAGAATATGTGACATACGGCTCAATGCACTTCTGCATGCAAAACCCTTTCGAGCCGCGTAAACGGAAGCGTCTCGACAACGACTTAACGCGGTAGTCCCGCGGATGCTGTAGAAAGTACATACTTTCTCCGTAGCGTCTCTCGCGAGTGCTTCGTATGGGTGCGTATGACTTGAGACGCGCATATTAAAGTGTCTCTCATGAGAGATTATGTCGCTGTGCTCATATATATGTTGCACGGTCACAGGTGCAACGGCGAATGACTATGTGCGCGCTCCTCTCGCTATCTCGCGCGGGATCTCCTCTCTCGCCTTTCTTTCTTACGCGTCTAACGTCGCGGGGCGCAGAAAAATCAACTCGGACAGTTCCTGGGAAATACCAGCCGATTTTATTGTCAAAACGTAATTAAGATACAAGAAAGCGCGGTATGCAACGTACGTACGCGTGTTATCGTAGAAACTCTGACATGTCCCCAGGCGGTAAGAATTATAGACCGCAGCTACGCCCGACACAATGAACGGTTTCAGAATTATCTGATGGCTTGAGCAGAAATTGCTTTAGTACAGCGACTCGGCATGAAGCTAAATTAAATTCGATTCGTGGCGTTGATGAGACGCGAATTGACGATGTTCACCAAATTCTTGAATTAAATATCCAATTCCCCTGTCATTGTACCTAATTATCACGAAGCAGCGTTTCCTCTCGCCCGCGAATACGTAATCCATAATTTCGATCGGGAAGGAAAGTCCCGTTCCCACGAACGCGTGTGGATTTACGGAGCGTAGCGCGCGTCTCTCAAATCTCTCCGCGGGCCCATTAAAACTGCGTGTACTACGTAGCGCGGATCAACGACCCCTCAAGGGTCAGGCATGCGGGGGCTCATGGCGCGTTAACTGCCAGTTGCGCGATGCCACACCAGGAAATCGGCGCTGACGCCGGCGTCAGCATCCACGTCGTTACACGAAATAGGCAACTGCCGCCGCTGCCACCATCGTCGTCCTTTAAGGCACTCCATTAGGCCTCCTAAGTGCTAAACATGTCGGTTGGTCGGTCGGTCCGACGACCCCTGGTACCCCAGAACAAACCTTTTTCTTTTCTCTCTCCGTCGTACCTTGTTCAGAATTTGCCTCTTCTTCTAAGCACCGTCGCTCTCTCGCTTCATCTTTTCTTGTATTTTCTTTCTTTCTCTTTCTCTCTCGTTCTATCCCACGCTCCTCCTGCTATCCACCTCCTCACTTCTCTCCGAGGGTCATCGACATTGGCACACCGGGCGACATTGTGCGCGACCGCTATGTCTCCTGGGTCGTCGCAGTTAAGAGCGCGCTCTCGGCACGCACCTCGCACAGGATAATGTCAGACAATTTCTAATCTCATGGGCGTGCATATAAAATAAATTGTACAAATAGACAAGTTGGCGCGGCCACGGTGATTATCGCGGTAGAGTACAACTCTCTCGATTTAACGAGACTGCCGTCGAGCCGTCACAATTGTAACGCCCAGCGTTCATTAATAATTCCATGCCGCGCGGAATCGCTCCATAACGATTGCTCTTAATACCGCGGAGTACGAGCCGCGGGACACATTGTTACATGGATCCTCGTTATCGAACGCGCGTCTCGCTGAGAAAACAGCCGAGGTACACGCTCGTCTCTTTGCGCGCTGAGGCTCGCAATTTCCGCGTCAGCCTGCTTCAGCTCTCGAGCAGCTCTCAGCCTCAAGCAGCAAATAGTCGATGGAGAAGAGTTTACCTCATTACATAGTCCGCAACGCGGAAACCGGAGCGACTTATTCTCTGGCCACCATTAATTACGCCCGAGCACGGCGGTAATTAAAGAAATTAGCGGATATCTAGCGGCACAGAGAGGAACGACGTCACCATCTCATCGGCGAGTCGCTGGCTGCTACTCTTTTCTCCTCCACCCTTTCCTCCCTATCTATCTCTTGGATGCAAATTCATTGTGCAACGAGTGCGACGGCAGACTAGCGTCGCTGCCAACGGAGAAATTCGTTCCAGTTGCGTTCGCTGCTCGTTAGCCGATTGCACAACGTTGCACAACAACGTCTTCTTCTCTTTCTTTTTCTATCTTCTTCTCATCTTGATTTTCCACGCATCTCACTTCCATGACTGTCATTCTTCTTACACGTAGGATAATCCATCGACAGCTTGCTTCCACGAGTTTTGAAACGTGAATTTCTATCAAAGAATGCAGCGGCAAGGTAGTTCTTCAAGGTGGAATGTTTTATATTCCACTTCGTCGGTCCATCGTTTCTGTCAACAGTGTTATTGCTGCGACAACATGTAGGTCACGGGATATTCGTCATATCCTCATCCTGCGCGAAGGATGTATCCGTATCCGTCCATTAATTCTCAGATTCTTTCTAAAAGAAAGGCATTAACTTGGCGTGATTTGAGCAGCATGATTAACCACGACCCTCTGGTGAATAGCAAAAACTGTCGTTCGTTCGGTAATAAACAATGATTGGTCGAGTTCACGAGCACAAGAGGAAGGTCGTCTAACATTCGCCGGATATCTAATATTTGCTCGGAGTCTCAACCGAGAAACTTGGATTCCGTGTTAATCGAGAACGCGAGAATTAGGCGAGAATTGCGGCTGAATCTACAATTTAAGCTGTCTCTTATTTCATCCAAAATACCCTAACTAACGCAACATCGAAGAGATACTCTCACGAAGATACGAGTCTAACGGTCGGTAACCAGAGTTGTATCATACATTTTTTGTCGTACTTGAAATTGTTTCCCGTATTTTACATTTTTTCTTTTATTTTATTTGTGCATTTAATAGATAATATCGCGCACTGTTGCTTAGGAAGAGACAGACATTTGCATCAGTAATACGTCGCGTTACTTATTACATAGTTATTCGCAGGCGACACGTAGTGTCGACTGTATCATGCTGTGTTTTGCGAAACTGGAAGTTTGAAAAATACACGGAAGATAATGTACCTAATTTTACTGCAAGTAGCTGTGCGAGCGTATAGAAAGTAAGATACTGGAGCCTAGCTGTTCTACAAGACTGGTTTTGACGGGAGATTAATTGCATATCGTTGGAGCAATGGCGGCTAGCACGGCGTAATTACCCGGGTACGAATCGATGTTGAAAGTACTAAACGTATAATGAATATGGACTTGATAATTATAGCAGTCTTTTATTTTCGATTCGTTCTATCGGAGGCGTCCGAAGTGGAACGCGATTATCCCACAAACCATGATAAATTTCCTCTTTAACAAACGGATACCTTTAAGCTCGAGACACAAGTGGAACAATACAGAGTAGACCAACATAAGTCGCGGTTCTCTGTGCACATAAGCGAGAAAAAGGGCGAGGCACACTCGGGCGTCCTACGTGTCATCTCGATGACGAGTGGCGTCATGACCTCTTCGGCTGGTCGCGTGTATGGCTGCACACGTGCACGCGGGAACGCAGCGAGCTACCCCGAAAGGCCTTTCTGATCGGGGGAGTCCCGAGTAAATACGTCGGGAGCGCGCGAATTTACAAATAACGCGCCGCACGCATTGCGTCTGTTTGGCGATCTCACGGATCCTGAAATCATATATCGTCCCGGACTAATATCCGTGAGAGATCTGTTCTCGAGATACAATATATTCCATTTCAATGTAGAGTAACTTTAATCTCGATTTAATTTTTAAAACTAGAAAAAGAAAGTTAAAAGTAAGTTAAATCGAGATTAAAGGTAATCTATATTGGTAGAAATGGACATTAGTCGTTTTCTTCGGTTCAAAATTCAAGTCAGAGGAGTCACCCGAACGAATTATCCGTTCTTGCACCTCGAAACGGTACATCACCATAATCGTCAGCGACAATGACTATTCCCTATTTCCGAGACAGGCTTGAGCATTAAACGTGATAGTATTGGACAGTCAAGGATCGTTTCACTGCGCTTCCTCGTCGTTACACGAGCGTGTTTCCGTCGGAATCGAATGGGAAGGCCTCGTCGAGGCTATGAATGACGACTAGCGAGTTAAATGCGTTGCCGCGAATCAAGCGGATACTTACAAAAGCCCCGTGGGTCGATCATCGCTCGTTAGCGCCATTGTGTCGTAAGACTGCGACGTGTATGCTACGTTACGCAATGCACGCACGCACGCACGCACGCACTTGATACGCAGTTGGCTTGCGGCTCGCCAGGATCTACAATGAGAAAAGTGCGTCGGGTATCGCGTAGCGGTCGTTTTTGTCTCCTTACACGCGACAGAGGACATGTGCGTGTGTACATGTTACTATCCGATTGATGGCGAAGCCTTTATGATGCTCACGAATACATAATTGAACGTAATTGAACGTCACAGCGGAATAGTAACCTATTAAAACGCTGTTAAAGGACGGCCTAACAGAACGAGTGTACCAAATGTATTGAGAATTGTTACCGGAGGATGTCGTCGCGTTGGAAAATTAAATAAAACTGAATGACAAGCTAATGACGGCTCTTATACTTAATAAGTACATAATTGATGTTGTGGAAACTCTCTCTCTCTTACTTGAAAGAGAAAGTCATTTACTGTGCTACGAGCTACAAGCTTCACACCTTTCTTTGCATTTGTAATCATTTATTTGCTAAAAATAACAAATCACATGTTGTTATTTAATAAATGCCAGATAATTTAGTATTAGGATGCAATGCAGAATTGGCTTTGTAACGGTCCGATAATCGGACTGTCACTCGTATTTTTCTATTAAATATCATCGATCACATATAGCGACAATAAAGAATTATTGGAATGTTGTATTAAGCTCATATATAGTTATCTCTGTTCCTTTCACTGTAATTACAGCTGACGCGGGCATACCTCGCGATTAAAGATACGTTTCTAACATGTAAAGAGCCGGTTTGGCACATAGTCACGTGAACGTGACATCAATGAAACGGATCGATTACTCTTATTGCTGTGATGAAACAACTAAGGAGCCAGCCCCGAGCTGATGAGACGAAGTCACACGATCGTTACATTGTACGATCTCGACGAAGATCCACTTAACCCCTTTCACTACAAATGGCACAGATGGCAGTTTACAAAAGCATCATCGATGCAATACATATTAAACTTTACATAATCCTGCAACAAACTAATTCTAAGAAAATTATAGTCAAAACGTATAAGTAAATTATAGTTAAAATGTCTCTACGGTGAAGCTATATAATTTTCTCGACATCCTAAAAGTTTCGTGTATCTCATATATTATAGAGATATTATCTATTATAATATATTACGAAAGAGATCCAAACGCATAAGAGCAATGTTGACCGACCCGGGGAAAAATCTCGGAGTCGTGATCGCGCGATTGATCTGTGATCGTCTTATTCCCTCGCGGGACGATCATGGTCGCTCGAGAGGATCGCAGTTAAATAAATAAAACCGTTCTCCTAGAGGGAAGGGGAGTAAAGTGGACGACGTCGGTAAGGAGACGTCAAATGGCATCGGAATGGTAATTTTATAGGCAAGCTCGTTTTCCGCGCGGCGCGATGCGGCACGGCGCGCTTCGCTTGACCTCTGACCTTAAACCTCTCCTTCCAGCTTCCGATTCTTCACGGATGTCACGCTCGAACAAAGGAACGACGAAGAAGACGAGCTCTCTTAAGTAGGCATTTGGATGCCGCGAACCGCTTCAGGGTCGCGTACGAGGTGGAATCTGCTAACTTTCGCGATGAGAGTGCGGGCTTTCACGAAATCCTTGACTCGTACGATGCCGTCTCTCTTTGTGATCAAGTTCCGCGCGTAGGAAAAGGCAGCTTTCCGTATAAACACGGAGATTTCTTCTCCCCGAGGTTTCTTCTCGCATCGGCAATGACATCTCCGACCCGACTTATATCGCTGTTTCCAAGGCTCGCATTCCACGGTTTCAAGATCCTTTGAGATATATTCTTGATTTGCAAGAAAGTCCTCTCGGAAGTCGAAAAATTAAAAAATTAATCAAGATCGAAAGTCTTCAGTGATACTTACAGAATTATCACGTTTCATCGTTTAAAGCTTAGAAAAGCTCTCGCGAGGTAAACTTTACTCAAGAAAAATTGCGAAAGCTTACAGCGCGGAAAAATCCGATTGACGCACGAGATCTTATCTATGTCGCGGATCATCGGTGAACACCGAACCAAGCTCGTATCTCGTTAGCGTGGTTGATTACACTCAAGCGATCGCTTGTCATCTCCCAACCGAATGCGGGGGGTGGGAATATCACGTGTGCGATGTCGTAACACTCGCGGTTATCCGGCCACGACATCGAGATAAGTTCCGCTGCGCCGACCACAAAGAGTCTCCTGTGCGAAGCGGCTTGAGCTCGCCCGGAATGCGGCTGATCAGGTAAAAATGATAAAAGTCCTCCCCGCTAGGAAAGACTGGCTGCTGCGAAGCGTGTGCGCGCGCGCCAGAGCTCTATCCACATCGCGTTAAATTAACTACGCAAGTCGTCGTAGAAAACCAGATATATTTCAGAAACGGCTATTTTTAACGAATTATTTCAACATAACCGTGACTTATCAATCGCGTCGCTTGTCAGTCAGATGAGAAATACGGAACAATCTCTCGTTTTATCCTAATCGCGATATCGTTAGAAATGAAGCAATAGAAACTGAAAGTGGTTTAATATTAGATAATTTTCTAATATTTCTTTATTTAATATCAGAATATTAACAATTTCCTAACGTTTCTTCGCTGCAATCCTTTGTTTCGTATTTCTTCTATGCTATCTGCATTGGAATTGATTATATGACGATTGTATAACATTCTGCTCCCCATGAAATAAGATACTCGTAAAACGGATGCTGCGGAAGAGTAATTTTCTGCTATTCCGCTGACGCAGCCATAAGATCGTACGCGTCAGGGCCGGCATCCGTAAGATAAGCTTCCGCCCGAGAAATTCAACATCCGCTCCTTGACCCCGGTTCTATTTGGCTTGCAAATGATGCAGCCTAACTACCACCTGGAAGAGAGCTCGTTGTTTGCGCAGCGGCAAAATGTGAAACGATCTTGAAGTGTTTACATAGATATAATCGCTAAACGACAGCTTTATCACAAGTATCGCACGAGCTTAGCTATCTAAAATGAATAAATTACATATTTTCGATATTCGCAGACTCAGCTGGAATTACGACCTCTAAACCGATGTTAAACATGTTCAATTTTTACGATCATAAAGAAGCAGCATCAAAGAATTATTAAGACTTTTCCTTCGCGTAAGGCTAAATCGCGACAAGAAATCGTACGGTGCTTCTTTGCGCGAACGGGATAATACGACTCGGGATACACAAAGGGCTAATTCGATCGTAACGCCGATCCGCGCTCGCTCGCTCGCTGGCTCGCGCGCGCGCTCGAGAGAGTCGTTCACCCGGCGCATGACCGAGCAAAGGATCTTAGACGAGAAAAGGAGGAAAATGAAGCCGGGGGAAACGAGAACAGGCCTGTTTTGCAAGCGCGGGGCGTTCACGGAGAAGGTTAAATATCATACGTAGTACCTCGCGCTCGAAGCGAAGGAGGTCGGCTGTGCGCTCGCTCGCTCAACGATAAAGGCCGCGCGCACAGCTCGACAAGACCCGGGCTCCACTACGCCGGTGATTCGCGTGAAAGTTTAGTTATGCTCGGCCACCCGATAAAAATCCCCCCGCGTGTGAGAACGCGCCGAGTGAACGCGTCGCGGTAGCCTAAGTCACCTAAGAGCGTTCACTCGCTCGCGCGAGCATCGATGCCACACCATGAGAATTTCTTCCTCGACGCAGCGGAGTATTTAAATTTTCCTTTCGAAGAGAAAAAATAAATATTGTATTTTATCACTGCAATCTATCTTCCTTCGAGGAGGACCGTTATAAAAAAAATAAATTTTTTCACCTGTATGCTACTCTTTAAAATACTTTCCGGGAAAATAGCGAGTTGGATTTTACATCGATCCTCTCATTTCCGAGGACTCGACCGGCGCAAATAAAGGTATTGCGAATTCGCATTCGCTTGCACGCCGTAACGACTCGTGCCTTATCGTCGCGTGCCGATGCGCATTATTTCGTTACGTGTTCTCCTCGAGGATCGTCGATAAGCACCCCATGAAATTCCCCATTTCCCATGTTTCCGATCACGTTTGTCGCACGCATTCTCGATTTCGAGGAATCGAATCTTCTTTCAGAAAATCGCAGATATATTTAGCCGCTCGCTTAGAGAGATAGTTGTGTTTTTGTTCGCTTCAATTAAGAATAGTGCCTACATAAACGATTACAAACTATTACGTCATGTTCGTCATTATATGAGAAATTCTAAATTGAATATTCATTCTTCACCGTATATTTCACAGCATTAATCGTATAGCATTAATACTGACAATTAACACTGAAAATTTTTCATAGAAAATATTTTTTTACTTTTATATAATTTCCCAGCAAATATATCTACGTGATTTCAGTGAAGTCTTTAAATTGACACTAGCACTTGCTACGGTTTTTGTTTATTGCAATTATCGTCGTAACGTCTAAATGATTTGAAAATATCGTGACTGCTTAATCGGGTCGCCAAAATCGTCACGAAACCATTAAAGAAATTTGCATTTGCAAGAATGATCCGATTAATTACTCGGTGCCGCCAGCAAGTCAGGAATCACGAGGAGTCACGAATGCGGACATCGAAAGTAGTTAGTTTTGACCCGCTGTCGATCCGACAATCGTTTATCTCCGCCCAGTCGACTTCCTGCTGTCAATGCTTTAAATATGACCTGGTCCGATTCGTTCTCCTCAAAATCTTTGCCTAATAGGTACAAGTAAGGTGAGTGAAACCATCGTAGAAAATAAACAGAGATTAAAATCAGTACACATCTAATTTGACATTTTACATATTATTTTTATACCCTCTTTATCTTTTATTATGAATTTTTATTATCTTTCATGAATTTTTTTAGAATCCTAAAATTATTTACACAGATTTTATTTACGTACAGTTTTGAGTTTTGAATATTTGAAAAGTTCAAGACAAAAATGTATAAAAATCAAAACAAGTTTTATAAAAACGTTTTCAGATGTTGATTTCATCAGTTGACTGATTTGATTCAACTATTCTGGCGATTCTTTTTCTCCAATAGCAGTAAATTAGAATTCCTATTTCTTAATGCTTCATAAAATCACGAGGAATGAATGATCTGTTTACACCGAATAGCACGATCATTAGGGAATTATTCTCGTGTAGCCGCCACGTAAAAAAGACGATCGTTAAGTGGTTAAACGAATCGACGATAGCGGCGGAGAAATTCAAATTACAAAAGCGAGTCGATCGCGGTTGTTATTTTAATGTCGCTGGAGACTGTAGTCGACTCTCCCGATTTAGGCGCGGAAACGCCAAGCGAATGCCAATATAATCGGACGTTTTTATCGCTCTCGAAATTAATACCGCTCACGGACGAGCGAGCGGACATCGACTTCCAAATCCTGTACGCGAAGAAGAAAAAAAAGGCACGCGTGTGGACGAGAAAAACGAGGAGGTGCAAGGAGGGAAGGAGGAAGGGGAGAGACGAGAGAACACCCTCGGCGTCCTTCGGCGGCCGCCACAGTTTGCTGACCCGGTTTGCAAAGAGCAAAAATCGATGAGCGCATCGTTTGGGGTGGAGCCGTGAACGCCGAAAAGCGAGTATTGACTGCCAAAAAACGAAGAGGTCCTTCTCGATCCGGTTCTTCCGGACCGCAAATGTCGTCCGGCGCTTCGTAATGAATAACTTGTGCGTCGAGATACACGTTGGGATACACTCGGAACGGAGATGAGCGACGTCGCTCTGTTGACTCTCGGGAGAGGCAGAGGAAAGGAAATGTTACGCCTGCAGATATTTATAGCATCGTTCGTTCTTTTACCTCGGAGTCATCGGCGCGTGTAGGACGTTGTATCGAAGTACGCGTCGCGACGGTAATCAAGAGTTTCGCCGTCTCTCTCGATTAAGAGCCAACTGTGAAAACTAAAAGGCACGTTCATTAAGAATGTCCATAAATGTCGTCGCGCGTATCGTAACGGAACCGGTGAATCGTGATTAGCCAAGGAAGATGTCACGTTGAAGTCGAGAAGGCATGAAAATCAAATCGAGCTACGCGTGAGTCACACGTGCTCACGTCTCGAATCATCGCAGTCGGCACGGAATTATTTCTAGCAGCTATATAATTTGAAGAAGGTGTTGGGCTATTCCTGTTCTTACAATCACAATCTCCGCGATTGGAGGGCTGTGAAACGAGGACATGACAGAGAGTATATCCTCGTTTCGCGACGCGTGAGTTGACGCAACGAGAAACGGCCGCGACAATCGTACGAGCGAAATTGTTCGATCTCGTTGAATCGAGCACGCGTTACAAGCACGTAAACGGTATTACTAGTTTTTGCGGACACATAGGTGTATGTGTATACGCACACAATCGCGCCGCTCGTCACGCTCCCGCATTTTATTATACCGGTCTTCCAGAACGCTTCTTACCAACCAAGGGGCACTTGAACTTTGTTAGGTACGCGTAACGTGAACAACCTCGAAAATAACGGTATGAAAAGTCACGACATGAAGATCTCTCTACGATCTCGCGGACTTTTCTCTCTCTCTCTCTCTCGTCCTTTCTGACGTTACGTGATTCGTATACAAACTTAACTCCTTATTGTGTTCAGGTTGGCTGCCAGTTGGCGCAGTATGATCGAGGTGACTGACTTCGATCGCGCGGAACGCGAAGAAATGAGGCGAGAAAAGTGAGTCTGGCAGCGCTGAGAGGACCGAAGTAAATTGGTCCCGATAATATTAGCGAATAATGATCAAAAGCTTAATAATTCGTAATACAAATTCTTAGGAATACTGCGAAATACTACTCTCAGTTACGAAATTACCTGCCAATACTGCTACATTTTTTTACACGTCGCTTCGTAATACATCTGACAACGCGAAACAGGAAGTATGCGTTAGACTGGCATCGCAATTCGGCGGGAATGCGCTGAGTGTCAATGTCTCGAGCGTCAATATTTCGCGTTACATGAATTTAAAACGAAATACAAGTCTGTGCTGCGGACGCTATAAATATTTATAGAATTGCATGAATTGCTGAACTTTGAGACGTTGCATCATTCGCCTCGACAACATTCTCACACTGATGTAATAAAATGAAAAGAAAAATTAAGCTCGCGCTGACGACAGTGCCGGTACGATCCTCACCGCTAACAAGTCAAACATCCCAAGAGAAGTAAAGAAACGTGTATCTTTCCAACTGAAAAAAAGATCAAAGTTTCATGCAGAAAGTGAAAGAAGCGTCATACTTGGTTTGATCCTAATTCGACGTAACTGATACTCAAATCGAACGTTCTTTCAATTACTCCCACTCCTCTCGCACGAATTACAACATTACAAGAGAATTCTGTCCAAGGATATCAAGTTTAAATCGCGCAACGTGTTATTACCATCGCCAATACCGCAATAATATAATGAAATGTTGGGTCCGAGTGCGGACAGGCATGACAGATTGACAATGTCGTTGATTCTCTACGATTTCCTCGAGTTATCGAACCGCCTTGCGACCCGCAAGGCTGCGACCAAGGCCTGCCAATTGGCAACGAGACGCATTTTAAGGGTTAAACAACCGGCGTGATTGCGTAAGGCCCACTTGTGGACGCATCGTCGTCGTAGCCTCCCGAATATGGCCGCACACGGTCGAACAATGCGCGCCTGATTTATCACTCGAACGGGCCGTTAATCTCAACACAAAGATTTCGAGCCAACTCTCTCGAGTTGGTGAGTGAAGAGCCAAGCGGAGACGGGCGATTTCAACCGGCCTTGTGCGCACGGCGCGGACCTGCGGTTGATATAAATTAACACCCACCGAAATTACGTCAGAGTGAGACAACAAAAAGAATCGGAGGCACAGTCCGGAGAAAACTAGTTTTGTAACTTTTCATTTGTCACACGCGTGAAACATAATCGTGATCTCGGCAATCTCATGATAATAACATAACGATAACGCATTATCGTTGTGGTCTTCGTAATCTCTGATTTTTCGATTAGATTATAACATAGAAAGCAAAAGAAAGAAAGAGAGAGGGGAGGGAGATTGATCAAAGTAATTCCGATGATAATGAACCACTTATTATTCAACATCATAGCCAAATTATTCACGTTGACGACTGCATTTCAAAATTCTCGACTAAATTCCTCATGCCGGGATAATGCAAGAAGCGTCACAGTTGCAAGATTCAAAGATACCATACCTACGTGCGGATAATGTACCTACGTGTCGTTCGCGTGCGTGCATTCCCCAAGAGACTTATGCGTGCATGCGTGTGCGTGCGTTCACGCGAGAGTTAAACGACGGCAGACGTTGGAGGATGGAGCTATCGAAAATCTCAAATCCTACTAACCCCGTTGGCGAACTACCAAGACAAGGCGACGGCGGCGTGCACCTTTCAGCGCGAATTTCTTTGCGAGAATTTATTTCTTCTTTACGTGCGAGACGGATACATAATCGCGATGGGAAACATGTACACCATCATTTACGGCAGAAACGCCGGAGGTATGCGCTGAGAGGGTACGCACCGCGCTACCACCCGGATTTTTTCGTGATGCACAAATTCAACATTTCGCTCGGATAATTGAGATACGCATAAGCACGAAGAGTAAAGCCGCGACGGCGCTTACCTCGATTCGTTGGCTCTCGCTAAAAGTTCCGTGCACTCGACGCTGCCTCTGAGGCTAAAAAACCAAAGCGTAATTACATCATAATCTACCATGAATCGGCGCGGTACTTTAATCTCTTTCAGTTAATCTCTTTAACTGAAAACATTCTACTAGTGATGCGAATGCGACGATGCAGCGGTCGCGTGACCGCCGCGTCCGCTAAGTGGCGATAAACACGTTTCAGTATTTCAAAAAGAGAAGCAAAACGCACGCTTTTAAATCCCCCCTCCGCGTTAAATACCCTCGCTTCCATCGACAAACGTTCGTTCGCGTTTGTATATACAGACAGAGAGATGCGAAATAAAAAATGGCGATTATACATAATTGAATAAAGTAACTATCTTTCATTGTGATATTGGCAGTTTCCGTTTAGTATACGTAGCGGCTGCTATAACCATCGGAGGAAAGAAACCATCGCTTTCGAAACCACGAAATAAGAGTGTAGGCCAAGGCGCAGTCTGACCGAGTCTGACGCAAATTTAACGGAAATTCGTCGGCGCAGGTCTGATGACCGTGCAGTCGGACGGTGGCCTACATCTACGTGTAGATCCATCGCGATTTTTTAATGCTCGACGCCATGACTAATAAAGTGCGCTGCGTTTCTTTCACGCGCGGAAGAAAAATGAAAGTGCGCTAATAACGCAATCGGCGGACGTGCCGGCCGTAAGGCCGATTCATGCCGATCGTCAATGGAAACTTTTTTGTGGGAGTAATTGAGCAAGAGCCGTACTGAATTTCGTACAGGACTCGAGTGTGTAATTCAGAAAGAGAGAAAGGATATACAAAATTATAAATATACTCAAAAGCATTTTAAAATTATGAAACCTCGATATCATCGACAAAGATTTGCCGTTTTATGCTTCTATCTTTTAGCACCTCTTCCGAAAGAGAGAAAGAGGAAGAGAGACGGTGAATACCTGAAACACTCCGTTCATCAAATTGATGCCATCATAAGCGGTCGATTGGTGAGAAAAACACCGATACGATTCTTTCCTGCCTGATCTTACAGGCTACTTCCTCCGTGAAATCATAGCTCGCGAATCGGTATATAATCGGCATAAAGTCTAGTATCGGGCTCTCGGAATTGGGTTATCGGGTATTGCCTAGCCGCGTTCGCAGCTTTAAACAAGTCACAATTCGTTTGAGCATCGAAAACGTATAATTTCGCGAACCGATAATGCGCGAGCGAATCGTTTCTTCTCCCTTTCTTGCGCGTACAACATCCAATTTTGTTCCGGACACGCTTAATAATTATAACAGTGGGGTTCAAGGAGGGATCACACAAAACTACATGTACAAATATTTTCTTGCGCTTCGCTCTTGCAGAAAAAAATCGATCGGACACGAGATAAATATGATTCGAGGCAATTTTTCACGTGACACAATAACTCGACTTGAGCACGCGGTCGACGAAACACAGAGATTTCACGAATCATCATCCTGCACGAGTCGCCTTATCGATGGTGCAAAAGCGTCGGGTCAAGAAATGCTAGAATGATAATGACTCGACGAATCGAAGCCTCCTTTCTACTGTGGCTGGCAATTCAATCTCCCGTTCTTCGTTTTCCGGTATTCAGGATAGCCGGAGGTATTACGACGTGAGAAGCTGCTTTTTCACACGTTCTCCTTGGCCGGTCGCCGATGGAAGACCGGGATGAACCTGGACGCGCACACATACCGCGTTCGCAACGCGCGTTAAAGGACGGGTCTGGAAAACGTCGCGGAACGACAAAAATATATTCTCATCTCCAAGTGCGCGTCATTTTTACTAAAACTCGCATGAACCGGGTTAATTATGAATAATTTGCAATAATGTCACTTTCAACAAAAATAAAATAAAAAAGGTAAATTTCTATCCCAGTGTCTAACTCTCATCGTAATACTTTGCCTTGGATGCACGGCAATTTACTCGTCAATGTGACAAGTCAATCTCTTCCTATATCCTTTCAGCACCTTATAATATTTAAAATTGTTCTAATAAATTGTGTGATATAATAAACGCGTATGAATCTTACAATTACAAAATCCTGATAATTAAAAAAACGTATCGATTAATATCGCACAGTGTTTCCATTCCATTTTTTTCTCCTGTTTTCTTACATAAGCGTATTAATCCACTCAATAAAGTTATCATTATCATATTGCACGATCGCGCAATCAAATTGCATTCGTGAATAATACTAAACTTTTTGACCTCTTCGCAGTCAATCATAATGACTGATTTTGATTCTGTTACCCTATCCCCCTCTCGAAAAGTAGAACATTCCTCGGCTTTATAACGCTCTGTTCACAAACACAAATCACCATCATCGGCTTCTGCTTCTCGTCTTCGCGAATTCCTTCTTGCGGGAGATACGAATTAATCTACTTAAACCGGCTCCGTTACCACTCACGTCTACCGCATACGTCGGTCGGTGACATCACCGAGAGCGCTCGCGGCTCCAAGTTATTCTTCCTTACGTCGTCGGGGCCGCGCGGTCGGTCTCGCGGGTCTTTTTACACGACGGTGGCATTCCAGGTGGGGCGACTCACCGCGCGCGAGGACACTCTATTCTTGGAGTTCGGATCCGAGCGTCCGTTAACCGTGATAGCGCGCGGCGTGTGACGTACGTGGTGACCGACCGCGCGGCCTCTTCGGCCTCGGTCATGGGACAAAACCTTGCGATTCGTCATCTCGGCCAAGTGATTTATGAGATACTTTCTATCACGGCGCGGCCCAGCCGGTTTCGCCGTCGCGTCGAGAGTGGTTACTTTTGAGGGAGCACCCTCTGTAGAGACGGGAGAACCAACCCGTCGCGATTTAGACGATCTCCTCTCGTTGTTCGTCACAATGATTTCGTGACAAAAAATGTAGAAACTGTGGCGATGTCAATTGTCTCTCGCCAATTGTCAACCTTGAACTTTAGATCGAAGGAACCGTTCGATTTACTAAGATTAATATCATCAAGTGAATTGTACGTCTACCGACGCTTTCTTGAATAAAGAGATATTAAAATCTTAATAAAAAGAGCACAAGAGTGAGTAACATGATATAATCGTAGCAGACATGACGGAAGATGCAAATCCTCTCACATACCTACATCATCAATAAATAATTAAAAGCGATAGACGTTCGTTCGAAGTTGATTGCAGTTCAAGAACCGTCCGCATTTGATTATCAATCGCAATTTATTATGATAATATTATTATGACGTCTAGAAAGTTGCTTGGCCGTCGAAGCTGGTTAGATGTAGCTGCGTTACGTGCTAGTTCTTTGGCCGAGCGACAGGAATAAAGACATTACGCTTCATCGATAGTAACGGCGGCCGTGGCGAGGGTTTAAAAACATCTGGCGTACGATGGCGGAAACACAGCTCGCCATCCTACGTACGATGCAAGCGGACGAGCTCGTAACAAAAGTGCCCCGGCAACGGGTCTCTTTCTAAGGTGTGGTCGATGGATCAACGATCTAACGTTCCCGATCTATCGAGCTATTTTCCGACCGCCGAGTCGATCCTCCGATCACGAATAAATACTGAAATCATAGAACAATCGTGGTTCGCCCCTATCCTTCCGCAATGGCGGTGTTTTATGAGCCCATGGTATACACGCTGATATGCATCGATGATTTCTCCGTTCTTCGCGCAGAGCGCCCCGCACGTTACGTTACGTTACGTCGTTCAACGTGGACAGTATGCATTTTCCATTAAATAACCGTCGTACTTCCGCGTCTGAGAAGTAAATCATTCAGCCCTCGACACGGGGAGTCGAAACTCAAAAACTGCCGGTGCCGTTGTTAGCAAGCCTTTGTCTCGTAACGTTGCCAGCGCGTTTGAATCTCCAGCAACTGAAGAGCCGTCATGTCTACAGTCCGATGTAAAATTATTTTCAATATTTTTGTATTAAACACGTACGGTGGATATTGAAAAAAAACGCCCAATTGTACGTCTATGATTAAAGCAATTTAACGAACGTATTCACGGCGGTATTCTCGGATTCACATCGGCGGTAATTTTCACAAGATAAAGAGTCGAATCACCGTGAAAAAAGCCTTAGAACTGAAATGAAGTCGTAATTTTATCCGTCGCGCCGATGGTGATAGCTAGTGAACGCATCAGCTATGCCAGCCGCCGATCCCTGGATCTCTCTCCTTCTTTCATTGCACTTTTTATTAAGCACGTCTCGGGAATTCGGCTCGGTCGTCGAGCGGCCTTGACTCGGGTCGACTAAGCATGACTTCGTTAATTACAGCACTGCCAGTGGATCGCTCTTTGCCGGCCATTTTCCCTCCAGGCACCTCCTCCCCCTCTTCTCCGCTTTGTCGTACCCTTTTCACGCCGACGCTACAGTCGGCTCCCTTTGCGGGATTAGAGTACCCTACAAACCATCTTGAGGCGTATATATAAACACGCGTTAATACACTCTCTCAGAATCCCTTTACGGGAACGCCAATCTACCTCTTTTATCGAGGAGTTAACGATAAGAGAAACAAAAAAGTAACCCCCCGCGTCGCGGCGAACGAGCTAATGAACTCGACGACCGCGGAGGTCGATATCTCGTAAAACGTTACAAACTACTATCGCTGATTGCCGGCCGTGTTCGTCGCACACGCGACGAAGAAAGGAAGCTGCTTCGACATGAGATAAAAATACCGCGTCGGTGCGTCGCTCCAGGAATCGAGTAATGATTCTTGCAACTTTGACGTGCGTGCCATACGTTTCACCAGGGAAACGGTACAAAATGTCGTGACACGCTGGGCCACACGAAGATGTTACATGCACGCAAACGAACAAAATCTGCAAGAGAAAAAAAGAATCCCAAGGAAACAAAAAATGAGAGGCATGCCCTAAGAAGTTAACGTAAATTGTAACGAGAATAATTTGCGATACGTTTCCTTCTGCGAGTGGAAATCGCGTATTGACTTCCTCATTGCTGGACACCTACGCCTCTCTCTCTCTCTCTCTCTCTCTCTCTGCCGCAACGACATTCCTTCCGAGTTTCTTTTAACAACGATAAATCATCGGAAGCTGGCGTTTCTGCATCGAGTTATTCATCCGGGAAACTCATTATGGTGCTCGTTCGAAGGTAATCAAAGTCGCTCGATTGACTCCTCGCGTTAGAATTACCTAGACAGCGTACTCAAGCCGTTCATTAAATCACGTGAATCGACGGGGAAAGACGCCTCACGCTGGAAATTGGCAGGACGTTACGTGAGAAGACACCACAGGTCGAGAGATCATCGGCTATTGTTGCGACAGCTAGGCTCTTTCCCATTCGCAGCTTTTAATGTCAGAGCAAAGAAGAAAAAAAGGGAACGTAATATCGAGGCAGGTAGAAAAAAGGGACGCACAGGAATCCGCCGGCGGGGAATTAAGTTCTTCGAAACGTACAAAATGCAACGTGCGATCGTGCTGGCGGAGAACCGGCATCCGGCGTAAGAAGGACTTCGCATCCGGCCTGAAAAAAAACGGATTGCAGCCTTGCATTCAAGTGCAAATCATTTCGCAGCATTGTGCGCTGCTCGCGAGATCCCGACTGCGGTGTAATGGTTCAAGTGTCAGTCGTGTCGCCCGCGACAATTGCAATGTTGTGTCAACGACAGGGAAGATATGCGAAGGCGCTTTGAGAAAAATTTTGCGAGTTACCCACGCGCGAGTATCGTGGCGAGAGCGGACAAAGTTCCGAGCTCGCCTGTCGGAACATGGCCTTCGTTCCGCTCGCAACGCGTGCGTTTTATCCGATCGGGAGAGGCAGGCGCGCCGAAAGGCAAGACGCGAGAAATAATTGCGCGTAAGCACGGCCCAAGAATCTGGAATATTTAAGGCGCATGCATTATGCATTATCTCAATTAAATTACCTCGGACGACCGTGCCGTGCCGTATACCCGACGATTTTTCGACGCTTGACCGATGGCAGGCGTACCGAGCATTATGTATCGCAACAAATTTTCTTTCTATTACGAAATTAGCCGTAATGGTAGGCGGAACGTCGTCGTACATCGAAATAATAAGTGCGGGGTAAACGTGTACCCTTCCTCTCCGTACCGGGCTAATTTCCCGGTTCCATTATTACGACGAGTTCGGCCCAGGACTCAATCTTGCCATCTTCCTAGCGAAATATTTACATAATGTCGGCAATTGGCCGTTCAATCGGGTCCTCAGTACAAGTTGTAATTTGTGGAGCCGGCTGCTCTGGGAAATCGCCCGCGGTCACCTATCTTGTGCCTAGACAAAGCGCACCGCCAACGAGCGATCGACACACAAATCGCCAGTCTATCGACATACGCAAATATAATGATGATCATTGAAAGAGATTCGAATAGTTTCCAACCGAGAAACTAAAACTCGCCGATTCACTCTCGTTTTCTTCACTTCACAAATTCCGCTAAGCAGCAGCAAGCGAACATTTCAATTCTCAACACAGCTATACTTTCTCCGAGTTTTGATTTTAATCTAATCGATCTCACATTCACCGTTATATATAATTTCGAATGCAAAAGAAAGATTGCGGTTGAAAGATAAAACGATGAAGTATGGGGGAAGTATGACAGTTTGCGATTGCAAGAGACAAGAAGAACACGAGCGAGAGAGAAAAAGGGAGAGTTGAATCCAATCAGAGTTGGATTGCAATTTTACGCATGCAATCATTAAAAATAATTGAAAGTCAGTGTCGGGACGACTTCCTCTTCTTCCGAAATTCCTTATTTCTTGCGCCACGCGTGTAGCTTAACACAAGTCGCTCGACTATTGAAATGTCAGTAAGACGAGGAGAGTTCACGCGCAAGCAAGAAGGAACAGAAGAAGCAGAGGGAGAAAAAGAAAAAACGCACTTAAATTAAATATGCGTATTCGTTATATGAAAATAGCAATTTTACTGTCAGGAATTCTTGACGCGATCTCAGTCCGGTTCGATGCCGCACGTGATCGTCATAAAAGCGAATCGGTCTCGCGGAAGCGCAAGCGGAGTCTGACGACCCTGAGAATCGCTCGAGGGCCCCCTGGCTCCTTCCATCGATCGCGCGCGTATAAAGACGATAAATCGCGAGACGTTGCGCACGTTAGAGTGCCGATATAGATAGCCGTGGAATTTCATTGAGTGACCGCTGACGGATGGGAGTCGCGCCGTGAGCTTTCGCACGCTGCTAACGAACGTGTCCTCTGCCAAGCCAAGCTGAGCCCGATCAATGAATGCCAATCATTCATTGGCGCCACTGCTACCTGCGGACATTAAGGATCTACACCCGGGGAGTACTCAGTACTCGCTGTACTCAGGGGAGTACAGCGGAAAAAATCTTCCGCGTCGTCACCAGTAATATCGATCCTAGAGTAATTTTCACCGTTGCAAGGACTAATAAATTTGACATACGGATTAAATGGGAATTTCAAGATCACAGTGGTGACGAGCACATATTTCGAGAGCCGATTCTAAGATAGATTTAATCTTCATTAAAATACTTTGATAAAAGAATATAGAAATATTCAAATTTTAACACTGACACAAATCGAGAGATTTTGCTGTGGAAATCATGGTAATAAAGGATGAAGGTAGATGAGATAAAAATACTCGAAAAAGGAAAAAAAAGAGAAAGGTTAGTGACCCTGTTGAGTCATAAGGTAGTGGTTCAAACACAGTAACCGTCCACACCAACCGTCACTCGGCTCGCCACGCATTGTGCGTGCAGGTAGTGCGTCGAGGGCCCATGAACGATGAATATCTACGCGTGAGTCACGTGGGAAGCATGCGTGAAACTGCTCGTCGGCAGGTTCGACGGTTACTAGGCGAGCCACTGTCCCTTACCGACGAGTTTCCATTTGCACAAGGTCACGATAACAACCGTAAAGACTGCGATAACGCTTAATTTAGTGGTGGCTTTCATGTTAACCGAAACATGCTAATAGAGCTGATTTATGGCACCGTTACAAAATTGCGTCCAAGAAGAAACTCTTGAGAATTCATCTTTTTTTCTTCCTTCCAGAACACCAAAAATGCAGACTCAATATCAAATATTTACCTGTCTGGGACGTGCATCGTGTTCCAATGAAAAAAAAAATCCTCGAAAAATCTCTGGCTATTTGTAAGCATGCTCGGACGATGGTAACACTACGTACGCTAATACTAACACTTGTGTAACTTCTACATTTTGTCTTTTACTAATAAAAAAAAGAGTGAATAAAGCGGATGCACATTTCCTCGAAGCATTTCGTATAATGTGCGCTCTTAACATGGAATGTGGCGATGTATCGCGACGTCGTGTCGTCGCGGTTGAATATTTCACCGCTGCTATTCATCGGCATCTACCATCACTGAATGCGACAACCCGGCGACAACCGGGTACAACGGACTCCGGATCGGAGTGTGCCGCGCATTCGAAAATCCGACGTGACTCTTTGCGTGACGAAGGTCGAGGATCGAAATGCTATGAGATCTAGAAGCAATTAGAAGACGAGGCGAACATTATCAAACACGCGAGATAACGATGTCCAAAGAGATATTCACTCAACTTCGTGCTAATACGAGAAATGTTACTCCGGTACGCTAATCGTGTTAACGACGCCAAACGGATGCAATGACAGTCAGTTCAGGTACTCAAAGTGAATTTACAAGTTAAGAGGACAGTCTACCTTGAAGTATGAAAAATTGATTTTTTTGCTTAATTTCAACGTTGAAATTTTAACCATGTATCTCTAAATGTTTAAATTAAAATTAGAAAAACAAATAAAACTACGTGTTAAAAAAGTCAGAGTACAAGTAGAAAATGGAGCCCTCACTGCAATTCGCTCTTGATTTCATAAATATAGACTGCAAAGTATACGAATTATGCGTATTATATTTAAATTAAATATTAAAATTTAATTCTATGAATATGTCTGTGCAAAGTGTCAAGATCCATAATTGACTTTCCAACATAACTCCGAATGAAAGTGTGCAACTTGATGAACATCGGTTCGTGTGCAATAAACACGGTAACCCCAATGCCGTTTCATTTTCTTGCTGGGTTCAAGCTTAAGACTGTTTCGAAGGGTCTGTCCCCACATTCAGAAGATTTCTCCTCTCTCGATTTCAGCGTGATATGTCGGAATACAAAGAGAAACGACGCAATGAGAATTGTATATACGAATTCGAAAGGAAAGAAAACCACAATGGCTACTTTCTTTTGGCAAAGAAGGCACAGAGAGAAATTTCTGAGTGGGTCTTGTTACGAAAATGTACTCTATATAAGCCTCAGCAAAGAAGAGACAAAGAATAAACGAGAAAAGTCAAATAAATTGTACCACTAATTAGAAAATTTATCATCGTGTCAATAAATAAGACAATGCGAACCACATATGTGTTTATCTGTCCGATTAGTAACGATAAATTTTAACGAAATTATTTTAGAGAGAAAAAAAAATTTCTTTCGTGAAACCGTTTGACTTGTTAGTGACAAAAAAAATTAATATTTATCATGCCACCAAGTATTACGTATAAGATAGATGGATTTTATTTGCTACGCATAAACACTCGACTTTCGCGGTCGAAACTTTTCGCGGAAAATTTGCTGTCAGGAATGCCTTCTTCGAAGCAGAGAAGGGTGCTTTTACTGATTGGGAGATCTCATTCCCCTTCGTTTCGCGCCCTCGTGTTGCAGAATTTATCGGGAGATGTACGTCGCGCCTTGTTGCCGGCTGAGGAGCATATATTTCAGCATATATTTCTGCCATACTGAGAAAACTTGTTTTGTGAGTCCTAAAAGCACGAGAACTCATTCTCGAGGAATCTGCGTGTCAAATCGTTCTCGGCTCGACCATGCCAACTTACAAATGCGCCAAAAAACGAGCCATTAAAATATAATTTGAATACCACGTGTAACGTGAAAAAGTTTCTCGGTAAAGCAATCAAACATCTTGACAATAAATTCAGAATAGATTTGTAGTATCGATACCGCGATCATAATGTTCTTGGCAAATCCAATTTACATAAAAAATTAATGTGCGTTCGTAATTACGGAAATTTGCCTCGTCCAAAGAGCAGCTCGATATCTCGAGGACGCGCGGTCTTACTTCCGATTGTTACGCCTTCAGTCGTTATATCGGGTTGTGACTTAATGAAGAGATATTCAATGAAGCAACGGAGTGCGCGCGCTGTTCAGTTATTTGTCCATCCTTAGTCAGTCACGTACCGTACGTAATACCCCGAAGCGGTTCTAAAGGAAGAGACGTGACGTCATTTGCTCCGAGATACACATGAATCACATATGAGGCACGATCATTATCGACTCATTCGTGTTACGTGCCCGTCGCTTATGTAGGCCGTCCCAATTATCAAAGACTTGGGCAATTTGCTCCGATACTGTCAACTTATTTAGTCGATCTGACGTCGATCTGATAATAGCAATACCATTTACAACATTGAATATAACACCGACGATGGAAAGCATTCTGTACCTGAATGTCGAAAATTCACCGCTCAATTCAGAGCATCAATGATTTACAATGGATATTACATTAATAATTTACTGTAAATCTATTATTTAGTAGATCCATACATATTTTCCAAATATCCAAGTTTTCTGTCTATCGATCGATCTTAAAATGTTCAGAGCGACCGATCAAGTGTTCCTCCTCGTTTGATCTGACGATCTCGGACGACAGAGGTGCACCGGGTTACGGATAAACGCGGCTAACCTTCATCCATGGACCGTTACTCTGCCCCGTCAAGCCCCCCCGGCTACGGGTTATTCAGGTCTCTGGGTCCCCCATCGTCGACGACCACGACGAGAGGTGAGGACACAGCGTTCGTCTCACGTGTGGGGAGCCGCAGCATCACCTCCTACTTCCTTCGCCTTCATCTTTGTACGACTACGGTCCTCAAGACCAGTAGCCACCACCGACGGAGAACTGGCGACACGATCGTCAGCAAAATAATAGCTCGAGTTCTATCTCCCGTCGAGTTTCTTTTAAAACTCGTCGACGAATTTTTGTGTATCTTTTTTTTCCAGATCGCCCAGAAAGATCCATCTCCATATAATGTCAGTGCATCCGAGAGGATGAAAATTCTTTTCATACAAAAGATGTTTAAATTTAGTGTAACGTACGAAAATCGTCAATCGTCGGTGTTAAATGTTTTTTTTTATCTGTCTAGACAAGTTTCAATCTCGTCGTCTGCGTCCAAAAGCAAACCATCGTGATCTCGTCTCGTGTCGTCTCAGATCCTCGGCTCATATACATTTTCTCGACTTAAAACGCACCGATGTGATACCAAGCCGGCGCAGACATGGCTACGCCTTCGAGTTCTACCCTTTGATCCCATTAGCGAACTCACGGAGCCGGCCGCTCAAGAAAGAAACGTTATATGTTCTTTTTTAGAATCACCGACAAGACGGAGGAGACGCAGAAGGAGAAGAAGGATCGAGGATGCCTCTTCGCCGAGACGCGTCTTCGTTCGATGACGCGAGGGAAGCCGCCGCTCGCGAAGAGGCCTACTTTGCACGTGGCCTACTTGCGAAAGACCGACGGTCATACGCGAGAGGGGCCACCGAGAGCCGCCGTGACGCGACGCGTGTCTCTCTCGCAAAAGAGCCGGAAAGAAGGCAGCGACGAGAGAGTCTCTCGGGCGGAGATGTGGCGGCGGCCGGCCGCTGAATTCCTGCGCGACAGGGGTCGAGCTACTCGGCGCAGGCATGTCTGTATTTTTATGTAAGTCTGTAATGGTCTGTCATAAAATCGCCCGCGAAGAGAGCCAAGCAAATCATCATCGGCCGATCATCGTAAAATGCGATCTCATGATCGCTCTTTAGGCGTTCGTCTTTCGTTCAATTTATTATGCTGCTAAAAATTTATACTTTTTTTCCTCTCTTCAAAGAGAGAAAGCGAAGGATTTTCTTAATTAGATTTGCGAGTCCGTACAATAGTACGCACAGCGGGATCGCGTGTATCATGTTTTTTTTCTCACCTGAGAAATGTATGTGTTTAAATACGACATGTATTAACATTCAGTCGCTTCCGTTCCGCTTCTAACTACATGTGTAATGGGATACCGTCAAATTCCTCATTTCTAACAAAGTCGAGGCTTCGCGGAGAAATTTTCAAACGAGGAAACGAGCCCGAGTTCCGCTTTACTATGTAATAAGCGCCTGCGAATCGAGCGATCTAACTACTCGAAATTGGGGCGATCTCCGCGCTCCCTTCGTCATGGAAGTGCGTTTAATTAATCGCATCGCATCTATTCGGTTATGATAATACACGAGCAACGAGGTCAGGAGTACGACGGGCACGAAGAAAAAGCGTCGAGCGTCGATGTGCCGTCAGTTGGCGGGCCCCCGAGTGCGATGCACGCGGTCCAACGGTATTCAAGACGCATCTGTACACGCGTCGACACAATATACGAGAAAACAGGAACGCTCCAGCGAAATCCTTGAGATACCGTTCGTGAGACATCTTCTTTTTATAACTCGACTTGTACCTTTGCTAAGCAATAATAAGATGTACGAGCAAATGTTTACAGACAAAAGTTCTAACGATACACTTTTGAGTTGCTCACAAAAGACAGTTATGTAAGCATAATTTCAGAAAGAGTTCAATTCATTCTTAATTAATGAGCGACACAATATCGAAAGGATTAAGCGCTGCGAACGTCATTCAACCGCGCTTATTTGATTTTGATTCCATCATGATGCTTGAATATCCAACGGGTGATCGTAAGTATGTACGGATCGCACCTCTGACCGCGGGGCGTGTGGGATCGATCAAATGCCAGTAAAATTCTCGATTGCTATAACGAAGTGTGACGTCAGAAAAAGAGACTCGGGATGTCGCAATTGGTAAGATTGATCGCGTGAAGCGTAACAAGTATAGATGCAAAGTGGCCACGTGTACAAAATAAAAAGATAGTGTGAACGATTAAACGAGAGAGGGAAGGAGAGGGACGGTCCTGTCATTTCCCTGTCGGTGCGTCTAATCGTGGTGAACCGGAGGAAACCGTATTCATAAATCATGCCGCTTTCAAAACTGGTTGCGCGACGCGGACATGCTCTCATTAATGCCGCACGCTTCCACCACTCCGTAATTGAACTCCGTGCCTTGGTCGGCGTGGCTTTTCGCGCGAGACTATTATCCTCGCATCTCGCTCGCACCGTAGTATCCACGAGACACGCGGAAGTCGCGCGATTCACAGAGAACTGCGGATGAATGATTTTTGCCTCGATCATCACGTGCGACGAGTGGAGATGTAGATATATCGATGATCTAGATCGATAAAACGGCTAGAGTGGAATGGACTATCACGTGTGCTCCTTACGAGACACGACGGCTTGGGCCACGTGGTTTATTCGGTATTTTGTGTTCTTCATATCGAAACGGTGAGACAGAGGCTATTGTAATCGTCACTAGCTAAATCCAGCTCTAGGACTGGATTCGGTCTACGCGTTGAAAATTAAATGTCAAAATATATATATATATTTTTTTTTTAATAAATAATTGTATATATAAAAGAAACTCGAACCATCTTGTGAAAAATAGACATTTGTCAACGATTTAAATATAAATTTTATATTAAAAAATGCACTTTCTCTTTTAGGTACTATTCTCTCGAGATACAAACGACTTTATTTCACTGGCATGTCGAACTTCACGTGCTATATAACTTGTGTCTTATTTCTTGGATTTAGACGCTTACATTTAGGTCGAGAGTTGAAGTTGCGTTACAATCGCCGCGACAAAGGTTGGACGGCAACAACTGCATTCTAACAACGCTAGTGACGAAACAGCGAAAGGCGATTATTACCTCGTATATCGGTCGCGCGATAATCGCCGCGAGATATCAAACTGAACCGATAATTCCAATGCTTTTCCGCGATTACATTAAAACCGCCGCCTTCTTGTGAACGCACCGTAGATTCAGTCGGCGATGCGACGCGACGTTAAAGTTTCTCAGTGGCAATCTAATACATAGCAATTCATCGTAATACATGCTTCACGACACCGGTGATCTCTGTAATTGCGATCTGTCGTTAAAACATTCACTGTACGAACCTGTGCACGCATAACCGAGCAACGAACACGTGTATAGATTTACACCGGCACGCGTCGTTCTCGCATCGAAGTCTCTCAATGCGAACAAGCGAAACATTACGTTTACGTAAACGCGTTCGGTATTCACCGTGGAGAAACGTGATATAATTCAGATAGAAATCGCCATACGTTCGCGGCTTATTGCGCAATTAGTTCGCATTATCTGGAGTTGCGCTTCCGACAGACGCACGAACCTAATCGAGCATCGAACGTTAGCCGATCCATTAAATCAAAGATTTGCATTTCCGCGATCGGGATAAAAATTTCCACATACGCCAAGCGACGCCGAGATATTCCGACGGCGTCTGGTATACACGAACGGATAATCACCGGTCCGCTACGTTATAAACCGTTCCATGATTTATCACTGAATTTTCTATGGGAACGCTCGCGTTGATGCACGTGCGCGCGCAGGGATACGGTGTCGACAGATGTCGACATACTTCCCGGTCGCAGACGTCGAATATCTTTCAATCGCACCGCATGCGGAATCATTCCACTTTCGAGTTGCGGTAAAAAAAAATCACCTCCGATACTTGGTGGTAAAAGAAAAACGAGGTGACTCAGATCCTCAGCTCTAATTTTTCAAACACACACATAATGGAGGCATTAATATGCCAGCATGCAGTTAACAAATTCCTGAATACAATTGACTAGTCACAGAATTGTATTACACAATCGCAAAGTTTCGTATTCTATCGCAATATAGTGCACAATCGAGCGAAATATGATACAGCGTTTCGTGTCAATGTATTGCGGCAGATTGCAATGAATAGCGTAATTGCACACAATTAGCGAGGGATATAAATCCATTCAGTATTATGCAACGATATTTCTTGATGATCTTGTATAATCATCAGAATCTTGCAAGACGCCTGTGCACAACGACCAGTTATCTCTGTACGCACTGTAAAATGAATTTAATAGAGTCACCGTTATACAACGAATCCACCGACCGGTATTTTAAAACCGTATGGAAGCGGAATCCGCATAATGGTGGAAACTTTTACGGACGCGTCGAGAGCGGGATTTTCCGGTGAGAACATCGTTAAGCACTCGCAAGAGCTTGCCGCCGACATAGCATCCCAATGTTTGCGGAGCCTGAAGAATTGTGGGTCGACTCGTGTACACGCACTTGTGTTATACATACCCAGAAATGAGAATGCATCTACAAAGTTACGTACTTTCCACAAGTGTTAGAGATATTCACACGGATTTTTTCTCTTATGCGTAGACTATAAACTACATAAACTGTGTGGAAAAAGTTATTTTTTATCTCGACATTAGCTTCTCGGAATATAAAATCTAGAGATATAAAATTAGAGCGAATGATTACGACCATCCTTGTACATTGATAACGTCAAGTGATCGAAAGATAATGAATGACGTAACGATGGCAGACTAAAAATAGTCACTATGCGATTTCTACATATATTTCTCTGAAGCAATTATTGAGAATAAATAAAAGTGTATCTTTGTTATCAAGATTGTTAATTAATAATAGTCTAAAGAATAATTTTTTCAGAAAACATCTCTTTTCAGAAAACGAAGAGATATTAACTTTCGACTTGAACTCAATCTCAGTGTTGCATTACGAACCGAATGTCAAATTGCATCGACGACGTGGAATGCGTCGGACTGCAGGATTCCTTTCACCGATCGGTATGTTAATCTTTTGCGATATTTAAATAACATGCCGCCGTTCTCGGAACGGAACAGAGTAGAACCGGTACTGTTCGCGGCGCAAGAGTGAATCGTGTCAAGGCACGAATGCAAATTTCAGAACAGTCGGAACGACTGAGTATCGATTGCGTGTAATTATAGTGCGGATATATATTTCTCTTGCCTACACCTATATGTACGTTACCTGATAACGTCCTTGCTGTTATCTCTGACTTTAATTGATCGAACCGATAAAAAAATATCAAACAAAAATTGTATTAATCAAGCACTCTGAATAAATCGGAATATTATTGCCATTGCAAATGCATTATACCAAGCATTGTGTTTCAACGAACAATTTTTTTCTTCTTAAACATATTAATATCGACGCGACAAATCTGTTATTTTCTCTTTTCTTTCTCTTTAAAAATTAATTATTTACAATTATCAGTTAATGCGCGAGTTAGATGATATATCATTAATTGATTCGGACTTAGATGCTCATTAGTCCGATAGTAATATTAATTACTAGTAATATTAGCAAAACAAAATGCTAGGAAAGTGTAAATTTAGCAGTATCTACTTTCAAGAAAAATAGAGATATTTATACGGAAATCTTGCCTAATGAAACTAACTTGTGTATGACAAAAGAGAAAAAATTAAAAGACTATTATCGACCAGAAATAGGTAGAATAAACGTCATATCGCAAGGACAACACAAACGATATCTCTGCTCGATAACGAATGGTTAGATGTTCAAACCTTCCGGTATCATTTTTCTATATCAACAAGCTGAAATGAGATCTAACATCTTGTCATTACGATGCGGCAGCTGTCAAGTATGTGACGGAAGAATTTCTGTCGTGAAAGATGGACCTTGAGCCACAAACCGTGGAATTATCGAGTTATTAGTGGGCAAAAAGACAGATAATTGACTATAACCGTGTTTGAACGATAACATCAAAATTTTCTAAGAACATCCCACGAGGATTCCTGAGACATTACTCATGACGATAAAAACGCGTATTTACATTGAGAAATATTTGCTTCGCTTCATACATTTCAATTTCAATCCGACCATCTATTCAATAGTTACAAACTATCTTGATCATCCGACCTTGCCATTTTAACTCTGAGAGTGATCTTGCTTGCAAAATTATTGCTTGTGAAAAAGCGAGCGTGCGTATTTATAAAATGATTTTAATATTAAATTTTTTAGAAGAATATAATAAAAATATTATTTTTAAAAAATTATTAACGTTTACATATACATCGTCAACATATACTCTCTCTCTCTCTCTCTCTCAACTCAAAATAAATCCTATAAATTGACATTATATCCTGAGAATCAAGAGGCCATTTTAAAGGATCGAAATCTATTTTTAAAACGCCATGCATCCAGAGTGTATCTGCGGCGGTCAGATAAGCGCATGGGTCATATAGATGGAAAAGCAGTTCCTCTTCTGCAGCCATAGTTACTCGGCCGACGTGGCGCATCGTCCAGGATTAACCGCTGATAAAATCACATTCGCGCACGCAGTACAATTCTCATTTGTTGAAGTAGCGGCACTCATAATCCACCCTTACTCCGCTCGGTTGGCCGGCATTTAACGACGATATATCACGCTTATAATGCGTGCACGCACGTGTGCACGTATTTCAGCTCGGCGATCCAGTTTCACGAGGGGTGCAACGCACTTAAGACAGATGGGGAGAAAAAGAGAGGGAGAAAATGAAAGAACTCTATTTTCAAACCGATATCTACTAGCTTACGCATACATACACATGGTTCGTTTTAATGCAAACACGCGTATGTGCGATTTATGCACGTGTTGCGATAAAACCACAAAAACTGTTTTCCCTCGATGACGCTATCCCTGTCGCCCTTTCATGCGAGGGAGAAGCGACCGCTGGCGCCAATGCGTTAATGCGCTTACTCCTCTGGAATGCAACTGTGTCGCGACCAGGAATTCACACACGTGCTGCACGCATCATCTGATAGAATATTCCTGATCCGAAAGTCTCAAATCAATAACTTTTATACCCATATTGTCGATTAACCGCTATGACGGGAATAAGTAATATTCGTGAGAAATTACTGATAAAATACTTAAAATTGTTAAAATGAAATTTTCTCGCTTCTTATTCTTCGACTTACATTAAACAATATTTCGTTTGTTAATAAAAAAACGAAAAATTGTGCTTTTACATTTGAACAAGATCAGAATATGCAGTTCTTGTTCTTCGATAAGTGCTCGAAAAAATTCAAGGTCGGTAGCAAATGGGGGTAATTCGTTCCGCTCTTTCACGACGGAAGAAATGACATATCCTTGCGAGACAGAACTCTGCCGCAGAATCCTTATTTTTTGTTTGCACGAGGAAAAAAAAGAGACTGGGCAAAAGCAAAAAATAGCGGGATGCAGCGATGCAACCATGCGTTGTTTAGTCACCAAACAGAGTATCCGATTAAAATACCAAACGACGAGAATACACTGACTCCTCTAAATATAGCGGGCCCGTCACAGTTCGTTCCCCGTTAGATCCGCAAGCACATGACGCACTCGATGCTACGCATCCGGGGCCTTTTTGTCAACGTGACGTTATAACGCGTGCCAGCTCCTATCTTTGTCTGCTATACAGCTCTTATTTACTCCCGCGGCCCTAATGACAATAATATGTATATCGATGCTCGAACACACCTTTCGAACGTACTCGTCTACTAATGGGCTCTCTACTTATAATCGACATTAACTTAATCTATGAAATTCTATCCGAGCGCATCGAAATATATTGAGTTCTATAATTAAATATAATTATTCGACTATGCAAATGGGTGATGGCTGCTGATTGAGTTACATATGTTGTTCTTCGGCGTTTTCTTTAACATAGCGAGAACCTATTACAGCGATTAGGGTTTAACCTTTCATCGCATATGTGCGATGTGTGGCGCACACATGGCGCGAACAAAGCGCTCTGAACCAATTTAGTATGCGTCTCGCCATTCTTCTATCAGCGACTATAATCATGAATGAAGAATAGAACCGTTTCGCGTTCGCACCTTTCTATCGGTATCAAGGCTGGCGATATTCCCATTATGTAAAAAAAAAAAAAGAAAAGAAAAAGGAGAGGCGCGGGAAGAAACCGAAACTGGTTCGATCGAAAAGGCACGCAATTGGTGAAAGGCGGTAAAATTTCACTGCCCATATCGTTTGAAATTCCCTTCTCTCTTCGATGACGTTTATGCCGATTCTGCGATGTTCAGATCGAGATTTCACGAGACAACAACCCGTTCAATTCTTTAACGCGCGCAGTCTTGCAAAGTTAACGCGAAGATCTAGGTTTCTGGATCCGCGGTATAAGGCTCGATCTTTATACGACAGCTTTCCATGGCAATTAATCGAGTATCAATCTATTTTTCTATTTAACTTATCGTAAATCATTCCTTCATGAGGATAAAACCAGACAGAGACATTTGTCACCAGATCACTCCAGATACAAAGTTTTATTTCACGCTCTGGTAGCCGAATAAACGAGCAAGTGAAAAGATTTTCTATCGGCTATTTTACGCATGAGCAATATAACTATCGGTAATCAAGCGCCATAAGGACCCGCACCGCGACTTCGCGTCACCTACGTGAGATAGAAAGAGAGAGAGAGACGCGTTGGTTTACGCACGCAGCCCAATTAAGACCCACACGTGCGATTAGCAATCGAGAAGCGGCGCGCCTGTACGGCATCTCCGACAACGTTGTCAGTTACATGATGCAAAGACTTTTACAACGTGACAAGAAGCGTGCGCTTGTTCTGAGGTAGCTCGCAATTCGGCTTCCTCTTCGAATCCAACTTAAAAAAATATTAAATAGATAGAGCGACACGTTATCTTCGAGCTATCGTTCCCATTTTATCTCCACGTCGACGGTCAACAGTGACGATACTCGGCGCTTCTTGATCGAAGGTGAACGCGCCCACGTGGCGGCGCTTTCGAGGCTGCCTTTTAACGTCGCTTCCAACGCCGGGCCGCCTCCTCGCCGCTTGGAAGCGGCCCATTACCCGCGATGACACAATAACAACAACGACAAAGGCCACAGCGCGACTTACGCAAGGACGCGTGGAAAGTAAGAGGCGCGAGTGCCATACCGACGACCGAGGCAGATGCTGCGATCCTTTCTTTCCTCCCGACGAGATCGAATTACTCGGGATAAATCGCTCGGCGCCGAGCGGCATGACTTTCAGTTGTAAAGTCCGTTGTAAATTAATAAGAACCAACGTCGCGATTATTCGGATAAATGAGTAGCAATTGACGGAGAGGAGGGAGAGATAGGAATAGGAAAATTCGCTATGACTCACACGAGTTCTCACAAGTGAACCTTGTTCGGTACGAGAAAACATATGCGTTCACCATCCGTTGAAGATGCGCTCGTGACAGACCGAAAGCATTTGTGACGCGTATTTAATTATTGCCGTTCATCTTCACGAGTGTATCTTTGTCGAGGTATCTGCTCCTAATCTTTCGTAAGCTTTAATAAATTAGAGATGCGAATAATAGTAACGGCTGATGAAATTTGTTTGCAGGATAACATTATCGATAGCAAATGAAGAGGCGTTCATCTTATTCGAAAATCACGTGATAGATAAAAACGTGAGCACACGACTATTTTGTATTTCTCGCGACAATGTCATTTGTTTCTATTCTTTACGACTCGTTAAAAGAGTTAAATATTCAAGTACCGATGTCTCATGAGCGACGGTCCGGCATATCGGGCAATATATTTCAAAGACAACTTTGCACATGGGGCGTAACTATCGACCGACTAGATAAGAGAACTCGTAGATCTCTTCGCTCGGTTATTACGTGATTAGATCACACGCATCTGGGCAGCGGCATTTTGCTCGCCAAACCGGCTCGAGTCTAGTGTTTCTTGTATGTGTTTCGATACGGCACTGCACGATGCGGTATGAGCTGCACATCATCGTGCATTAATATCGTTTGAAACCTCAAGTTGCATCTCGATACGGTTGAGACCACCGATTAAAATAAAATATATAAGAAAACCTCTATGCTTTAATTACGTTTCACCGACAATATTTATGTATAAAAGAATCATATTTTCATGCAAAAAAATTTTTAACCCTAACCTTTCTAACCAGGATCATGTCCCCCCCCATTTCTAACAATCATTAGTTGTAATGAGCGTTTTCAACAAATAATTGTTATAAAAAAATATTTAAACAAATAATTTCCAAATTTTCTTTACATTGATTTTTAATCGAAGGTATAAAGAGATTATAAACATTTTTGTGAAATTTTTCGAAGCTATTAACATACTGAAAAATGCACTGGACATGAAAAATCCTAGTTGGAGGGATTAGGGTTAATTTCTAAAGTGTATGACCTGCAGAACTATATTACGAGTCGTGCAAAATACACAGCGCACAGATTTAGAGATGTCGAGACCGCTGTTGCACGCGACAAAACGTACACATCCGACGCGTGCGTGCATTCCCGGCACGCTTCGCGAAACAGAACGCAAACGCGGAAAACAGCGGCGGCGCTCCTACGAGGCGAGAGTATACGAGTCGATGATAATCGACCGCCGTATTACATTGCGTTAACACAGTTTTCTCCCGGCAAGTCGACGCGGTGAACGCTGCCGCGCCGCCGTCGAGGCCGCAGACGTGGCGCCGATCTAACCGCTCCAGCCGGTGCAGCGTTCCGCTCGGCCTAAATCGCTCGTAGCTCTCTTTCGATTCGAGCGAGCCAGTCCCGGCGTAATCGATCGAACGATCGCGTTCGCAATCCAACTGCAAGACAGCAGCAATAGCAAGAGCAAACGGCAGCGGCAGCTACGCGGCGAACACGTGCTTTGCTGCCCTACGATCAATTACGCGAATCCGATTCCCCGGCTCGATCATCGATCGGATTGATCGCCACTGAACGAAACGTCACGATGCAAATAAAAGACATGGTATTTTTCCATTAGAGGAAACGGGAGAGGCGATAAAATCGGAAGCACGTAAACGTTGTGGGAAATGGAGAGCGTGGCGTGCTGCTTCCCGATCGCGCGCGAGATTCGCGCGATAATAATAATTATGTAAGGCCGCGATATCGGTGTGTGGTTTAGAACGCGAAATTGTGTTACGGTAAAATAATGACTGCGAATCGAAGAACGTAAACTAACGGATACGAAGTAAACAAATTGTACTTTTAAAACTTATTGATTATTTGCTACGACGTCTTGTATTTTTCTTTCGCAAAAAATTCAAATTGAGCTTCTTGAAAGGATTCTGGGGAATTTAACAAGCAAGAGCACGCGGAAATTTCACGCTCGTTTTTTCATAAAAGTTCTCTCTCATGCATGCGCGAAAACTCATGAATGATTAAAATACCACAGCGGATAACCGTGACGATATGCTATTTCCTTCCTTGATGTTAGAAGATATACTCCTAATAAACGGAACCGATGTTGTAACGCATTGTTGTAAAGCAAACTTTTGGTTTCACTTTCGCGACAGGAATTCTCATCGCCACACGAAGGATCGATTATCTCCTCGATATAATACCAACAAATGTATAAAACGTGTTTCAATATTCAAAACATAATGTGAGATTTGTTTTCCTACAATATTAAAATAAAATTTTGCATAATTATTAATTCTTTTATTTTCCTCCAGTTTCCCATGAATTCTAGTCGTTCGTAATGACTCCATCAGTTTATTCTAGCGATATAAAAACCCCTTTTATTAAATTTATATAAAACTCAACATTTTTAAATAAAAGTCAGTAACTTGTTCAACCGTTTGTCGTGTCATTCCGATTTGCACTCGTCGGAAAATATCGATGACTCTAAGTGAAAAAGATCGACGTATCGACTAAACACAGAGTGATCATCACCCGAGCATATACAGTCCTCGTGTAATTCCTTTTCACCTTTCCGGTTAGCCTAACGACGTTGATACGCAATCGTGCTCAATGAGAGGGAACGCCATTTAACTTGTCTCTAGCGTGGCTTCTACCGGGAGGAAAGGGCGGCACAAGCCATCGCTTTTGCCGTTGCAGCTTCTCTGTCCTGATAATCGCTACCAGTGGCTACTTTAACGCTACACACTTACGTATATCGTGTTAACAGAATTTTCTTCTCGGCGTGAACGGCCGCGGATGCCGCGGACGCCGGCAGCCTAGTGCCTATTTAACGGTTGGCCGCGCGAACTAAGCGCCGGCTCTTTTTACTCTCGCGCGATCAGGGTAACGCGAATCAGCTGCTAGATCGTGGGAAGATCTCGCGTGGTCGCAATTAACGCCAGAGTCAGCGCTTCGGAAAGATATCCCGCTGATATACTAAAAATAAATCATCTACTCTATCCATCATTTATTAATTTCACGTCATACGCTGAAAAGAATCAAAACGATATTGCGATATTTCTCAACTCACCCTCTCGAGCAGCACTTAAGAGTTAAATACAGACTGCAGACTCACCTGTAACAAAAGGGAAATGCTCTCGTTAGTTCGATTGTTAATGCATCAGTTAGATGGTTTCACGAGCAACGCGCGAGAGAGGGAAAGTGAAACGAATAAAATTAGATGCGCACGTGCGCGCTCTTCAAAAATCGCGGAAAGCGTCGGCTAACGATGATGCACCGGAATGGGAGCTAACAATTATTTACGGCACTCGTAATTATCCGAGTGTGTGGAATCATGGACGAGAGGACCGCGAGCAGCGAACGTCCCACACGGCTCGCGGTTTTCGCCGCATTCAGGTCATCGACGGCTTGCACCGTCCCACGTGAAAATATTCCGCGCGAGCAAAGGAGCGTGCGAGTGCGCGCCTACGATATCAGGAAAACCGGTGTAGCGTGATACGACTAGCATACGACCGGAGACGTTTAACGAGACGTCCCACAAAGTGCGGCTGAAAATATACATTTAATCCATTACACCCAGTCATCTTTGCGAACGCGTTCACCGGTGCATGATTCTATAACTATTCGATTTATTCAATTTACCGACACGTCATCGTCGAGTGATCGACGCCACTTTACTTTGCCGTTCAGCGAGGCACAGGGTAATTAAAATGTACGGTGAAATTTACTCGAAATGAAGTATACACGAGAGCAGGTTCTTCCAAGTCTCATTTCCTCTATGATTATATCATGAAACTTATTTTTTTTTTCGCAAAAGCTGATTACCGCTATGACACGTGAATAAATAAAATGTAACCGATCAAACGTCGGTTAGGAGAATCGTAAAAGCGACGAATGCCATCGACAGTATTAAGTACTGGGTGCTTGACCACGCGTTTACGACATTCTAAGTCGATAGATCGCTTCATCCTCGCTGAGCGATCGTAACGTCGGATTCACACCTCCTAACGTATGCAAATCCGCTTGACGACTCGTCAGGACAGGAAATCGTCCGATCGGTCAATCTCCGTGACGAAAAGTGGATGTGTCGCAATGTTCGTGAACAAAGTGTAAAAACATGTAAAAAAAAAAGGATAACAGTCCGCGAAGGTAATAACATATAAGTCAGAGATTCTTAAGGCGAATGTCATCGCGAAATGTTAATGTCCAATAAATCGATTTTATCAACCTTCTATTTTTGGTAAAAGATTCGAGCAATGTTGAGCTCAAATCGCACGATAAAGGTCACCAATTTCGACTAGCTGGTATATTACAAATTGATTTCGAAATCGTCAGATTGTCTCATCTGCGTGATGCAGCTACAATAGTATCTTCGCAGTATCTTCGCTTTAGGAGATGTCGCCTTCTAAAACCGCACAAATACACCAGCGCGGTAGATTTCGCTCGCTCGCCACAGGTCGATGAAATTGATTTCGAAATCGACCACAACGGACACAACCGCAGAAATTTGTTGCAATCGGCTCGCCGTCGCTGCAGCGCGCGCTAGCACGCTTGAATCCCCGCAACAGTGCGATTAAAGTAAACGCCACTTAAACGGCTAATTTTCTCGCGAAGTGTTCCTTATGCCAACGCGTTCGGCCAAAGCGCGACCTCTCTTAAGCTAGCAGGACCAAATCAGCAGAATCGAATCGGACCAAGCAGATTATTTAGTACCCATTTTGTACTAATTTGTACCGTTAATAATAATTTTGTACCCCGTGCCATTAAAAAAAAAACCATGGCGCTGCTACCTTAATATTAAGCTAGCAGGACCACAATAAAAAAAAAGAAAAAAAGAAAATTAAGGACAGATATGGAATCGGCATAATTTGTACTAATTTGTACCACTCGAAAAAAACTAATATATTCACCCCCTCTGCTTCAAACAACCCCTAATTGAATTCGAACTTATTAAGTTCAAGAGCAAAGTACTCTTCTCTGTCAGCAGAATCAATTGCTACTTATACAATCGACGCGAAGTAATTTGTACTATCAAAATATAAAGTTTCAGATTTTGTACCCCCGCCGATCCTTCGAAAACTACCCCCGACTCCTATCGGTCTCAAGAGTAAAGTACTTTTTCCAGTCAGCAGAATCAATCGCTATTTATACAATCGACGCGAAGTAATTTGTACTATCAAAATATAAAGTTTCAGATTTTGTACCCCCGCCGATCCTTCGAAAACTACCCCCGACTCCTATCGGTCTCAAGAGTAAAGTACTTTTTCCAGTCAGCAGAATCAATCGCTACTTATACAATCGACGCGAAGTAATTTGCACTATCAAAATATAAAGTTTCAGATTTTGTACCCCCGCTGATCCTTCGAAAACTACCCCCGACTCCTATCGGTCTCAAGAGTAAAGTACTCTTTCCAGTCAGCAGAATCAATCGCTACTTATACAATCGACGCGAAATAATTTGTACTGTCAAGATATATTTATTTTTATTATTAATACATTTGCAATTTTATTATTTATAAAGTATATAAGTGTCACAAAAAAATTTGTATAAGTAGCGATTGATTCTGCTGACTGGAAAGAGTACTTTATTCTTGAGACCGATAGGAGTCGGGAATAGTTTTCGAAGGATCGGCGGGGGTACAAAATCTGAAACTTTATATTTTGATAGTGCAAATTACTTCGCGTCGATTGTATAAGTAGCGATTGATTCTGCTGACTGGAAAAAGTACTTTACTCTTGAGACCGATAGGAGTCGGGGGTAGTTTTCGAAGGATCGGCGGGGGTACAAAATCTGAAACTTTATATTTTGATAGTACAAATTACTTCGCGTCGATTGTATAAGTAGCAATTGATTCTGCTGACAGAGAAGAGTACTTTGCTCTTGAACTTAATAAGTTCGAATTCAATTAGGGGTTGTTTGAAGCAGAGGGGGTGAATATATTAGTTTTTTTCGAGTGGTACAAATTAGTACAAATTATGCCGATTCCATATCTGTCCTTAATTTTCTTTTTTTCTTTTTTTTTATTGTGGTCCTGCTAGCTTAATATTAAGGTAGCAGCGCCATGGTTTTTTTTTTAATGGCACGGGGTACAAAATTATTATTAACGGTACAAATTAGTACAAAATGGGTACTAAATAATCTGCTTGGTCCGATTCGATTCTGCTGATTTGGTCCTGCTAGCTTAAGAGAGGTCAAAGCGCGGCGAATTTGGCGGCGAGAAATGAGATAATCATAGGGGACTACGTGAAGAATGCAAACAAATGACTACGAATGCAAACAAAGTGTAACAATCTTCTACGACGTTTATCTGAAATTCATTGCGATCCATTACAAAAAGGAGCTTTTTTAATAATAATCCTTACGTAATACGATTACAATTATCGTTCAAAGAAAGCTGAATTTTCGAGCCTTTTGATCTGCGTACATGCTGCCAATTTTAAGGAATAAATTTTTCCTTCGTCACTGCATAAAATTCAATTTTTGCATATGATACTATCGTAAATCGAATTATATAGTGACGACAAAAAGAAAATTCCATTTAATATTTCCAATTTAATATTTCCGTCTATGTATATTTCCGACTACCGACGGTTTATCGAGTTCGATTTTAGAATACGCTGCAAAACAATGAAAGTTTCGTGAATATAATTTGCAGTGCTAACCTCGTACTCCTCGAGTGAGACGTATGAGACATAAAACAAAGCATAATATTCTAGCACACAGACCGCGATGATAAATGTCGAGCTTGGTGAAAACAAATGACCGATCGGCCGGGGTGAGAGTAGAGCACGTGTCTCACCCAATCGATTTCTCTCTCCCGTGTATTTCCCCGATGTTAAGGATCCTTTTTCACATACCGCATTGCTCACATATATTCACATTTTGTCCGGTAAAAAATATCATTTTACAAAAGTGTTTATATGAGCCGTGCCAGCAACTGATATCGCTTTTGCATGCCCACCTAGTGTCCGCGAAGTGTATACAGGTGTGGCCGCCGTTTTATGCTGTTCGATTTATTGCCCTCTTCGTTTATTGCCACGTGACAAGAGATGTTGCGGCGGTGCGGTAACTGTATCCTTTCGACCTACGGTAATGTATTCTTCATCGTTCGCGGACGAACGATGTCGACCACGTTTCAGTCATTAATTCCTCCACCGAAAGTAGCAGAAGATTCATATCTAATTAAGAGTTACCTCAAAGTCTCTCGCGTTGTGTCGCGTACACGTGCTTCATTAGGAGAAAAGTGAAAACGCGAGATTAATCTAACGTCTTCGCAACGCGAGAAGTGCGATTCGCCCCAAATCCCGCGCGCTGCTCGCGTCTCGCTACGTTTCGCGAGTTCCTCGAATCGCATGGGGATTATTTAAAAAAAATCACTCGCGATTACAACGAGCAGCGGCGTCCTCCATGCGATTAGAGCATGCGTGTCGACGATTGCGTGCAACACGCGCACACACACAAACGAGCTCGTCAGCTGTCGTTTCTCGCTCGCTCGCTCGCACGAGGAATGTGTGTGTCGGAAGGGAATCAATTCTCAGGTTTCAGCTGACGATTGCCGTCCGGTCGTCCGTGGTGTTGTTGCTAAGCCCAACCGTGGAACGAATGGAGAACGAATCCTACTAGTAGAGCTGTTTCTCAAAAATGTCGCAGCGTTGATAATTGAAAAAGAATCTAATATCCTAAATGAAAAATATCGCTGAGCAACTTTTTTTAAACAAAACAAAAGTCTTGCCTACTCGATAAAGCTATTCGAATGAATGGAATGAATGGAAATCGAGTAACACGAAGTTGAACATTACACATTAATGGAGTTGCCACGAACGCTGCAATGCGACACGTGCGGTGCAACGTACTTATTTACCCAGCGGAATTGCATCAAGTCGCAATCGCGAATGAGAATTGACTCGAGCACCTCGCCGTAGTGTTCCTATTGCACCGATTGTAACGTGTGATTAGAGATTGCAAAATGCCAACGCTCGTGAAGTATTCCACGTGTGCGATCGGAGGGGTATAGAGAATATCGAATGTCGTATAATTCGCGCGATATAAACCCGAGCACGATTACTTTAGAATGGTTACCGCGTAAGCACGCACAAAATCTCGAGCGAGCGCGTGCATTGCGCGATTGCGAAAATCGTCGCAATGTCGACCAAATATAGCTTCGCGTACACTTTCCTTTCGTGACGCAGAAGCGAAACGTGAAGGTATCGTTCACACAAGTCGGCGATATATAATATAATAACGCAATGCAGTCATAGATCCCCGGAACGGTCGCATACCGATCGACGTACACAAATTGCAAAGATGCCCCGAAAGATGTAAACAAGACGTAAGACATGGGCAACGAAAGCGCGAGTGAAAGTCCAGTAAAGTTGACACTTTATGTTATCACGTGCGACAAAAATTCGTTACGGAATGCGAAGCTCACGAAGAAACCAGCGTCCTTTCCACGCGCTTTCATAATCGTTTCCGTACGATAGCTGGGGACGATAAATTCGGTCGGTTTGGTCAGTAAAATTCATCCGTAAATAATCTTACGCAACGCAAACGCGATACGGTAATGGGACGTAACGAAAATAACAATAGCGGAAACAAGTTGCGCAATTCAATTATTCCCGAGCGCATTCCCCACAATGGAGGAATTAGTGATACTCAATTTGTCCCAAATGCACCGCGGAAAATATTTTCACACATCGCGTGGGGTTGAAAAGGGATCTTAAGAAAGGGTTGCACGTCTCGCTGCAGGAGGATCGAGACACAACGCTCGCACTTGGAGGAACGCATTTCCGGTCGATTGACCCGCATTACGGGCCCCGCGCAGCTGGGGCCCGGCTATTCACTACCGCACCGCGCGCACACCGTCATTCGAATCTGGGACGGAGAAAGAGAGAGGACGGTAAAATACGATATATCTCGGTGAACTATATCGATCGTCGCCCGACAACTGCCCCGCGGGCTCGTGCACACAGCCAGGCTTCGCCCTTGGGATTCCTGCGAGGCGTGGGTGAACGCGCCTGCCTTTTTATTTGCAGAACAGCGATCCGCGCGCGCGCGCGCGCGCGCGGAGGGCGATCGCCGCGGTTTACCCGATCGTTCCGACCGGATCGCAGCATGCGCTCGCCGGAGCGTGACCTGATTTTTACCTTGGCCGGTCGGCCGGCGATGAGAACGACTCCGACTCTGTTCTGCGAAGCGGCTTCTCGTCCTGCGCTTTTGCATTTTATTCTCGATAATGCAAAGAAAATTGGCGAAAAGAGACCACGTGAGAAAGCAAAAAGTTGCAAACACGAGAATAGTCTCATTGTGCTTTAGCTTCGTTACTTTATCTCCGACAATAAGTTACACGCGTAATAACGTGTTCTTTGTTGTCTGCAGTCCGAGATGTTATTGCGTTCGTATAAAATAATAGGATTGAAACAAATGTATCCACAGTTGAAGAATAACACAGTGACCATAACTCACCGTGACGAAAAAAATAGAGAACGACAGGTACGTTATTACGGTGTGTAAAACAGACATTCGCGGTCGTCGGATTGTGCGTCGGAGAACGGGCGTACACGCGCGGCGGCTGCTGGCCGACCAAAGCGCCTCGGAATATAATCTCGAAGAAATCGATGCTACGCAGTGTCTTGCAAATGCGAGAATAATAGGCTGTAAGAGGGAAGAGCAGCAGGTAGCAATAAATATCTACCTACGGTGAACGCGCGTTACAAGCTCGCGGAGCAGCGGAGAGAGCCGACGGCGCGCGCGCCGCTACGAGAAACAATAACGGCCCCGCTAATACGTCGCTCTTTCGCATAAGCACCGCGTATGTACGCATGGCAGAATAAAAAGGGTTTAGTGCACAAGAGCAGCGTGAGCAGAGAGTGGCCCCCGACGACAACGACGACGGTATGCGAGCCGGTAAAACTTGTCCCATTCTCGACTCGTGCGATCCCTCCACAAGCAACGTAGTCGTGCACGCCGCAATTCCTTCGTACACAGGATGGAGTCGCTCCGCGGAACGCGTAGGCTGATTACGAGCCGTAATCGCGCGCGTAATTGCACCGGTCATAATCAAGGGGACGCGCGCGGAATGAAAAATCCGCGTCGTTCCGCCGTGCGGCCGATTTCACGCTGGGTTTTGCGGCCAATCGATTACCTACCCGCGCGCGCGTCGTAACGCTCGAGCGTTCGATGCGAAAACGAGTCTCTTCCTCGTTAATAATAATAATTAATGCTAAATTCACCAATGTCCGAGGCTACTTAATCTCCTTTGAATATTTAATTTTACACAGCCAAGTTCAAGATTAAGCTATATTTCAAGACTTAACTACATCAGAGATTAAACGGTAAATGAAACTCGAATTAGTTATCCTCCCGTAAAAATTTACCAATTATCTTTTTATCCTGCAGAAAGAAATTTATTAAGGGCGCAAAAAGACTTTATATACAGGACAATATATACTTAGCAATGTGCTTAATTTTTTTTCACGAGATAATCGCGTTGCAGTAAGGGCAGGTGTGTGTGACACGACGGAAAAATGCGGACAAGGTTGTTCCCTTTCGAATAGATACCACAAGGAGACGCGGAACTGCAACGCGAGCCGATGACGACTTAGCCAAGTGGGACAACCAGTCGAATTATTACTTTCAAGCGATTTCTGGACATATCGTGGCTGCCCGCGATACGCAATCGGCAGCATCTCCAAGAACCAGTCGACCGCGCAAAAAGACACCGTCAAAGACCGTTATTTGCGAGACTTTCTATTCGCGCGGCAACTTCGGGAATATAACCCGCCGGCGGGAGAAAAATAGATAAACGAGAAAATCGGAGGGAGAAAGAGAGAGGCTAATATATGTATATCAATTCTTCTATCATATCCAACCGCTGCCGGCAGCTAGTTCTCGCGATCGAATCGAGAGACTGGATTGAATGATCTAAAAATTATATACGTATTACGATTCCGCGAAACCAGCATCGCGAGGAATCAGCGAGGAATAGACGTCGCTACGAAGCGCGACGAGATAAAGTCGGACGAAGATGGAGAGATACGGTATAGAGACGATTGCGGCGGCGGGTTTCTTCGTTAAGAGACCCTATGTGCACCGACCTCGTTACTACGCGGTCGCTCCCCTTCGGTTTCCGTTCGGTTAACCGTAAATTACAACTGCGACTGGTGTGTAACGAGCATAATAGCGACGGCAGTCGGGTGAAGGTCGGCCAACTCGAGCGCGGGAAGCGAACGAGTGAGCGACGGCAAGGCGACAAGAAGCGGCATGCGCTACGCTTTACGCGCGATCCTTTTTGGTTTTTTTTTTCAGGGGAAAAATCGAAGAAAGAAACGGACCGTTCGACCGCGACCAATCGCGAGAAAGAGAACAAAAATGCCGTCTAGTCGCGCTGTAGAATTTCGCGCGAGAGAAACCAACCGCCCCGGGTTGCGTGTCTTTGCAATGCGCTGTACAATGCGTGTCTGGATAAACCCGCAGTCCTCGCTTGCGAATTACGTGGCGACTTCGCATCCCTTTTGTATAATAAACGCTCCCCCGCTTTCGAGTCATTTCCGTCTAACCCTCGCGTCGCATGCAAACGAGATTCATTATGGACGCCATTAATAATGATGGGATCCGCAATGCGTTAGTAATAAATAATTGCGAGCGTATTTCTCTGTCTTCGTGTTTGCGAGTTGTTGTGACTTTTTTTAGAGTTCCTCCTTCGTTTCGAGTTTAATTAAAGCGTGCAAGTCTGAGATTCCCAAGGGAGAAACGGGTGCTTTTCCGATCACGTGGCAGACGTGGGCGTGAAATACAACGTGAAACACGTAAAAATATCTTTGTCTCCGCGCTCCGAAGCAGCCGCTCGAGAGCAAAGATGCATTTTTCATTCCTGCCCGGCCCATGGATCATCTCCTCGTCGCGAGGTGCGACTTGCATCTCCTCGAAAATCAGATTAACGCCGCGAAGCTGTTCAACGCCCACGCTCCTCGTTCTCTGGTTTAAGAACGAGTTTTAAAGGCACGATTAATTGCGCAAATATAAATTCATTAACACTTTAAGCACCATTTGTGGTTGTCCGACCATGAGATTTGTCGCTGGACAACAACTTAGCCACTCAACATGCACTAAGGACACTTCAATGTGTATGTGCATGCCACAAAATAATTTTCCGCTATATGTGTGTCAATGAACAACACGTTCGATACTATCAGATTAAAGAAAAGAAAAACGTTTCAAAAGAGATCTAAAAATATTTACAAGACCGATCTAAAAGCGAAAGATCAGTCCGGACTTGATTAGAATAATTTTAACGAATTGAATTGTCACAGACTCGACAAATCTCAATAGATTATACAAAGACACCCGTTATCAATCGCTTCTTCAAAAGTTTCCTCCCTCCTTCCTAGTTATATTGTTCGAGACGAGACTGTAACCTGTAACTCGTTACTACGCATAAAACAAAAGTAACAAAGGACCGCGCGAAGTAGCTGCATGATTCGCCACGATCGAAATAAGAGCCTGGAATGAGGAGATGCAAGAAGCAGCGAAGAAGCTGATGGATAACGCATTTTGCGCGCTATGAGACGTTACACTTATGAATAGCGCTTCTTTTCTCATGAGAAAAGGAAAAAGGAAGAAAGAATGCCGACAAAAAGATGAGACAAAAAGAGGAGACGTATGCAGAAACGAGAAAAAGAGAAATGTATTTATATTTGAACGCGTCATTTCCAGATCCGGCAAATAATACAAAGCTCCGATTAACTCCGTGAACGTTCGCATGGTGAAAAGTTACGTTTGCGAGCGGAGTAAAGATAAAAATAAGATTACAACGCACACGTGTTTAAAGAACGAGTTAATTTAAGTAAAAGTATCTCAAGACGCGTGTGACAAGACCGACGTAGCCGTTAACACATGCTCACGCTGAAACGTGATGAGCGTGGCACGACATTGGAGCGTGCAGCGAGAGCGGGGCGACGTAACCTGAAGATCCGGGCAAATTCGAAAGTTGTTGCGCCTTCGAGAACCGACGTCGAATCGACACTTTCCCATGTTCAACGATAGTGGACGGGGGCGGCAGAGACCTACGAAATAACCCCCCCCGGAGAGTCGTGACGGCACAATGGTGCGCGAGCGGTGTGATCTGGGCCAAAGGTGTCTCGCCGTAAGGGATCGTGACTCATAGATCACTGCAATATCGCGAACGATCCGCGAACTACCGCCCTTCTCTCTTTCTCTTTCTTTCTCTCTCTCTTTGCTCAGATTTTTCCTACAGTTGATATGTGTCGTAATTGACAACTGTGCACACCGCCGCCTCTCCGCAGCCGGCGGTTTTCCTCTCGGTGTCGTGATCGCGTTCTTGCGCCCGTAGATCACTCGAGCGATTGAGAGCTCGATTGAGATTCGCCGATCTTACACACCGCCTAGATACATCAGCTTTTAGCTCCCCTCCGATCGCAAACATCTCTCGACGGCAATTCCTCTCCACAATTCGAATTTTATTCTAGAGCCTCACCCTCTCTCCGTCGACAGCTGTCGTGACTACCGTATGGATGTCTGTTAAATAACCCTTATGCGCACGATTATCACCAATACGGATAAAACCACTGATAAGACACGCCACACGTGTTCAGGAGTTTTGTCGTCTTAATTATGTTTATCAATCCGCCCGATCGAAACATTGTAATCTAACGATCTAGAGGGAAAGCGAGGAAAATAATCGGGAGAGAACGGGGAAAAAGAACGATAAGTCCCGATCTTCACGGACGAGAAAATGTGTTCGCGATGACGAACAATCATCGTCTTTCCCTCTCAAGGTCGCTGCTGCTGTAATCATTGGCCACGGATCGATAACTGCTGCTGGAATCGTTCGTAAATGGTCGGTGATTGTCAGTCGGCTTCCAAGTCGGACACCAGATTTCTGCAATCGCGGATATCTTCTTTCGAGGAAGAAATATAGAAATTTGAATACACACGTTCAAACACACTAGAATGAACAATAACAGTTTATTAACGCAGTTACGCACTTCGGAAGAAAAAAGCAAACAAATAATATCAACGAGAAAACATGCCGATATTCAAGTCGAAAGTGCGTTCGATATTCAAAATAAGCAACACATGCTTACTCAGTCACGGTCGAATCAGCCAAAATAATATGAACGGAAGGTCCTCCGCCAACGCATGCTCGAAACCTATAGAATTCATGAAGCATCTTAAGAGAGAGAAAGAGACAAGCTTTGTCATGTTAAGTGACTAAATGCGACTGCTGCATGCGCAAGAAGCATCCTTAAAAGCCTAACTGTGTGCGAGGTCTGACTGTACGCGACAATGAGGGACTTTGGGGAGAGACAGCTGTTGCTGATCGAAAGAAGCAATTGGACCTCACAAGATATTTCCTCCCTAAACTGTCGCGAGATTTTAAAAAATCAGGCAGTCGAAGAAAGAAAATCGTATAACAACGAGGTGAGAGCTGTGAAGTTATAGCACCTTGAAATGCAAATTTTTGTAAAATTGACATATCTGATTGTCTACAATTTGTCCATAAATTGTTTGTTTTCTGTCCATCTTGTAACAAAAAATTAAAAATAAAAAAATTGGACAAATCATCAAAACGATTATTTATGGACAAATATGGACAATCAAGTGCCATATCAATTTTGTAAAAATTCGGGGTGTCATTCCAATTTCACAAATTAACGGCTGATGTTCTTGTATTTTACATTTGTCGAAATCGATTTCGAGAGTTTCGAGGGAAATTTCCTTGCGTTTCAACTCAATAAACTTGTAAATTCGTTATGCTGTATACAATAAAAAAACTGTCGAGCGAAATCTCGTTCAATAAAATGCAATGATTTCGAATATCAAATTGTTCCTTTTGGCGTAATTAAGTTGAAGAAACCTGTTGGTGTAATTAACTCGATATCGTAAATCGATATATAAATGATTCAATAATTGTCAACGATATAATCGAATACTTCCCCGTCTCGCTTTGAAAACAAACGCAAAGAGCTTGTTGCTCGTCTCAGAGCTTCCACGCGACAGCTGCACCGCTCTGGCAATTGAGCAAACACAATTCCGGCCTCCCAGATAATTTTGAATGCGACATAATTTTATTCGGAGTTGCATCAATGCGCCGTATAGACGCCGATCGTCCGCATATGGCTACATTTCCCCATGCGTAAACATCAAGGGGACCACGATATCGTAAAGTATATCGAATCGATTTGACGAGTGCGCCCCGTGATCTCGTTTTCCCCTCTCGACGGAAGGTCGTCTTCGGCGACCGGATCGCGCGACACAAGGCCCGAACAAGTGAGCAGACACAGCAGCTTGCCGCACTAATTGCAAGTGCCGTTACCGGTCTTCTTTCCAGATGGCATGCCCGTTCCTGTCACGTTAACTCGTCCAGAGCGCACGATCGTCGTTCGATCTTGTGGATTGGATTTTTCCTTCCACTCGATCGTTTCCTCTCTCTCTTTCTCCTTTTCTCTCCCGACTTTGTCGCGAGAACGATTCTTCGAAATGACGCTGCCAACGGGAAAGTCATGTGTGCACGCGCGATTTGTTCATTGAACTCAGTTAAACCCAAGTAATATCTTACAGATGCTCAAACGCGCATTTATTTATCGCAAATATGTTCGATGTCAGTATTAAATAAAATCGTCTTTCGTATGTACGTCTGATATGAAGATATACATCGTTGTTACAAGAGTCGAGATCAAATGGTAATATAATGTTATCTTTGTCACTTTTGTATTGGAGCAAAATAGACACACGAGACGTGTCTGTGTCTCGCTTGCCATACGGTAGCTACGTTCCTGGCCGCAAAGCGAACCATACCTTTAACGCCTGCACATGCATAACTCTCTCTCTTTCTCTTCATCCACACATACTTCATCGGCGAGGGTAATAATCGCGACACATCCCCTTGGGAAACGTTATCGAGCACCCACACGGCGATCGTGCGCTTCAAGGGGATCATGCGATATCGGTGAGTTACGAAGCGTCGCGCGCCGCAGGAATTTAACGCGCGACACTGTCAAGGGGGACGCTCTTTATGGTACCAGGTTGGACCTTAGAATATATATACGAAGGCGTGCGACAGGGATACGGGCGCGCGAGGAACAAGAGACGGGGAGCCGAAGAGGAGCGAGTTTGGCGTGGGTTGAAAATAGCTCGTGGCCGGGCGGAGTATGCCGAGACTGTCCGCTATGCACTTGCCATTCGATATTTATACCCTTATAAGTAAGATACGCTGGAGTCCACTTCTAGCAATCGGCTGACCGTACAAAAGGACGATCCGCGCTCGACCAAAGATATACCGGCCGCGAGAGAGCCAATAACCCGAGACATCTCGAAACACAATTCGTTTTACGAGCTGCATGCGGCGAGCAGGCCGCAGCAGGCCGCGGGTATTTATTTTCCGCCGGGCCCGACATAAGGGATTCCTCCCCTTCGTTAACGTTCCGGACACATACACGAAGGACATCGTCCGCATCTTCCGTTACTACCGGAAATAGCGCGAGAAAATGTACACACGCAAGAGATGGGACTATTTTCCGTCGATCGCGAGGGACACCTCGCCATGAATATGGAGAGACAATGACGCGGAGAGACAATATAGATGTGAATTACATAGCATAAGACTGCCATGCTGTATCGTGTAGTTAGTAATAACAAGTATAGTTAGTAATAAATAAATAATTTTTCTTCAATTTCTTTTTCTACGGGGAAAAAGAATGAGATTTGTATAGCTGCATAAAGTGGCGATATTATCAACGTCCACCTCTCAACTTATCTGGAATTTGTCGAAACGCTTTACACATCTCATTCAGAAATTCTCAAACAACTTTTACTGAAGACATGTATGCACTCAATATTCCGCACACATTCAATATTCCGCGGAGCATGCGATAAACATTTTCGCTGATTGAAATGCGTCGATGACTCTCGAGTGCCGTTTTTCCACCATGCACAATCATCTTTAGAAGATGACTGTACACACACATATATATAATCATCAGGCGTGTGTGCATAAATGGAAGAACACTAGAAAGCGTCCGATGAATAAATCATGCAAGGACACAGCCTCGAAAGATTAAAACGCGCTTCAACGAGGATCTCTTGAACTTCGAGCCTTTTAACAACCGTACTCGCGAGAGATTCTTTTGTGTAGGTGGGAGAGAAGAAGAAAGAGAGAAGAGAGCTATCATAAGTTTTCCCATAAGTTTCTTCATTTTCGACCAATTTACGGCGCAATTAAGCAAATCGTCTATTTTCCGTTCTCGAAATAAATCGAGATGATGTGTAATCACCAACGATTAATGTGGCATTGAAATTACATTTAATGCAAGAGGCAATTTTGCAAATTGGCGGATGAGTCGGCGCACACGACGATATATAAAACGCCGCGTCTTTCGCGCTTCTCTCGTTGTAAGTATCGATTACGCAGCCAGAATCGCTAATTGGTGGGAAAGGAATGCTCTCTCTCGAGTTTATTTACACTCGCCCGCGACTAACGCTCCATAGGCCGATATAGACGTAATATTTATACCGAGATCTCTCCGTAGCCGACGTTTATGGCGTCGGCTTGACGATTCGTGCACGCGGATGAAGAGCCTGCGGACTGGCAGCGTGCCGTCAAGCAACGACAGAGCTGCTTCGCTATCGCCGGTTTACTATACGGAGCGGTTATGAATAAGTCTTACGCGACCGGTAACGAGCGCAAAAAGAAAGAGGAGAGCCCTGGTAGGGAAATCGTAGTCGCGCAGCGGAACCGTGCGATTTCCGCGCGGGCGAGAAAGATTACGCAACCCAAATCCTTTTTCGCGCTACACGAATTGAAAGACCGACGCATTTCTCATGCAGTATAATTCGTACACCAGGTTCCCCCTTCCTTGCGCGTATGATGTCGCAAACGTCAGTGAGATAAACATCGATTTGTTTGCGCTCAATTGCACGTACTCGCGAACGAGGAAGCGACATGGCGAGGACAAGGGAGCGAACTCGATAACCTGAAAAACGATACCAGGAAGACTCTATTTATTTAATATCGAGGCGATACGCGAAGCAGCTCGTGTGTCACTCGTGATTGGGATATGTATCGTTATATCAAAGCGAGAATATAAACGCATGTGTTGTGCATTCAACTGTCCGGTCGTGATTTTATCCGTTTCGGCGTAGAATAATTTTGCAAAGATATTTCAATATACGTAAAAACGCATATAACGCATTAATATTTTGAGCTTAAAGGCGCTGCAAACAATTTTTAATAATTATTTTTTATCGCTAACAACGGCTTAAAGAACATGATAATAATAAATAAGACAAAATAATGGCTTGATGTTTTAAGTGTTTTCCATAAAGTTGTGCTTGCACTGGGGCAGCAGTGGCACTTAGCGAGAAGATTAAGATTTCCAGTTATTCATTATAAACTTGCCTCTCTTTCTCTCCGCTTTTCATAAGAGACTAGAACGTAGTCTACTGCACACACAAAAGCGCATCGAGGAACTGAAGTTTCTAGAAGAGAAAACCCAGTGCCTCCGTACACAAATTGTGCGGAGAGGGCGAAGCGCAGTCCCATTTGAGTACATGGACGTCGAGATAATCGTTCGCATTATGAAATTATTTACACTCGCGCGTGGTTGCGTCGTGCCGGGCGGATCTCATGAGAAATTCTAGAACGCGGCAGGTGTTGGGCAGAGCGCGGCGGCGATTATTATCCGATACTTTTCATTCCACGGCGTCGCTGTCACAAAGTACGATGATTGACGGTTTGCATAAATCTCGACGATGCTTAACGCCATTCAGGAAGATCCCGGGTGCGTCCGGTCGTTAAGGAGTGTTATGACGTACCACGAGGCGAGAGGAAATCTCACCATACGTGTCGCGTTCTTACAAAGTTATAAAAATTCCAGGACGGAGACAGTCTTAACGGTAAATTAATCGTGAGATTATTCACGGAGCTGCCGGAGCTCGAGTTTACTAAAAGCAGTGCGAATGCAAAAGGATAACACGTATATCGAAAGTACTTAACTCGGAAAAGAGATATATATTAAAACCACGAGATAACTGGAGAATCTCTTCTATAATTCGCAGAAATTTATTTGCCGCCGTAATATAAGCAGCGGATAAAATGTTTAGCAACTACCCGGCTTAGCAATTATCGGATATTATATCTACGTGACGCGTTAAAGTTCATCAGAGAATTTACGATAGTTGGAGTTCCAACGCGCTTGGCGCGGTATGTGAGAGATTTATACGCGCGGCTGGTTAATCGTTAATTAGCGCTATCGCGATTAATCTTAAACCTCGAGATTTTCCCCGCGCTTTCGTCGATTCGCTCGATCTGATTTTTCAACTTGCAATCTCGCCACGGAGGCCACATCTGTGACCCAACACGATCAACGGTCATCTATTACGCACCCCAAATGATCAAATAGAAAACAATGTAACGCTATATTGAATTTTCATATACAGATAAGTCTCTTATTTTCTGCTATGATATCAGTCTTGTTTTCCTTCACATTTGTGCAATTAAAGCATTCCATTCCTTCTCCTTCTATAATCGATGACCCTTTGAATCGTATCGAATAAACCGAGTAATCTTACGCTTGCACATAGCCGCAAGCAATTGCGTGCAATTCGTTGTCTGTCACGAAAGTCCTAGCATCATCATTATAGAGAATTGTAGGAAACCGATCGCGTTTGAAGCAGATATGTGGATGCTACTCGAAGATCTCTCCCCGAGTTCATTTCTTTTAAATGTGTATGTGGGATAGCTGATACATACATACGTCACGCAGCTTCAGATCTGCGTGCGTGCGGAGAACTCTGAACGGCCTTGCATAGTTTCGGAAAGAGACCGTTTCGAGCAGTCTCCTCTCGTTCTTTTTCGCAATGGCCGACGGAGACGTCTTCGGGAGAAAGAGCAGCGGGAGTTTCTTTCAAGCGAGGTCGTAAAAGAACGTATCGAGAAGAACCAAGTCTCGACCTCGATCTCACAGTGGGAACACTTTCTTTCATGAAGAAGGCGTCCAGGACCGAGATAAGGGTGGCCCGGGGCCCTGCTCGACGAACGGAAATGATTTCGTCGTCGTTACGGTACACTTAAGAGAATCTTACGCTGTCGTTCACCGAAACGAAATAATTTAATAAGATTCCTTATCTCCTTGATCCCGAAATCATCGAATATCGAATGCAAGTCCATTAATACAGTCGCGAAAATCGTATTAGAGCTACATATATCACGCAACTCCGTCTCTCTCTCTCTCTTGTCCTCTTTCGTCCTTCTCATATCTTCTCATAAAACTCACTACGTTTCATTTTATTTTCACGTTAAAACATTAAAAGTCTCATATATCTCGCTACGATTGTGTACAGTCAAATAATTCTTATCTAGATTGAATGAAATTTAGTGTGAACGATGGTAAAATACCGCGACGAGAATATTTACAATAATACCATATGTGTTTAGAAGCTGTTATTTTCTTGCTACGTGTAACGATCGTTGGCAAGAAAAGGTTGCATTAGTATTTCCCGCGGTAAATCGCTAAAAAATCGTAGACACGTGTGAAATGATTCCATAACGGGCGCGTTTCCGTCGACTCGCGTGATTTAACACGCAATTACGCAAGGGAGCTTGATATGTGAGGGACTCGCGGAAAATTAGTTAAAGGTAAACCGTCAGGAGATGCGCAAATAACGAGCGTGGCTTTTTTTTATATAACACGCGTGTCGTAACGCGATTATGCGATAATTTTAATGCGACGATTAAGTGCAGACGTAAAATACGCAGACGCAAAATTTAGTGACGATAAAACCTCGCTCTTTTATCCTCGATCTTTTTCCTATAAAGCGAAAATCTTGTAAATTAATTTAATACGCTCGAGAGATAACCCTCAATTTTTTTCCTCGCGGATTAATCACACCAGCGCTCTAAAAGCTAATATAATCATTCGTACATTATCGAATCTATTAACCCTTCCGCGATGTGTCGCGAGACTTGAGCCGCGCGTAAATAAGTCATTAACACGTTATCTTATGATACTGATAATTGATAATTTGCTGCGTGCTAAAGTTAATCCGTACTTTACACCGTTCGAATTATCTTCAAGACGTAATACACCTTATCGATACTTTGTCCTTTGTTACACGCAACATACGTGCGCGATGTGGCAACATTTAAAAAAAAAAAAAAAAAAAATCTTTCGCGCTCGCGCTTCCATTAAACACGCGAGTTATCGCATTGAGACACGCGCGTGTCACGAGATACTAATTACCCGCATCTCGCGTTACCTTGCATTTATCACCTTCGATGATCACAATAGCATCGAATCGCGTCCTCCTTCCTCGCGCACACAATCGGATAATTCACCTGTCGAGACTCTTTACGCATGAGGACCTTTTGCATTTTCTTTACAGCAAGCAGGAGACTTGTTTTACCTTATTTTTTATCTCGCATTCGCGTAAAATGTCGAAGATGAGAACACGATCGAGAACCATCAAACTTATCTTTTACAAACTTCGCTGCTCCACTTTACATGAATCTCCGATCAATAATGTCGCGACATCGAAAACTTGATGGTATCTCTTATTAATATATAAGAAATAAAATAATTTTTTTCCTTTATCAGTCTTTCCCTTCATTGCACGTACATCTCGACATTCTATATCCATAATGTCAATATAATTTTCCATATCTACGTGACATTGGTGTTTATTTTAACGAACTATGTATATTAATCGAGTGTCTTTTCCAATATTAAATTTTGTTTGTTGAAATTCTTTTTGTCAAGTTTTTCGTAAAAGGACATTTTTTGGGAAGATGATATTCCTTCTCGTCTCTCTTATCTCTTATCTGTATAATGTCCTACTTTTAACGCAAAAGGAATCTAATCGAAACGGAATTTAGAAAACTAATGTCAATATTGATCCCTGTACTTTTCTGGTGGTGTCCTCTCTCTGTATCTAAAAAGCTACTTCATTAACGACAAACAAGCGTTGCAATTAAATGTGATCTAATTAAACCAAATACCGCAAAGGAGGCCGTTAAATTCTCGCGTTGAGTTTCTTACGCGGAAGCCGCATCTGTTCGCGCACAATACACAGGTATCGAATATCGCGATAACAAAAAGCTCATTCTCTATCAGCGTTCATTATACATGGTGATCGACTCGAGCGTAAATATTGATAGACATCGAGCGCGCACGAAAGAGGTTAGGCTCGACCTCGGGAGGTCACCGGAGTCGCGGCAGGTCGGAAGCGGCCTAGCCTCGTTAGGTTACGCCAAGACAAAGACAACCCGGGGGGACGGGGGAAGAGGGAAGGGAAAGAGAGTGGAGCGCGATCGAGAAGAAGGAGGATCGAAGGAAGCGACGAGAGAGAGAGAGATGGAGCCGCGCGTGTTTCGAGTCGTGGCTTACCGTGCGAAAGGCTGTTCCTCGACCTCGTAGAGCTCCTCGAGGGTCTGTTTCGAGAGAAGTCTCTCCAGTCTCTCGGGCGTGGGAGCGAGATGCCCCGGGATGCTGGTAGTCTCAAACAGACTGTCCGCGGTCATGGCCGTTGGCTGCCAGGAGAGGCTCCGTCGGCGATCACACAAGAAGGATTCCGAAACTCCAGGAGCTTCCGTTGAACGTAGCACAAAATCCAGGCGGGATCCCGGTATCCGACGCACACACTGATAGCGTCACTGAGAGAGGGTTCTTTGTTATTCTTCTTTAAGTCGTTCTCTCACTCACAGCCGATCTTCCGGTCGCGACGCGAGCGCGCGCGCGCGCGCGGGCGCGCTCGTTTCCGTCAACACCACGCAGCGCGAAATATCGCGTCGCTGTGATGAACGCGCGTGATGAACGCCACGGCCGCAACGCACATTTCAGGACGCGGACAAGCGATCGGCCCGAGGTGAACGCAGCACAAAGCTCGAATCGTCCGGAAGGCTCCGCGTTCACGCGCTTACCGCGTGAAGTTGTCCGCACGTCGTGCGCGCGAACATATACGCGGGACACTCGAACTCGCCTTGCTTCGCTTCGTAACGGACTTCGACCCGTGCACGCGTCGTTTCTACCCTTGGGGTGCGCGTACCGGTTCGCGGCAGCCGAGGCACACGCTCTTGATCCCTGACTCGTAGCCTTGCCACGCATTCGTCCACGCGTCGCGACGATCCACCGACAATTGAGCCTGCCGTCAACGTCCCCACTACCGCGCGCTAGTACTAGCGAAGCAAGAGTGGTGGGTGAATGGAGTGGGGGAGCGGCGGCCACGACGCGAAGATTGCCGAATACTGACGAACGCGGTCGAACAGAGCATTCGAATACGCGCCCGTTTACTTCCTAGTCTTGAGATCGCCTAGAGGAGCACGAGCGTTTAGAACCTTTCGGCGACGTTTTAATGTTCCCAGATTCCCCTGATTTCTTCTCCTATATACGCATACCTAAGCCGAACGTTAGTTACATGTACTTGACTTTAGCAAAACAGGAACAAACCTGTCTGTGATGGGATTTTTTCCGTCAAATGGTTGTTCTATTTCTTTTTCCCTTTGTCTCTCTCCTCTCTCTCTTTTTCTTTCTTCTTTTTCTGTTTTGTTAAGTGTACTATGAGAAAGTATAGCGGCATGCTCTTGATTTCTTCCAATTATCTCGCACATTTGAATAATAATCAGATAAATACAAATATTTTTTAAATATCAGCAAATATACATACATCAAAGAGATAGAGAACGTATCTCCGTCGTGGTTGTCGCATTTTAACACCATGGCGTGCCTGTTCTTAAACGGCAAACTTCATTCGGATTGTTTGAATTAAACGAGGAAAAGATGGCGGAGCGTTCTATCGATTTAACAACTTAGCCACAGGCTGATATGTTGCTCATGATATTTTCCATTCTGTTTTACATCGTTAATATCTGGCATTTCAAAGTTCATTGAATATGCGCGCGCGTGCAACAGGACAAGCGCGAAACTTCGTACGATAGCCTCTCAAGTGTGGCTTATAAATAATTTATCATTTTCCGGCATCTCTTCTTCAGCCTTTCGAATTTTACGCACGGTCACGGCTAGATTCCCCCCTCCCCTCTCTCTCTTTCTCTCTCCTTCCTTCCTTCCTTCCGTATCCCGGACTCCCGTATCCTCAAAGCTCGACCGTGTATTCAGAGTCGGTAAATTGAATAGCTTGCAGTCTCACTGCCGTAAACGGTCCTCCTTACTTCACGAAGTAGCAAACAAACGCGAAGCCAGGAGGCCTGTAAAGCATGACAGGATCTTGTCAACCGTACATGATTACGGCGAGCGAGCATGAATAATGGAATGCATAATTTATCGGTTTTGCAGCGAAAGACCAGTACCGTGGTGCAGGAGGGAGCAACGGTAGCTAAGAAAGAGAGGGAGGGGTAGAAAAGCGGAATAGAGGGACGTATGTGCCATGACTATACGCGTGTGCATTATAGATCCTTTTAATAAGCCGCTGTTTAAGGCTTTCGATGCTTAAATAAATCTCTCTCAGCATCTCGATAAGGATGACCGTTGTCGACGGGTGTATACTCATGAAGCTAACTATTCGGATCTAGCCATTAACGTGATGATAGATAGATTGCATTACGCTCGTACTTTTTTTTTTTACTCTTGTTTCACCTCTTCGTCGCGAAAACATGCCGTGCCCCGGGCATATTTCGGAACACTCTCTGATACGCAACGGTAATAAATCAAAAACGAACTGTGGAGTTCAAGTATGCAACGTATGGATGAAAAAAATGATCTACAATATAACAGTTTAAATGGAATTTGGACCAGGAATGCATATAGAGATAAATCTCCTCTGTTCTCGTCACCTCAAACAGTCAATGAAGTGAATTCTTTGAATGTCTCGGGCTCCGTACGACGTATATACTACATGGGATCGTAAATGCCTTAAACCGAATTCATACGCGACGGATATTTGGGGCGCGTGCTCCTAATTATTACACTCATCATGTTGATTCGTTCGAGAATACTGTCTCGAAACGGCTGAACAGCTTCGTAGTTTGACATATCAGTGTTTGACTAGCAACAATAGTATAATAATACAGCGATAATAATGTTTCTTGGATAACTAACAGTCATAATGCGCACATTTCGACGGGAAACACGCGCCTCAAATGTGCCTCGATATACGTGCTTTAAGGCGTCTACGGTCTTAATGTATACATATTCGTCACACTTTAGACATGTTCGGCAAACTGCGCGAATATATATATAGGTCATGCCACAACGAACAAGGAAAACGCGAAAGAATGCAGCTTGCAGTAACATATATGTATTATATATGTCGGTAGATGTGATGCAGATATCGGCAGTTGTCGCTCGTATTTCGTTGGCTCGGCCAATCGCGACGTGTCGCAATATCGCGTTCATAACGATTAAAAAATGCGACATCCCACTCTTTCGTACTTACGTCTCGCTCCTTTGCCTCGGCTCTTCCTTCCATCTTACATCCGGAAAGATTCCGAGAGGCAGTGACGACGATGCAGGTGATTCATCGCGTGTCCATCGTCCCGAATGCATTCATACAAGTTTTCTAGGATCAGCGTCTGACGCACGCGGTAAAATTTTCAGGGAGAATAAAAATACACAATTTAACTGTCTACAAATATTTTATGTTTTTTTTCTGTTAAGATTATCTGGCCGAAGTCGGCGTCAAGAATACCTGCAACTGCCTGGTAGTTTATTTCTCAAGGAAATCAAGATTTAAAGATTTGATTTTATTTCTTTTTAAAGTTAATAAATAGTCAGAAATATATTCTCTGAAGGCTCGTATGAAAATTCATAAAATTAATGACATTACAAGTCATTAAAAGCGTCAGCACACAGGTAGAAAATGCAAAATAGACTTAAATAAATATTTGATTTCTTTTCTTTAATCTAAACTGTCGATTTTACTACTCTGGCTTCTAATAGTACAATATTAATACTGTGTGTTTAAAAATTTCTGAGATTCAATCGTGGGATTCAAAAATTCAATAATGGATTTGAAGTAATCCTAAAAATCATGAAAGTAATCGGTATTCACAATTGAATTGCAAGCTAAAGTGAAGAAACTTTTAGTGAACTGAAGAGACGATCGAATGAGTCAAAAATACCGAGCGCAAAAGCGGATGTTCGACACAAAAGAAGCGACTCAAAAAACGAAACATTTGACTCGAAAAGAATATTTCGAGGAACTAGAAGGATCGTTTTGGTCCTTCTAGTTCCTCGTCCCGATACAATAGCCACAAATAATTGTTTTAAAAAAAATTAAACTTGAAAATTTTAGTATGTCATCACCTAACGAATTTTGTTCATTTGGCGAAAGAGATACCTGAATAATCCTGAATAAAGCAACCCCTCTCTCTCTCTCTCTCTCTCTCTCTTCACTTTTGCGAGACTATAGAGAGACTGAAGAAATTCTCCATGGAATAAACTGGAGTTAAACTTATTCTTTTTTTCCGCGATTGAAAACTTGAGAGATTTGTTGCTACCGTCTTATCGATACGATTTCACGGATATCCGAGCCCATTAGCGCTGAATGTTAACATTGGCGCGCCGCAAGATAATTAACTTCGACCCGGCGTTTAACTGTGTTTAGTGCACGTGCGGGAAGGAAACTATTTCGAGCTCGCGGCGTGTCGACAAGGAAGTAATATTTCTAATGACGTTACTGGGGCGTGCTAAGTTTCGTTACAAGATACCAGCGTCAGTATATTAAATGTAGACATTAGTCAGTTAATGTTTAATGTCGGCAAAAGAGAGGAAGAGAGAGAGAGAAAGAGGCAGTCGGTGGATGTTGGACGCGGAGACTTAATTGGACCATAACTCATCTCTCGCGGCGTCTTCCTCTCGCGGCAGGTAAACGCCGCGCGTCGCCGTTTCTTTTCCGCGCGTCTGTATTTCTCGGGTCCTGCCGCGTTCACAGTGTATGCTGATGCGTGTCCGCCGATGATCTTGCGATACGCGGAATTCTCCGCGCGACGTAGTTCGAGCAGAGATATAGCCTTGCGAAACATAATAAGGATAATAAATGGAGATAAGGCGAAAAGAAATCTCTCGTAAACCATACAAGTTTCACGGGTGTGCGAAATCTCGCCGACAATAAGGTTGTGCATTAATCCAACGCTCCCGATTGGCTGTCGCAACAAACGTTGCGTCTGCTTGCGATTAATGTAGAACGATCTATCGAAGCAGAGAGTGAAATGATATATTTCGGCAAAATAAATATATCGATACAATAAAATTCGATAATTCGATGTCGTAAGTTTTTGCAGCTTTCTCAGAAAAGTCCCTGTAGGAACTCGAATATTTCCCGCGACGAAGTCATCGTAATTCAATCGGAAACGTCGACGAGGATATCCGACGCTCGGATAAATGTTGCGCTCGAAACGGAAGAACGCTCCTTGGAATTTCATTTCTCGGGGAGAATCCACGATGGCGAAACGAATGACGCCTCGCTCGATTCGGAACTCCGTGAGGAGAGTCGAACGTGGCTGGAATCGTGTTCGCGGACGTTTCCTGCCGGCTCTTCCGGCGCGCGCTTAACGGCCGTACAAAAAGCACGCGCGTCTGCTTTGTCTCGTCTCCCTGCCGTCCCCGTCCACAACCGCCATTCGTTTTCGTGACCGGGCGCCGATCGTCGAGGTTGCAGCTTCCGTCGTTGGTGTCTCGAGCGGAGAGAGAGGTCGGGGGGGAGAGAAATTCCCGGTAACTTTCCCTCCTACGCGCGAACGGCCACGAGGGGTGTGGAGAGGCGGCGGGACGGGTCGCTCTAGCGATGGGCACAACCCTGATTTTTCATTAGCCACGAGCTAATCGTTCTTCCTCGCGGCGATTGCGTCGTATCTCGAGCTACGAGATCGCACGTGAATGCTCGCCTCTTTCAACTGCGACAGATAGGCACGCTCGGCCTCGAGGCCGCATACTTTCCGCGAAACTTGTAATTGGCGTAGAGATACCGAGAGTACGCGCGAGACGCATTGCGACAGATTTACACGAGATTACGGTTTACAATCTCTCGTTCGACAGACTTCCAGCGAAGTTTTGTCACGCAAGAGTCGACAGAGATGTGACGCGAAAAATCGTCGTGGAAAGACTCGTGTCTAGAAGCGTAAACAACGCAATCTTAAGTAGGTGCTAATCTCATTTGTGTCCTTCAGGTCCCTTTCGGGAACTTGTTGGCGATTCCGGAAGGTGAACACGAGCTATATTTATCTCAAATATCCCACTTTATCCGCAATATCTGAAATGAGGTCATAAATCCTGGCCAATCCTGTGATGACCCTAATCTCGGCGATGCCCATATTTCAAGGCCATAAGCATGTCATAAATTCTTCTTTGGCCCGTGTCTCATCGAGCTCCCTTAAAAAATCGAGAATCTGATTACACCTTCTTTGTAAGGTTCATCAATTGCTCGATAGCGCATAGAGAATCAGATCGGGCCCATCACTACGCGAGGGCCCAGCTCGCGAGCCTTTCTAATCCGTTTGGTTTGAGCGAGTTGATGTTTTCGCGCCAGCTAGTAGATGCGGTAACAGACGTGATGCCTAGCAGAAGGGGCAAGGACGGCCGAGGCCGACCGAGGCCTGGCTCGCTTGCACGGAGGAAGTCACTCGGAGAAAAAAAGAGAGAGAAGGAGCGAGGGAGGGAGAGACGGAGGAGACCGCTGGATCTCGGGGTGGACTAAACAGCAACGACCGCGCGCGCCCACGTGCGTGTGAGTCGCCGCGCGTGGTACGAAGGCTGGCGCGAAGGTCTGTGTGCGTGCGCGTGGTTGCGCGATGCCACCGACACCGGATCCCGAGGAGTCGTGTGAGTTAGGAGCAACGTGGGATTTTGCGAAGCATTGCATCGCGATGGAATTCCGTCCCCTCGACACGAGAGAGAGAGAGAGGACGTCTTTTCCCTTCGACGGATGCGTCGCGTGCCACGCGATAAACAAATTCGCAGCTGCTCTGAACCCTTTTCCTTTCAAATTTAAATATCGCACGCGACTAATCCTCTTAAATTGTTCACATAGAAAGACGAGAGGCGTCGAATCCTATTGGAGCGGAGACGAGCCGGCGGAGCCCTCGGGCGACTTCAAGGCTTCGGTGAAATGGAATTTAAATGGCTCGCTACGATAAAACTTGCGCTTACGCGCTCCTTTTTACGTCAGCTCCTGCAGGTTCGAGTAACGACAGCCGCCGTTTATCGCACGGAATGCGTGCGTACGCAGGTGCATCGTCGTCGTTGTGCGCAAACACGTTTGAGGAATGCATAATTTATCCAATTTAAATTATACCACGGCATCCTCTCGTTTTTATTTCGAGAGACGTCGACAAGATTCATTTGCGTTGAATCATTTATATATATATATATAAATCATGTTCAAAAATATATACATGCAAGTGGTTTTAAAGGTGTTCCCAAAGAGATCGAGGAAAGTAAACAGCTATATATGTTTTATTCGCTCTTTTCCTTGTGTTTGCCTGTCTTTTGCGTTCTTGCAGTTATTGTTTGTACTCGGGGACAGTTAATTTCCCTGACGTACCCATCACGATCGTTCCGCACGTAACCGTCCTTGCAGACACAGACCCGACTACAGATCTTGGTGCAAGCCATCATCTCCCAGCGGTCCTATATTTTCGCACGTCTTTTGACAAATCAGATACCCGAGACATTCGCTGTATCGCTCGTGTTCTTCGCATTTCTCGGAAAGAAACACATCAAGATCTCGATAGCTCTGATAATCTAGAAAGTCATAGAATTCTGTCACATGTAAAAAAAAGCGGAAGACAAAAAGTTGGAAGTTACACTCGAAATCTCTGGATTTGTGAAAAAGAACATGTTTTGGAACACAGTACACAAACTTACTCTCTCCAGCCTCCAGGAACACGTCGTTCGAATCCTCGAAACAATAAACACCAAGAACGGCGAAAGCGAAAGATACAAATCCCATCGCTGCAACTCAAGATGTTACGAAAAACGGTGTCGTTGGGAACTTTAAATACTCGGCATATCAAATTGGTTCTGGTATCAAAACGCCGCAACCAGTTTTTTGTATAAAAATATCATAAATCATGACTAAAAGGGCAGTTAGATATACTCGGGCAAGCAGGAAGATGATACATGTTAATTTCTTATGACGAGAAATCGAAGTCTCGCAGTTTTCTTGCAGTGTTATATATTTGTGGGAGTTTCAATTGTACAGCCAACTCGTTTACATATAACGTACACAAGTACCTTATTCCATAACAAAATCATTTGAATCAGATTAAAATAAACAATCGTAGTATTATAGCTTAGTATCAGTTTTTGACAACGTTCTATCGAGATGTTCAAGCTGGAAAAGTTTACGATGCTATTTTGTCTTTAGTTATTACAAGGATTATTTTTATTATTATTACGATAATCAAATGAAAATTTTGCATTCGAATGTAAATGACGATTTGCTAGATTTCATCAGAGAATTTTTTAAACGAAAACGCACGATCTTAAACGATTTTGCTTCACAATATACAAAAATGTACACTATTGAATAAAGAAAAGACAGTAAACATAATTTCTTCCGATAAAAAATGATAATGAAAAGCCACTTGCTAATTACGCTGTATAGATGTAACCTCTCAATTATTTATTGTATATTAATGAATTGAGAACGATACAACTATAAACCATGTAAAGTGAATATGAATACACATTATTATTAACTAAATTATTATTAACTAAACATTTAAACTAAATATGTACTACCTATATTGATCTATATTGAAACTTTTTTCATCCAAAACGAGAAATTACTTCTTAAAGCAGTAAAGTTTCATAAATGAACCATTACGGTAGACATAATGTATGTATAATTTGCTTATTTAGAATTATTATTTAGATTGATTCATATTTAACTCAAACTAACATTAAATTGGAAACAAAATTAAGACACCTGAAAAATAGAATTGTTGACTATTATATAGTTATAAATGATTTGTAGTACAATAGAAGGGATCGGCACTAAAGCTACGAAAGTGTCTCGGCGTATCTCGTCGATCGGTCGATTACTCAGAGGATGATGGAAGGAAAGCGACTATATCACAGAGAAGCAGCGACGGGGTGATGGTAACAGATCGTAACTACCAAATCTTAGCTGCAATGGCTCTCTGCATTAAAACGTTCTTGCTTCGCTGTTTCATGCGCTCAATGAAGTATTCCTTGCCTTCCAGGTTATCGTCGACAGGTTTGACCTCTTCATTCTGGCAACAAACGAGATTTAATTGGCTCGTGGCTAGTGTTCCCCTCACACGGGTGGCTGATCATCATCATCATCATTATCGCTTTCTTCATCTGTTATATATTCCTCGCTTTTATCATCAATCAGGTTATCATGATTGTACCATCATTGTAAAGATGAGCTGATCGTTTTGTAGGCCGAAAACCTACGTGGAGTCTAACCAACCTTAGTGCTGGCTGCGACGCCCCCCTCTCCCTCTCCCCACCTCTCATAGTCGTCATCGTCTCTCTCTTCTCCTTCGCTCAAGGGCCCGGCTTGTCTCTTGTTAGGTGGTACGGTCGAACTACCGCCACCACTCGGTTGATGTTCAACGTCGTCACCTCCTTCAAGCATCTTGTTGATCTTCTCTTTCGCTTCATCGACCTTTCTCATCGGATCGGGTGAGTAGCTGCGATCACTGTATCGATCGCGCGATGAAGCACGACGGTCTCTAAAGTCCCGCCTGTCACGGAAATCACGGAAGCCTTGTTTGTTGTGAAAGAATCTGCCACCGCGATTACCACGGCCGCCACGACCACCACGATTGTTAAAACCACGACGATTGCCAAAGCGATTGTTGTGCTGATTGTTGTAGAAGCGGTTTCGATTCTGGAAATTGTTGCCGCCGCCACGATGATTCGGATTGTTAAAACCTTGGAAGCGTGGTTTGTAGTATGTGCCACGGTTATTGTACGGTCGGAATTGCCTCTTACGATAGTAACCTCGATCGCCCGAACGGCTGCGACTGCGACTTCTGGTGTATGATCTGGATCTCGATCGTGACCGTGACCTGCTGTATGTACCCGAAGGAGATCTACTGTATTTTCTCTCATAACTGCCTGATCGTCGATTCGAATACGAACGCGAGCGACTGCGTCTCGGTGATCGAGATCTAGACGACCCGGAACTAGAAGCGCTGCGAGATCGACTACGCGAACGTTTCGCAGGACGATCCCTACTCATACGCTTACTCATGCCGCCTCTGCCGCTCGATTCACGTTTCTTCGGAGTTTGTCGATGCTGACCACGCTCGGTCTCACTATCGGAATCGGTTCTTGGACCTTTGACTTGAGTCTGATTCTTTGCCGTTGGCGGAGGACGCGGTGGTTCCGGTGGATGTCCAGTTCCGCTATTTTGACCGATCGGTTGGAACTTGCCGCCCAAATTGTTACTAGAACCAAACTTAGTCGGAGTTGTCTGTGATACAGACATAGTAGGATCCTTGTAAGATTGGAACTTATTCTGTGGTTGCGGTGTAGGATACTTGACGGGCGCTTGCTTTGGCATTGGAGGCTCTTTCGGCAACGGTGGTGGTGTCGGTGTAGGTTGTTGTGGTGGTAATGCTCTTTTTTCGGCAAGTTCGCGTTGCATTTGCTTCCGTATGTTCAAGGATTTTTCAAGAGCCGCGCGTTGTAACCTTTCCTCTAGTTCATTGTCATCATCTTCGTCACTGTCCACAAAGACATTAGATTGCATTTTCTTATTTTCCGCCGGGACATCTTGCCACTTTTGCGGAGGAACATCCTTTTGCCTAAAATCATGCGTGAATGTAAATTTACAGATAGATAATGTATAAAACGATATCTTACATCTTGTGTAAAACTATTTATTGCAAGATCTTGTATGTGCCTCAAATTATTTACCTAGCAGCTTGTGCAGCCTTCCACTTTGCATTTAACGCAGCGGTGTCTAGCGTAGGGAGTTTCGGTTCCGGATGAATCAATTGGGATTCTTGCTCAAATATATCTGTTAGTGGCTTCCTCTGGATTTCTACACAATAAATAATTATAATGAGTTCCTGTATTGTTATACCTTTATTAATTATATTTTACGTTACATGTACCTTTTCTCTGTTGCGCAGTCATTGGCACCCTGGATTCTCGCTCGTGATATGCCTTCGAAGCTTCGTCCCTTTCCCTCTCTCTGCGCAGCTCCTCTTCCCTGCGTGAACTTTCAGCGAGCTTATCCGCGTTGCTAAGAGGGGAAGGTATGTCATTATACTGTGCTACATACCTAATAAATATAAAAACATAAGTAGAATACGATATCTGACAGTCGCGTGATTTCCATTCATTTGCGTTAGCTGAGGATATGAGAACAGCGTATAAATAAAAGTAGATCGCGAGTTTAAATCAAACTGAAAGGCAATAAAAGAATATTAAACTTATTATCATGAGAAAATTCTAACAATGATTCCAACCTTTTAAGCGCCGCACAGTCTTTCTCAACTTTCGCATAATAAGCACTAAGCTTAGACTCTAACTGTTCCAAGTCCGGTAAAGATGACTTTTTCAACGCTTCTAAATCTCGTTCAAGCTTGTCCTTGTTTTTACGCTTTTTCCGTTCTTCCTTCTTCTTCTTCTTCCGACTCTTCTTGTCCTCCTTTTCCTTATCTTTTCCCTTCTTTTCCTTCTTCTTCTTTTTCTTCATCTTATCACTTTCAGAATGTTTCTTTTCCTTTTCCCGTTCTCTCTTCCATCTTGCTGTCTCTTCCAAGAATTTTCTTACCTGTTCACATACAAAAGTGCAAAGTCTTGCGTTATTTTAATTTCCATGTTACATCATACTTTGAAGTATGTTTATTAAGCAAAACTATAAAATTATACTTGCCTTATCTTCATAATCAGAATCATCCTTAGTTTGTTCAAGGAACTTGCGTACTTTAATTTCGTAGTCGTCCATTTTCTCGCGTATATTTGCGGTGTAAGGAGCCGGTGCGACAGTATCGTGAGTAGTGGCAGTTGCAGCGGGAGGATTATTATACTGAGCCATCCGCTTGCTAAGTGGAGAAAGCGAACTGCGATGATCTTTCTTATGTTTGCGTTTACGATTTGGTGAACGGGATGCCGATCGTGAACTTCCCGACGATGACGAGCTGCTAGAGTCTGAGCTCGAAGAGGTTGAAGATCCGGTGGATGAAGAACTCGAGCTAGAGCTCCATCTTTGCCTCTTCTTTGACCTAGATTTTCTTTCCTTCTTGCGTTTCTTTTTATCTTTTTTATTTTCTGCAACGTCGTTTTCAGCTTCGAAGTTCTTAAAGGTATCCAGAGGGTTCAGTGACGCTGTGAGAGTTTTAGATTTTATGTATTCGATAGAATTTCGCGCTTCCTCGTGATACGGTGCAATCGCCAAACAGTTCTCATATGCTTTTTGAGCATCCTCGTATTTCTTCTCGTCTTCGTAACTGCGTCCGAGCGCAACCAACGTTTCTGCCATATACTTACGAGCATTCGCATGTGTCTGATTTAATTTCAAAGCTGTTTCAAAGTCGTCAATCGCCTTCCTGAAACTTCCGCTGTTTGCATATCTGTAACATAAAGTAGTACATTAAACGTATCGTAACATGCATACATAATATTAAACTTCTATCAAAAACTTACAAAGCTCCTCGAGCAACCAAACCCTCAACGTTGCGTGGATCAACTGTGAGCGCTTTGTTGAGACATTGAAAAGCTTCGGCATGACGACCGGCCTTGAAATGATCTATACCTTCAGCAACACTTCGGAATGCCCATTTACTCGCTTGTGCTTGTCGCAATTCAGAAGCGTATTCATTTGGCGGAAATCTCTCTCTGCATATCAATAAACAAATATAAAAGACGCAATATAAAAAATTGAGTTTTTATGTACAGGGTGAGGCAATACTAACGTACATAACTAACAATTACATATTTTTTCTAAAAAACAACTGTTTTCTTTACATCAATTGATTCCTCTCATTATTCTGTGCATAAAAGTATTGAGGTAAGGTTATCAAAAAATGAATATTTTACGAGATATTTTATAGTTTATGTAAAATTAAGAAATTATTTCAAGCCTTACATCTCGAAAAATACTTAATGAAAAAATATTTTATTATAGTGTTTTGGAAAGCTTTCGAGATAAGCTACAAGAATATGCAATGAAAAATAAGGGGTTCCATTTAAGAAATTGACAGTGACCTTCATATAGGACCTACACCCCCCCCTTTAAAAAATTATTAATATCAGACTATGTCCCACTTCGAACTAAGTAACTTTTATCTGAAGCATTTTTTTCTGTCATCAAAGACAGTGAGTTATTCAGGTAATCTGTTTAAATGCCTCACCCTGTACATTAATAAATTTTTCGTTTTCATTTCTTACCTTAATCCAACCATATTGGAATGATTTTCTTGTCCAAGACCGATTAAGTCGCACAGATATTTTATGTTGTTTGGATTGTTGAAGCCAGTACTATTCTCCAACAGCACTTCATAACTCTGGCCTTTGTTGTCGATTGCTTTCCTACACCACAGAGAAAAATATCTAATTAACCTAAATAAACATTACAAAAATTATCGTAACCTTTGCCAAAGAAGAGGAAACCAAAGCTACTTCATTAACGGTAAAACTAAAGACTTGATAATCATGGCAGCCGAGTTCTCATTGGTCCTGTCAACAAATAACATCGCCTGTCTGGCAATTCGTGTGCGCCTGCTCTTCGACACCTCCGTACTCCATATACTTTTCTGCTTTGTAAGCACATACATATTTATGCGTGCATTATTCACTGAAGTCCTCCCATATATATATATATATATATATATATATATATATATATATATATATATATGTATATATACACATACACATATAACAAAGTTTAATTATTCATTTATTCTTGTACAATGACTTCTTCATTTCGATCTGCATATATTAATCAGTGATACGATACTAATACCAAAAGTGCTTAAAATATTAATTCTGCCCTTCTTAATTCATGTTATTGTACAACTTCTGGTATTAGAGTCGTTCAAAATCTACGTTTGTACCGTTAAGAAGCAGCAGGGGTCCGAAATAGGGATACGGTGCAGAAGGAGAGATTCCTTTTTATTAGCAGATATAATCGCATTGTTATAAATTTACATTGGTAACACCTCAGTATTATGTAAACTCGTCTCTCACCTTTCACCGTTAAGACGCATATTTCTAGTATTTTGTAATCAGAGAATTTTTTTCTCAACACAAAAGCACACGGCCTATCATCAATCGATGGTGTGGTTTCGGTTTTTACAAGTTTTTTTTTTTGGTGCGATAAAATAAATTGCATAACCCTAGGATAGGTTGGGAGCCACGCCTGAGTATATATTATCTTCCAAGGCGGACCAAAAAAATTTTTTTAGATGTAGAAGTTTCATCTGTTTGCATTTTGTGATGTCAATTATCAACATGACATCACTTTTTTTTTTATTTGTCAATATAAGCTGTAAGTTTAAACATTAAGGCATTATTATGATAAGGCGCGATTCTTTTGAGGATTAAAGGTAAAAAAGTTTTTGGGTGATTAAGACTCGAGTTGTTTGGTCTCTGCTTCTCAAATCTCATTAACTTCCTTTACAGATTATAAATCTATTCCACCTTACCTTCGACAAAGAAAGTACGATTGGATACGAAAATATGGATACCTCATGCCATGATACAGAATTTGTGCAAAAAAATTACATTAGTATACATTTTTAAAAAATACAGTAACATACATATACATATACATATACATATATATATATATACTTGATATCCTTATAAGAGACCAAACAACTTTAAATCAGAGTTATACCTACCGTCTGTTGCATTCACTCTGACCGCACAAGGCTCAAAGTTTTCATATACTGGAAATTCAACTTCTAAAGTCATTTGCGCCATAGTCTAGCTGGTGCTTTGAGAGTAATATATCGCAAACGTAGATAGAATATGTGCGCAACAGAGCCATGTCAATGCTCAACCAATGCTCAAGGTTTGAATTCATTTGTATCACATTAGAAATGCATCATCATACTATCAACTTTTTACGTTACATAGAGTGTCTGGCACCTAAATTCATAAAAATGTGTAAGAGGAATCAAAACTAATTCACCTAATTTTGTTAGTATCACAGTGCTTCTGTTAAAGTTCGACTTTCTTTTCCCACCATGCCATATTATCCTTACCTTTATTTTATTTTAAAAAAAGAAAAAACTAAAAACACGAAAAAAATGAATATGACAAATTACACACGTGATGTAAAAAAAATCTACTATGATATAGAGCAATATACAATTAAAAGAAAAAAATCAGTGTAAATTTTTACATTTCAATGTATCACAATTAAATTTAAAAAAATATTCTGTTTCAGTGCAAATACTCTCATAGTAATACAATGAACAAAAGCGTGACATCACAAAATGCTCTCATTGTTTCTCTCATGTGAATAAAATATCTCCTAGATAAGGAGTCAACTTACAAGAGTTAGTGAAGCATGTTACGGATTCGGTAGACTTGCAATTATACCTAATCAGTTTATTGTATTAACTTACTTATAGGCTTCTGGAAGATCATCGGAATGGATAAGTCCCATAGATGGGTGTGGTGCTTGCCCTTCCCGGGCAGGTACGTTCATAACTGCAACAACTCGTTCGGCCTCAACGTTAACTTCACTGACTACGACGCAGACGAGATCATTTGCCATGTAGCCTCTTGTAACACCTTTCTTGTCCACCGCCGGCACAGTGGCCGTATTTAGTATTAGTGCCTAATAAGCAAAACATACAAAAACTTATGTTATCAAATACGAATGAAATTTAAAATACATTGGACATAGTATTGCTAGAAAAAGCAATGACATTGAACTGCTAGAAAAAGTAATGAATATATATATTGATGTACCTTAACTCCTAATTCAGTAACAACTCTGGGACAGTCACTGCAGTTACAAAGTATTTTCAGAAGAAGACCAGCGGCGCTTTTACCCATTACTTGTGCGAAAATTACATCCCCAACTACTAAACTCTATAAATCAGATAAATAATATCAAATTAGACTTGCTATTTCATAAGAATTAACGCATTTGCTTTCTACTTTTTTTCTTAATCATTCTATACCTCCAAAAAATTACGAATGCGCTGGGACTTCTCCATTGTGACAAATGCATCAAGTGCTGGCACTGTAGCATAAAACTCTGAAAATACAAATAGACATTATTGCACAATATTGCATAATATTACGGCACGTCTACATGAAAAATTATTACCTTCGTCATCCACCTCCTGCTTGACACAATCTGTAGATTTCTCCAAGTTTGCTTTATCATACAGGTCATCAGCTTTTTTAGTGAGAAACTGTTGAAGCTTTAGACGCTTGCCTCTATCTCCAAAGCTGTACAAAAAAATTTTTTACATATACATATATATATATATATACATTGTGTGTATGTACATGTATACACAAAAATATGTAACAATAGATAAATTCTGGATAGTTACTAGTGCAGTATAGTGTCCAGATAATCGTCAAAGGTGATGGACATATACCTGAGAGTCTTTTGCCGCTGCTGATAGATTTCAAAGCTCGGATCCTTGAGATTGAGCATGACTAGCTCATTTTCGTTGCGTTCTCCTTCCCACACTTTCTGCAACTGTTGACCATGGTAATTCAACGCTTGTGCCACTAAACGTGCATCCATAGATTCCATTCTTGTTCAGTCGAACCTAATCTGCAAGACTATGAAAATCGTTGCATTTAAATTACTCGTGCCTTTGATCGAGGCCAAGATACGAGAGCACCCATAACACGTGTGTCCGTTATATTACGTGAGAAATATAGGTACAGTGACACGGTCCCTCATGTATGAATAAAAAAAAAGCTCTTTGAATGCACATCCATTGTCCAAGGACCATGTGCTCCCTGAAGGAACCGTTGCCCAATAAAATTCGGAAAGTTACCCGTCTCCGCTTATTACCGCGTGCCCGGTCGAGTAAACGTCCGACGGCGAATTATTGGAAGATCGCAGGGCGTTGTTGCACGGCTGTCGCATCGTCCGGAGACAAAGCGACTGCGAGAAACCAACGTCGCCCGACGTCGCGTCGTCGTGATCGTGGTCCCGCGAGCGAGAACAACGCTCGCGTAGGCGGGCAAGAAACGCGCGCTATATCGATCTCTCCTCCCGAACAAGATGGTCGATGCAGTGGAGACCCGGGGATTACGGGAACGGCATCGGCGCCATGATGCGTCTCTCTCGCAGCCGAATCGCCCACCTTTCCGACGCACGTTTCTCTCGGCCTGCAACGCGAGCTTGGGCTACGAATTTACGCAAGTGTTACTTACCGCTCGCCCAGTGCTTTAAGATCCGGTAACGAGACTCGGGAGCAAGAATTACGCTGCGTCATGGGACATCGTTAGAAGCGAACAAATGCGTGCACGAACGTCGAAGTACGTCGCGCGAGTCACGATGTGACGCGGCGGAAACGACGATGGTGCGGGACGATCGCGTGGCGCATGCGCAGCGCGGAACTACTTTTTATCGAACGTCGGTCGCGCATGCGCGCTGCGCCGCGCATGACGAAGTAGTTCTTGTCGAGCGGTTTTTGGATTGTCATTTTAAGGATTGGATGTTTAACATAAAGCGGGAAACACAGACTTTTGCATAATGCATAATACATATGCATAAGAAATTCAATTGGTCGAATTCCTTATGCACATGCTAACGGACCAATAAAATTTCTTATGCATATGCGTTATGCGTTATGCAATGGTCTGTGCTCCCCGCCTAAGCCGTATATAATTTTTTGTCTCAAATTGCACGATTCGAAGGTAACTAGTTGGGATGGAATGAGTTACGTTTCAACAATGTAACAATTTAATATGTAAATGATACGCTTGATAATACACCGAGAATTTGCAATAAATTATAATAGACATACAAAATACTTCTTATTTTGCAACTTGTAAAATAAGTACAAAAGACATCACGTTTTATACTGGAAAACTTAACAAGCATTGCTGAGGCAATCAACAATAATCCAGTCTTATCTTATTTAATTGTATACACATAATAAAAGACATTTTATATTGTATTGTCATTCCTCATATCTTTTAATAAAAAAGATTTCCAACAGCATTATTCCCACATTGATAAATGAGCTGGAAAATGATGTTAACTATTGTAGTTCTAAATTATCTATACATAGCAGGCGTTGTCTGAAACTTATTTCTTATAGAAAGTGATGATTCCAAGTATTCATTTCTCCAAAGTCGACTTCATAAATTGTTCATTCATGCGAAACTTTATACAACCACGCGTCATTTTATATTGCTGACCTAGATTACCAATCGCACTATATATGAACATTCCTATTTTCTTCCAACTCTAACTTTTCTTCTTGACCTCTTGTTTGCTCTTTATATCCACGTTCCAGTAGTAAAGAAGCTGCGCCACTATTATACCGTTTGCCAGAGTGGAACACACGTACATTGTTACCATAGTTTTGTCACCTGTTTCTTGAATGGAAGTAAAAATTCTCGCGAGAGAACCGAAGAAGAGCAAAAAACATGTTGCCGCCGATAACTGACCGGTGCTTCCATTGGTATAATTTGTATAGGCTTGTATGAACTGTAACCCCATAAAAACGTGGATTAATATATTTGCAATGTATTCATCTCGCTATCTTATCTATCTATATTTGCGAAATGAGAATAACAAGATAAATAGGTAGTTCCGATAATTAAATTACGTACCTTACTTATAAGAACAATGGGTATATTCATTGCTTGGCATGCCCAGAGAACATGGATAGGTGTTAGTCCACTATTAGCTGTGAAAATCACTGCCAGATAAGCAGAAAGAAACGCAGTTGCTTTTGCTGTATCTCCGTTATAGTGCAGTACTAGAACTGCGATGATCAAAGTCTGAATTCCTAAAGACACTCCATCTCCCCAGGCACTAAAATCAATACCAATAATAAATAAATTTACATAAAAACAGAGACTTCCGTACACATTATGTACACAACCATGCTTTGCTTTTTAACAAATGATTATTCACCTAAATGGAAAATTACTGCTAAAACTGTAGGAAGACATAGCAGTGATAGCAAATAAATCCAGTAACACACTGAAGACATTGATTCCCTCGCCGCTCTTACTTTTAAAGATTTTTACAATTTGAGGTATCTTCACTAAAAAGAAAATAAGAGTATATTTAGAACATATGGAATAAGATTTAAAACACCATATATACTATACTACTATAAAAATAGTGCACAACTGAATAACATTTGCATTATTAAGTTGCAATACAATTGTTTTTTAAATTATAATCGCATAAGATTACAGTTAATTATAAACACTTCATATATTCTCACAATGCAGCAAAACATAAATATGTACTAACCAAACAAGGAACCTCCAATGATGCCCAGTCCTAGAGCTTTGCTCAATGTTGCCTTGAAACATCCAACTAAAACATTTACAAAACAATTATATTTTATCTGTATTTGATTGTACGTGTTAACTAAGAAAATTCATTCTTATCTAATCTTGCCAAGCTATTGACAAAAATTGAGCTTGTCACACGTACAAAAAATAAAATATTATATAACAGATCCTCAAGCAACATATACAAGACAGAAGGTTCAATTTTTTAACGGTAACAAGATAATTAATCATTAATTAGTCACGCAAAGTATTTACATTTTTTTTTATTTTAAATGTTTGAGTCGGAAATATTTCTGCTGTTTCGAAGAACAAAATACTTAGGGAAAAAGTTTGCGATAAAACTGAAATTTATCGAGGCGAACGTACCGTGGAAGAAATTGAAATTGTCAAAGTATTCCTTCAAGCATTCCTGAGTAAACAAAAATAACGCCGCTTTTCTGATGTGCTGTGCCATATCGCCACTTATTCTGTCTAATCGTTCGTCAACCGTACTATCTCGCGGTGTAAATGCACATGGAATGTAACGGAAGGTTCACAGATGATATATCCGAGAGGTGATCGTTAAATGACCGATACAGAAAAAACCTTTCCTCACAAATGTGTGCTACACTGCCAACTCACATAGATAAGAGCGACGATGTAGCGGCGTTCAGCAACTACGTGGTGCAACTTGGAACGATGCTACGGATGGTAATGCGTAGATGCCGGCAGAGCATCTGGAATATTATTATTGAAATCGATAAAATGTTTAAAATTACAATTCGGAAATGCTGAGCCAAACTAATATACATTGAACCGACGAAAATATTATTGTCAGTAATGACAACGTCAAATTTTTCCTGTTGTCTCAGGAAAAACAAATATCTGAAAGACAGAGAAAATTAATTTTATATGTTGCATAATAATATTATATTCCGCTCTGTGAAATAGATATTTAGTCAACATTAAAACGAGTTAACCAAGATTGATAGTTATTTTAATAAAAATTAAAATAAAAATAGGATGACAAGTAAAATGAGATGTTTTCCTTCTTAATATATTGTGCGGCCTGAAGAAAAATAAGGATACGATGGCTTCAGTAAAAAAATGTGTTAAAAGTGGATGTTTGCGGAAATTTATTGCGATTTGTTTCTAAAAAACGAAAGACACGCGAATAAAATTCTTGGAGAACGCCGCCATTGTTGGAGAACACGGGACATTTTTGTCACGGCGCGTTAAGGTCGCGCAACCTTGACATTCGTTCGGTAAATAATAGCAGGTAAACCTACTTGTGAGTTAAATAAGAAACAGACAGATATAATCTCGAACACGAGGTCGCGAAATTAAAGAGAAATTATTGCAAAATAAGTTTAGGCAATAAAGAGATCCATATAACGATATGATGTACATGAAACAGCAACTTTTGAATATTCTCTTTTTCTTTCGCATATTTCTTTTACATATAAATATGTAAAATATGTAAAATATGTATAAATATGTATATTCCTAGAAAAATTTAACAAATGTACACGCGTGTTATATAACAATTATATTGTTGAGTAGGAAATTACAACTAACATGTACATTACATGTAACATTGTGTTTGCTGGGATTACTTATATCGTTGAGCAGGAAATTATAATAAATTATAATGTATTGTTTATCAGGTTCATTTATTCTCGATATATCATCGGAATCTTCTCTCGCAATCGGCAACTTCATCTTTCGCTGTTCTCCATCTGTCAGCGACATGTCAGTCACGCGGATCGCTCGCGTTTCTCCATTCTATTAATATTTCGCTAAACAAATCCCTCAAAATTTCGGAGTATCGTCGAAGCTCAACGCCGCACGCGCATTTCTTTATCACTCACGCGATCTGACGCCGAATTTGGCATCAAAGACGAAATTCAACCGGTTGCCGAAAATAAGCTGGTTATCAAAGGGAGATCAAGACTCACCCCTCCGTGCCCCCCCTTCCTCCCCTGTAATTAGCAATACCAGGTCGAACAAACGATTCATCAAGCTACCACCTGCAGCGAATTCTCCACGCGACCATGAGGATGCAACCGTGTAAGTGGGTCAGAGTGCATGCAAAATCGAGGAACGGAGTGTGGTCTGATTAACCACGTGATCGCTTTGACTTCTTCGCCTATATTCCAACGGACGTAACGCAGGGGTGTGCGGAAGTACCTGGTACTGCTCGTTGTGCCCAACCACCACCTGCGCGACTCACGTGTCCAGGAACGTTTCGTTTACACTTATTACCCAGGTTAACACGACTGTGTTTTAACTAACACTCATTCATCGTGTGTTGGCACTTCTAACATAACAAGAAGATACCCGAGAGCGTATCTTATCACAGCGAGAAATCTTCCGTCTTTTTTCAAGATTACCCTCAAATAACAATTATTCCTTGATACATTAGAATCAAGTAATTTACAAGGAAAAGAATTATATGGTTGAAGCAATCTTCAAGATCTCGTTTACCGCAACATTAAACAGCGCGACGAAGTTATAGAAGAGCTTCCATATAAATCAAACTTTTTCCCTGGTTAGTCTGAGCTGATTGGTTCCATTTTAATGACTCGAGAGTAGAGCAAGAGAGATTTCATTAAACGATTTCGCCGATAACGCGGGGTATCAGCACGATATCTTATTGCCTCTATAAGGGGCGCCTTAAAACACCCCTGGGGCGCGCGCCTGCGAAATATCAGATTCTACCACCTGAATCGCGTGTGTCCACATCGTCGTCGTTCAGTCTTGCCTCCACTTCCATCCGGACGTGTTTTTCATCTTCACTCGAACAGTCGCGTGGCAGCGACTTGGTGTTATCACTCGATCACTTGATCTTTTGAGGGAACGGTCAATCGGTGCTATTACATTTATTCTTTGGTATCTGCAAAAGATGTATTCATCATTCGGAGAACATCGAAGATTCAACAGGTATCAGAAGTGGCGCAGGGAGTTTCATCGTTATTATAAGTTTTATCGAAAACCAAACAGATGTTCTTCATTCTCGCGTTATCCGCTCTGTTTCCGAGAATTTTGTGTTTTACATTGAATATTAAGATAATTTTTAAGAAATAATATACATATATCTTTGCAGTAATAATCCCCACGAAACTAGTTTCAGATTTAAATAACGGCGTTTTCTTCGAGCATGCCTGCTGAAGTCAATTGGAACGATGAAAAACATATGAAAAATTAACGAAACGCATTTGGGCGAAGAAGTTTAGCGGTTTTCAGACCTGCTACATGAATGCCAAGGATGGATCGTCTTCAAATCTGGAAAGCTCAAGTGAGGACAAGAAGGATAAGAAAGAAAATATCGAGAACGAAGATGAAAATCCCGGAGAGGAAGTGGACAAGACGGATGCGACAAATTGTGATACCAAATCCCTTGAAGGTTTGAAATATACATAATTATTCAAATATGAATGTCATTAGTTGTATATTGTAGTTGTGTGTTGTATCACATGTCGTTTATAATTTTTTTAAGAGAAACCAGACTGTCCGGAAAATAAAAACGAGTCACTAGAGCTGCCTTTAGAACCAACCCTCCACGAGCGATTCTTGCGTATCAAGCAAACCGTGAAGGACGCTATAGCTGCCCATCATACTTTTATGATTTATGGCAAGTCACGGGTCATTCGTGATTGCATGTTGAAGCGAGGATGGTGTGAGAAATTTTATCGCAAAAATAGCGGCGGTAACAAATCACGTACAACTTCATAATTACTCTAATGTATTCCCCCCCCCCCCCCCCACTCTACTCCTTCTCTCAATATAAAATGCAACATTCTTCTACGTTGCAATTTGATTTACTGTCTTCAAAGGTAACAATAATTTCAGCCGATCAACACTTCAGCGTCGACTCCAGTCCGATGTTTTTACTGGCTGGCATCGGCGATCTGAAGGATCAGCAAAGCGAACGTCTATTGATATCGAAGATGCTCGCCAATCACACTGTCGACTTCCTGTGGAACACTGGGTCCGATTGGCCCGGATGGCCTACTCAAGATAACAAAACTACTGTGTTCAATCGATACTGTCGAGCCGGCTTTACATCCAAGGTATTATCGATACATCAAATACTTTTAACTTCCATGAATTCATATTAATTTTCCAATTCCGCATAATGCGGAACAATTATTTCTTCGCAAGAGACTAATTGTAAATAATTTTCCTCGAAAAATTGGTAAGCCTGACTCTTACAAAATTGCTTTTGTAAAGCGTAAAGATGTTTAGATAAATGATGTAGCGAGATTGGCGAGAGCGTGACGGCAAATCGTTAGATGTAAAGCTGCATATACTTCTTCGAAAATCAATTATTCAGGTGGGCTTGTGTTCAAGCGTCAGGCAAATGCATTGGTATTACGAAGCTGGAGTGGCAAACACTTTGTTTCCGCGTTGCTACAACATATGTCAGAGCGATCAGATGCACGCCTTTGTCGAGGACTTTCGGTGAGAGTTTGTTGCTAATTAAAAAAAAAAGTTATATCATACACATGCCCGAATCACAGGAACATTTAAAATATGTTGATAATAAAAGAGATGTTTTGTTAGACTCACAGGCTGTTTGAGCCTCTTAAAATGGTTGGTGGACAAAGTTACTGCCGAGGACGAAGACGTTGTGCGTTCACCAACCGGCATAGTGCCTCTCAAGGCTCTCGACTTCGCAATCAAGAGATGTAACGACTACATTAGCGCTCAATCGCACGAGGACATTGATCAAGAGGCTGAAAGGGTTTGGTCTCACCAGTGGGATCAATTTATCACCTGGTACTACCAAATTGTTCACGGTCAAGCTCTGTTTGTTCGCACCAACGTGCCCTTCAATGTGAGATATCTACTGGCAAAGCACAATCTTTTTTTCTCCACTTATAGATGTTCTTTATCATTTGAAAATATGCTTGTCAACAGAAATATGTCCTAGCTTCGAAACACATATTAAAGAAAATGAAGAAGTACTGGCCACAGATAGATATGGACGGTGTAATGAACATGTGGATCCTGAAACCTGGGAACAAAAGCCGTGGACGCGGCATTGTTCTGATGAACAAGCTGGAGGACGTGGTAGCGAAAGTAAATCCAACAGGCAAACCGGACACGCGATATGTCGTGCAGAAATATATCGGTAATAAAACTTTCGGATTAATAATTAAGGGGACGCTAGCTGATTAATCACAGGTTTGTTTTTAAGTCGATTCAGTTAAAAATAATCTAATTGTATTTCTCTTAGAGCGACCATTATTAATTCATAATACAAAATTCGACATACGACAATGGTTTATTGTGACGTGCGCTCAACCTTTAATTCTCTGGATGTATAAGTACGCAAATATATCAAGGATATTTAGATAAGTCACGACATTTCGTAACATCGCTCACGTCAGAACAATTAACAAGCACAATAGCATAGCAACTTGGCCGTAAGAAATAATAATAATTTCAAAAGTAGGGTAATAATCAATTTTACCCTTGCTGACATCAAAGTATGCGTTTCCCAGTAGTTAAACTTGCAGATATAAAAAAATACTCAGTATACATAACAAATACTCAGATACAGAAATATTCAGTATACATAACACAGTGCTATCTGCATTTAATTATCGCTATTAAAGTAGCAGTCAAGACATATTTCAAGCTTATTGCTTTTTACAGAGAAAGCTATCTTCGTTTTTGTTCGCAAAAATTCAGTCTAGACGACTTCCATGAGTCGATTCATCTGTGCAATCACGCGATTCAATGCAAATACAACAATTGCGGCGACAGAGACCCTACTCTGCCCGTGGACAATATGTGGGATGTCACAACATTCAAGGCATTCCTCAAGTATGATTTATGTAAAATTATTTATAAAAAAATCACTTGCGTACTACTTTAAAATTCCTATGCTATGTACTTCTAAATATTTATGCATGTTTTGTTTTTTTAAATAAAGCAATATGCAAAAAAGATAACTCTCATAACAATTTTTCAGATCTCAGGGTCACAATGATGCATGGGACGAGCTGATCTATCCTGGAATGAAACAAGGTCTGGTAGGTTCGTTATTAGCTAGTCAAGAAGCCATGGATAGACGAAAGAATAGTTTCGAATTGTACGGCGCCGATTTTATGGTCATGGAGGACTTTTCCGTGTGGCTGATAGAGATCAACAGTCATCCGGATATGAGCTACTCCACCAGTGTTACTACACGATTATGCCGACAAGTGATGGAAGATACCATTAAAGGTTAACGATCTAATCTAGACATTACTATCTTTTTCTCACATTATTACACAGTTATGACAAAAATTATACTTTCGCTATAGTTGTGGTAGATTTTCGAGAAGATAAAAATGCGGATACTGGAGATTTTGAGTTAGTATACAAGCAGAGAATGCCGAGTTGCCAGCCGTACTTGGGGGCAGCTCTATCGCTTCAGGGTACTCGTATCACCACCTGTGAGAAGAAATCGAGTTCGTATCAGGATTCTAAACCCAGCCTAGTCGCAAGGTCTCCACTGGTAAGTTAGAAAGATAAGAAATAATCTTTTAAAGCGTTTGTCGAGTATAGCGATAGTGTTTATTTATTCATCATCAGACAAAAAAGAAGACGATGGTACATAGCAACATCGGGCCAGTAATCGTCGATCTCATCGAAGAACTGGAGATCCAACTCGACCAAGAGTTGTACTCTTATTACAACACAGATTCGCCCAAGCCGAAACCAGCACTTCCAGCGACTGCACCGACAAAGCCTTCGAAGGCATCGATTTCCGATGAGAAAGCGGAAACCGTGAAAAGTACTTCAGCAGGCACAACATCTATTAACAAGACAAAGTCACCAACTCCATCTAAGATAACTAACCAGGTAATTATAATTTAAAAGTGTCACTTTTCTAAACTCGATGTTTTCTATTTGTTACTAACACATTTCATTATGTTTTTTAGAATCATACTAAATCTTCGAATAATGGAAAAAGATCTTCGCATAAATCGACACGAAAGTTACGCACAGTCACTGGTACTGTAGGTAACAAACTGGATAAATCTCCGAGACAAACGTTAATCTCGAAGATCATGGCTCTTCAAGAACAATCGGCAAACATGACGCCTAAATTTGAGAAATCGTCGAGAAAAAATGAAGAAAAGGTTAATATTAACGCAAATTCTTTGTCACTAAATATTTAATAAAGATGCTTTTTTTCCTGTAATTTCTTTCAGATTATCAAAACTGCGATGCGAGACGCTGTGAAGAAATACAAAAGAAACGTGACTATCCAGTCAGAAGTACCACCACTGCCATCTCTACTTACGCCAACAGCAAAAATCATTCCCGTGTCGACAACGAAGGGCAAGAGTCGCAGCTTCCCGAAAAAACAAACGTATAAAAAGAATAAAATTCTAACAGACATATCCGATATGTATGCTGTCGGTTTAAGCCTGACCAAATAATTGAAAAGCCTACCAATCACTCGTTGCTTGTTATTTTTCTCTTTACTATTGATCGATTCTCCAATTCTATCTACAAGTGATATATGTATACAAGTAATAAATGTTACAATTATACCGCTAGAATTGTTTTATTTCCATCAATATGAAAAACAATTTTAGCATAAATAGACTTTTAAAGAAAAGAAATTAACAAAAAGTTCTCCGAATGAACGAGATAAATACTACAATCTCGATTCTAGCAATTCGCATTTAAATTTATTATACATTACAAAATTTGCCCGCAAAATTTCTTAAATCCAATATTCGTAATCCATTCTTATCTCAAAACCGTCCTAAGTAATCCCTTAAAATGCTAAAACGGCTATATGATTGGTTTATAACATCTTAAGATGTAAGCTGTATTTAAAACGATCTTACATAAAACATAAAGACGAACTATGAATACCGATCTGAGAATGCTGAGATGTTCCCACAAACAAGTAAAACTTTTGCCAATGTTAATGTATTCAGTTATGGAAGCGACGATACAAAGAGCAAAGAAACACGTGGTAAGAAATAAATGCATGCTGAAAAAGATCGAAGAGTTTACTAGCAGAATAAATAAAAATGACAAAGTTTTTTCCTTTAAGATTAGAATACCAGAATTTTAAACATTTTCTATTAGAAGAATGCAAAGAACGAGAAAATATTTATCACATTCCCGAAGCAACAAAAGTACGAGATAGATGAGATTCAAGAAATGATCTTTCAAAATTTTGTAGTAGAAAAATATATGGATGAATCAGTGAAGAAGACATTAAACAGATATAGGTATTATAATAATAAATGGAAAAGTTTAACCGAATGAAATACGAATCTGTTTAAAAGAATTCATATGAATATAAAACTACATAATATACATATCTTCGATCGCGATGACGTTTGCTGGTCGTGAATAAGGATTCACGTAATATGAATGTAGGTCATCGAGTCACACGATAATCGATAAGAGTAAAACGGAAGCAGTAAATTGTCAAGTCAAAAAAAGACTAAGTTTCGCGTGCGTATAAAAGAACATTCGAATAAAAATAAAAATCTAAAAACGTGAATTTTACAATTTTGCAATTTAAGTATACAATGCATTGCGGCAGTGACAATTCGGTAGTTCGCACAGACAGTCAATCTAAATGGCAGATAACTTTATCCTCGAAAAATTGCACGATCAAGAAACATTTCGAAGGTTGGCAGGTAGGCAGGTATCGAAAGAGAATTCATTATATACAGATAAATCCATTACATATTTCCGTGATTTATTTTACTGTTAGTATCGTCGCCTTATAAAATCATAGATTTGTCCAAAAAATGCAAACAGCAGAGAAAAAGATTTGCGATTGGTTTTAACGGTTCCAAAGCTGGATATTATTAATTCGCAAGCTGCGGAGACGATCAAAACCACGGATGCCGAGATCTGTTGCAATCGTGAGGATCTCGAAGAATTGTTAGAAACAGAGGATAAAGAGAGCAATCAGGAAAACGGAAATATAGTATTGATGGATTATTTAAAATTGGTAACAAATGACGAAGCCAAAACAAATCTTCTACTAAAAATTTTGACGAAAGCTGTGAACGAGCATAAATGTTATGTAATTTACGGCACGTTCCCGACTCTGAGGAAACCGTTGACAGACAGAGGCTGGATCGAGAAAAAAGCTGTTAGGAAAATGATATCACTCGCTTCCAATGAGTACAAAGGTCATATTTTTCGACTTGTGTTATTAAATCAATTTCGAAAGTCAATGTCTTTTTCAGATGGTTTACAGCAAATAGAAAAATTGCTCCGGATTCCTGCGGATTTTATATGGTATATGAACAAGAGACCTATTATAAGAACGGACGATAAAACTATTGTAAATAAATTTGCCGGTAGTTATTTTACGTCCAAGGTAATTTGATTTTTAAATGCATGTATATCGCGTGTTGCAAAGTATATTTTAATTTTAAATGAGCGAAATATTTAGGTTGACATGTGTAATAACTTGGAAAAGGCCTATTGGTTTTACGAAGCCGGTGTATCAAATATACAATTTCCTCGATGCTACAATATCTATCAAGTATGTATTGTATGTACATTATGTGTATATATACGTACATGCATAAGTAAGTTACAATACTAATATATTAATATATACATTACATTAATACATACCGAGTTATTTGAATAGTCAGTGCAAATGGAGGAGTTTATACAGGATTATTACATCACTGCGTGTTTTGGGATTTTAAAATGGTTCTCGTTACTCACTAATTTAGTAGGACCAAAGAATACCTGGTCCCCAAATGGAACAATCCCTGTAAATGCGATTTCGTTTGCCTTGGAACGCTGTATAGAATACATAAGGTTGCAAACAATATTATTTACATTATAAAAGTGGATTATAAAAATACTGATACAAAACATTTTTAGCGTTCAAATACACGAAGACATAGACCGTAAAGATTATGAGGATACGCCTCTTTCTGCTTGGCACCAATTTTTAGATTGGTATCATGATATAATATACAAGCATGGTTTATTGAAAGAAACCGACAAAGTTGATATAAATGTATGTATAAATACTATAGTGCAATTTACCTTTTCTACAGATATATTTTGATGTAAACTTTGAAAAAAAGGACACTACGGTTAAATAATTTCGAAATTTGCAGGAGCTTGTAACATCCGTGGGCGATGTAGTAAAAGCAATGATAAAATATCGACCGCAAAATAAGATTGATGGTATAAGAAATATATGGATTTTAAAGCCAGGCGACGATAGCTTAGGACGTGGAATTGTTCTAAAAAGTTCTTTAGTTGATATTCTTGTCAAAGTGAATCAAGCATCGAAAGAAAATATTGAATATGTCGTGCAGAAATACATAGGTATCATTTACATTTAATGCGATATAAGATATAGAATACTGTAAAATGTTTTACTTTTTTTTTCATTATTAGTCATCCTTGCAATTACAATTCACAGAGCGACCACTCCTCGTTCATAAAACAAAAATAGATATCAGACAATGGTTTCTAATAACTAGTACACAACCTCTCATCGTGTGGATGTACAAGTATATATTGTCATTTTTCTTAATCTTGTTTTGCTATAAAACTTTTAATAACTTAAGTAATACGATCAGGGATATTTTAGTACGATTTGCTTCGAAAGATTTCACCCTCGATGATTTTCACGAGTCCATTCATCTATGCAATACGACGGTACAGTTGAAATATCGAAAGTTACCGAGATGTAATTCCGACTTACCCGAGCAACGTCACTGGAATCTTCAAGACTTCAGAGATTATCTTCAGTACTTATTACACTTTCTCTTACAAGAAATTGGAAAACTATTCAATCAATTAACTAACTACCAATTTAGATCGCGTGGTCAAGAATTAGCTTGGGAAAAGATTATTAGACCGGGAATAAAGCAAAATTTGATAGGAGCACTACTGGCGTCGCAGGATAATATGGTAAATCGCAAGAACAGCTTTCAATTGTACGGTGCTGATTTCGTAATGGCCGATGATTTTTCGGTATGGCTGTTGGAAATAAATACAAATCCACGATTGCATCCGCCAAGCAGCGAAGTCACCGTGAAGCTCTATCCGGAAGTCATCGAAGATGCAATGAAAGGTATGCTGATTAAAGAAATAAAAATATATATCATGTAAAAAGTTACATTATTATGCATAAAGTTACATTATAATATCTTTAGTGGTCTTAGATCGGCGTAAAAATAAGAAAACATCCTACGGAAAATTCGAATGTATTTACAAGCAACGCAATCCATTTTGCGGCATCAATATTTTGGGACAAGGTACGAGTCTCGGCATTCGTGGCAAGGGTTTATTCATTACGTCGAAATCATCGTGATGTCTCTGTAATACGTCTATAAGTAATATCGCTGAAATTCATATATCAGAAAGCCTATCTTATAAAGAACTGTTTCAATCTCCATCAAATCTGCCCGATGCGTCAAACGCGAACAATTTCGTATATTAACATACAAAGTGTCGCCATGTATATATGTATAAAAAAAACACAATTTGTGTTCTGCTTTATGCTCTTAAATCTTGCAGTGCATGATGCAAATGGGAAAATAATCGTAGACAGTAATTTATTAAAAATGTGTTTATAATACAAGTAACAATGTGTAGGTATACAATCCTATATAGACAAAATGTTTTTCTTTTTACGGAACAATGCATACACATTATTACATGGTAAATAGGATTATATCACGGCCCATATTCACATTCATCATTCACAAAATTCATTCAGTAATCATTCAGTAATTTTGTAATTTTTAAGATAGTTATATTATTTCATTTGATTTTTTAATCGTAAAATATTGTTCCATTTTGCAAAATAAATATATACGCAGAATATATATTTATATTTTGCATCAGTTCAAAACGAAATGGTAGGTTATTTAGATAGTGCAAAATCTTAATATAATTGTAAAGTTGTCCGGTTTTTATAATAAAGAAAATTGTTCTTAACATTATCATATTCTAAAATTGTCATAAAAAAACAACTGTTAGAAAAAAAAGAAATAATGTGATCGTATTTTCCGTAATAAATTTCATTCGATCAATCATTTAACAGTATAAACAATTTATTATTATCGTTATATGATCTAATGTGATATATGTAATTTATCTCGTTGAAATAAAATCAGTTTTTGTATATTGAAATGGTAATATACCTACGATGTACAAATAGCGTATGTATAAATCATGGAACACATCTAAAGAAGAGAATATGCTTATATCAGATAGAACGAATCAAATACGAAAAAATGTGATGTATAAAATCGAAGTTGTTTGATAAGTTAAAAATACTAACACGACCATTATAATTTTGTACATAAAAAATTTATATTCGCTCATACTGATGTTAGCATAATCTCACGTAACATAAAATCCCATCTGTATCTGTGTTGAAATCTCACAAGATGAGAACTAATTATTTAATTTTTATGTATTCTATCATCACTACAATTAAATTAAAATTCTATCTCGTTTGATTTCAACAATCGCTTTGAATACATTAGGGTGAGCTCTGTAGCTTATATTACTGTATCTTACATTACTTATCTATGTACCTATATAGGTATACCTATATACCTACATAGATACAGTCTATATAACTGTTCTCCTCGCGAATCAAATACGAAAGCTGACAAGATTTCGTGTACATATCACATGTAAAACTGCATTAAACAATACAAATATTAAACTTACGTAACCGATTTTAGCGTAAAGGATAACTTAGGCCTTGAATTATTCTTGCCCAAAATCTTCTTTTGCTCCTCTTTAACACGTTTTTCGTGCTCCTTTCTCATCTTTTGCCTTTCTTCTTCCATTAACCGTTGTTCTTCAACCATAGCCAATCTTTCCTCAGCCTAAGGTTAAATATATTAACTGCATGTTACTTTGCACGCACGTTTCAGAAGTTACATTAAGGTTGATAAATTACCAATTTCTTCTGAGCCTCCTCTATCTTTCTGTTGTTCTCCTCCATAATCCTCTCTAGTTCCTCACGCTTCTTCCGCTCTTCCTCCTACAATGACAATGAAATAGGTTTACACAAAGCAATGATGTTGTTGATCACCATCTGTTGTTACATCGTTCGAAATCATAGTGCTGCTATGTCAACAGCCTAGTATTACACATCCTAAGAACCTTTATTCAGGAAAGTTTGGGAAATATGAAATTTTAAGATCGGATTTCGAGAAAAGGATGGCTTATCAAGAAAGATCACAAAGAGTGACAGAAGACGTGTGTCTAAACATAGTTCCTTTCTTGTGTTTCAAATGTGTTCTTTTTAAATTCCAGCAAAAGCTGTTTTTCAAACTGTCTAAAGGAAAATACAATGTTTAGGATGTTACTTGAACACGAGAAAAAATTAATTTTTCACAACTTTATATAAATTAGTGCATGCAAGAACGTATGAAATTGTAATTTTTTCTTTCATAAACGCGATATCGCAACGTTCTGATAAATGCGTAATAAAAACTCAATGTGGTAAGTGTGTATCTGTGTATGTTATTTGTAACATTATATTTATAGGCGAGATTTTTAAATGAGGTCTGTATATAATAATTCAGAAACTAATACCCTACGGTACATTTATATGAATGGTTGTTGCCATCCGCCCGACCTGTCGATGGAAATCGTTGTGTCCCATGGTAATAATGTTTAGCGAATCTATAAAATGAACCCTAGCATATGGTCTCTCTGGTACAAAGTGTTGAAACAAAGAACGATGATAATAATATCGGTATAAATGAATTATGAATATATAAATTGGATAATACCTGAATGAAGCTCACGCCACCACGTAGGGGATGCCTCTTCATCAAGAATCATTCAGCAGTGAGTAAAAAACCGGCATCTTCGTCGGTGGTCAGTAAGGAAGGTGACCTATATATCGCTAGGTCGTGCTTTGTCGCTATGGGATTCTAATTCTGTCCCCTTAAAATCTCTACTTCTCCCTTTCCCAACTTTTTCCCAAACTTGTAGAGATATATATATTCGGTGCAAACCCAATGTGCAAAGTAATGAGTCTAATAAATTTGTAATCAGGATTGTTGTCCAGTGGACGAGTGAGTTGATTTTTCAAAGGTGAAAGTAAATAATTGTGCACAGACATAAAAATGTAGTAGCAAATAAAATCCTAGTTAACAAAAGAAAATAAAAAGAAAATTTGTGACAAATCTATATATTAGATTTTCTTGATATGCAAATTAAATAATAGGATATTTTACTATAATTTAATATTTCTAAGTGATAACCACTAGACAAAGTTAAAAATCAAAAATTAAAAAATTAAAAAGTAAAATGATACTGCAGAAATTAATTGGACATCATTGCGTCAATCTTTTGGAATTTAAAAGATAATATTTATATTCTACTTATACATAAATATAGTCAATATTTTTTCGTAAGCAAAATATAATGTAAGACTAAGTCATATATATTAAGAAATAAAATTTTAAATAATACTTTTATATCTTTATATCTTTATTTTTGTATCTGCGTATGTACGTTGTACGTACTCTAATTCATATAAACATAATTAAATAAAAAAAGTCTAAATTAATAGTGAATTGTGAACTTATTTCTTCTTATTTATAGCGCCTGACATAGACATGTTTTATGCAGCATCAGTATATCACAACAGCCAACAACTGACAGTAACTGCTCAGGGAAGAATTACTTTCCTAGTTTCATATAAAAATAACTTTATTTCAGACTCAAGAAAAGCTTCTCTTGTTCAATAAATTACAAAGTTTGGGATTGTTACTTTTTTAATATCTACTCTTTTCTGCTGTCTTAAAGACTGTATGATGTGATAATGTGGACAGTCACACGAACGTTTTTCTTTAAAACTAGCTTGAGTAAGCATATAAAAAGCCTGATACAGGACTCGCCAACATATACAACAATTTTAGAAACTGCGAGTGAAGACTGCTGATCCAAGCAAATCAGAACAGTTTAAGCACAATTTCTAAAATTGTTGACACGAATGTCAATTCAGATATCGTGTGATGAAAAAGGTTATAATGTTGTACAGAGATATATAAATATATATACATGGTACAATTTGATCATAAATAACCGATACATGCGCCTATGTAGCAGCATTTCTTTCATAATAATATAAGTATAAAGCTTCTCAACAACGCGACCTCAGTGGATGTTGAGAAGTCGAAGCAGTGTGGTTTTTCTGTTTAATTTCTTATAATACAATCGCGAACCACAATGCTTCTAGCTCAAACGCTGTGATCATAAATTAAAACTAACAAAGTTGACAAGTTCAATTTCGCATATTTTCCTAGAGACAGTACAATTTGCAAATCCTGTAGTTTTGTAGCTTGGAGACATCAAAATTGAAATGCAAAAAGATCCACAAATTGCACTTGGTCCGAACCTAACAATTACAATAACGCTTCAATATGTTTTCTGGATGTTTTCTTCATTCATTACAGACTTGATATTCTGTAAATCTTGTGACATAATATAGTTTTCTTGAAATTTATAACGCGATAACACAATATTATCTAAGATTATTCTTTGCGGAAATACATTTCTATGCTTCGATTTTGAAACAGTCGCTAAAAGATACTAGATTTATTTCTTGCTGATCATAACAGCGCTTGAGCTATCACTGACCAATATTTCTATGGATAGATCTTACCTCTCTTCGTTTCTCCTCCTCACGTAGTTTCGCTTGTCTCCATTCCATCTCCTCCATCATTTGACGCTCCATAGCCCTCTTAGCTTCTTCCACCCGCCTTTGCACCTCTGCATCAATTTCCTCCTTACGTTTCTCAAGCTCTTCTTCTACCCTCTTTTGTACAAGTTCTTCTATACGTTTGGCTGCTTCTTCCTCCACCATCTTTTGTTCCACCTCGCGTTGACGTCTGCAGACAGATAAGCAGCGTTCTTCTTCCAGAGCACTGTTTCAGAATCATTTTCTTGTACAAAAGTGAAGTTAATAGCATGCTAAATTTTAATTAAACTTTAAAAGTTGTATTCTCTCAGAATCTATAATTATTTAAATAAACAATTAAAATTTGATGCAGAACGTGATAGTAATAAAAAAGATGTTATTGAAAGACTTGTTACTTGCATATATCAAGCATGTTTTTGTTGCAAGAACAAATTACAATAAATTGATGACCTTTAAAGATAAAACCACCACCATGAAATAATTATACATTCTTACCCGACCGTGCTCGTGGTGAAGATTTTGTTCATTAATTCTTTCTTTTTCCTGACAACATAATTATAAAAAAAAACAGCGTATAACAAAAATTTGGATTATGCAAAATAAATGTATATGTTCCACTTGATACACAGGAGAGAGGAAAAGCAACAGAAAATAAGAAAAGAAAAGCTTGGGAAATGTGTCAGTAAATTAATAATCTCGTTCTTTTCCAACCCTAACGCAGATTATCAAGAGGAACATTGGCAATATCATTTAATGAATGTACCTTTGTCGCTCCATTTCCGCCAATCTTTCCACTTCGTCCATCTTTCGATCCCTGTCCCTGTACGAGCGTTTTTTGTGACTGACTATATGTACGTCGTCCGATGCATCCGAGCCAGTGCTGGACGACGCGGAATGGGATCGTTTCCTAAACAGCCAAACAACAAGCAACGTTAGTTTCCAAAATATAGGTTAATCGTTAAATCGAATGTCGCCAAGGCATGCATGCAAAACCAAGGGTTTACTGCACGACAGTGAGATACGCGATAATTCGCGAATCCGCGATATTTTTCCATCGTCACGAACACGTTGTAAACGCACGAGGTGCTACAAGATGGCCGCACGTAGCAGCAAGATCGAGATCTCTCGCCGAGCGGAGCGGTGTGCGGAACGCGTCGATCCACCCGCTCGTCGCGAATGACACGCACCTGGACTTGGAGCTACGTTCCTTCGGCTTGTCCGAGTACTTGTTGTTGGAGTGTTTCTCGCGCGACTTGGATCGCTTGCGCGAATGCTTGCTCTTGTGACGCCGTCTGCTCGGAGATTTCGTTCGGGAGCGCGACCGGCCCATCTCTTCGAACTCGACCGTCTTTCCTCCACCGGATGTACTCGCGATTTCGTCGAGAGCCGGCCCTACCGTCTTGGACGCGGGTTCACGTGAATTCACCGCTGCAGAATGAGATGAACGATACCCAGATCTAGCCCACACCGTGTCCAGCCTAGTGCAAACTACTCAACACAATGGCAGCCATCTTTAAATCACGATGCTTCGACGCAGAAATCAAACTTCGAACTACGAAACTTGAGAACTGACTCTCCAATACGCGTTCCAGCTGCAAACAGCGCCCTCGTGAACATGCACTTGATACTTCCAAAGAGAAAATATGTTCATGATGTTTCTTTCTATTAATGTCTTTTAGCAATGCAGATTAATTTCATCTCAGTTTAACTTATTTTTATCTTTTTCTAGTTCTGAGAAAGAAAAGAAACTGAAAAAGAAAGGTAACTTAAACCAAAATTAAAATTATCTACATTGATAGAAACGGACATTAGATTGTAACTTTCATTTTGATTTAACTAACTTTTTATCTTTTTCTAATTTTTGGAGCTACAAAAAGATAAAAAGTAAGTTAAATCAAGATTAAAATTAATCTATATTGGGGTAGAAACATAGATGAGACTGAATGTGCCCGCGTTTTAAGTGAAACCCGTTCACTGGCGCTCTCTATATACACAGAACGTAAACACTGAACTATGTAGCTATGTCCACGAATATTTCCAACAGGTAACAGAGTCTTCGATTCTGCTCTGAAATGATTTCCTCTGAGAAACCAAAAATTAAAGAACAAAATATGTTGCGCTTGCTATGTATAACACGTAATGTGCCGTTCTCGAAATATTTAGCTTTGCGAAATAAATTTTTACAAACGTTTACATCTACACAACTTACGTCCGATGCCTCCTCTTTCTGTCACGTTCCGTCGAATGCATTTTACACGAACGATCGATAATTAATTAATTTAATGTGATGATCAAATGCGGAACTGCACGACCATTTTTTGCTCTAATTAAACATTCCATTATTACATTTTTTATTTTTATTGTCTGAAAGATGATTAAGCAGTTTTTATCTTTATGACATTTTTTATTTTTACCGAATGCTTATTTATCGCTACGATTAAATATGTTACGAGATGCAATGAAATAACAGTAAAAACATTTTGAGGTAAGATATTACATACATTGTATAACAGTTTGAAACCAAATTAATATAGAATAAAAAAATTACAAAAGAAAAAAGATAAAATATAAAAATATAAAATATAAAAGAGAAAAATCTAAAGTAAAAAAAATAAAATAAGTACATGTAGTGAAAGTACAGATATTTATTTTTTCTTTATTTCTTCTTTTATTCTTTTTTAATTTCATTCTTAATCTTTTTTTCTCATTTTTCTTCATGTTATATTAATTTAGTTAGCTGGTTAAATTACTAAAAAATAATCTAAAATTAGTAATCTAAAATGAATGTTGTACTGAAGTATTGAGACATTATAAGAAAAATCAAATAATTAACATATCGAAATCTATTGCAAAGCAATGTCGCAGTAATGTCAGTTGTTTATCTATTAACAATGACAGATTTTTCTTGATGTTGTCAACAATGTTAACGTTGTTAAATTCAAAATGTCAAAATTTCTACAAATAAATTATTTGTCTACTGCGATGTATATGTAATAATCTCCTCCGTTCGAGTGTTTTCCTCCTTTGTTTACTTCTTGCTAAATTTTGTTCAAAAGTTTAAAATTTAAAATACACAATATAACGCGGAAATATTAAGTCGTCGATGAAAAATTAATCGATTAGCATTCTCGAATTCTTTATCAATACCCTTCTCGACCTGTTTTGTAGATGAGATCATGATTTAAGAGACAAAAGTACGTCGTTAATCGCCAATTAATTATTTCGACTGTGCGTCGAAGACGTCCGCATGTCCGAATCAATTTGAATTCTGAAGTCATTAACGTCGATGATCGGTGCCGCGTCACCGCGCCACTTCCGAGTCACGCGCGCGCTTATTCGAACGCGCGTACTCGGCCGGTCCGATTCCGGCGCGTTTCGCCGGTTCAGGGTTCAGTTACCGCGCGCGGCAGCACTGCCGGTCCCCGACGACCCACGCCGCCAGCTGTGCCGCGTCCGTCCGTCGCGCCATTCCGGTCCGTTCCGCTGGCGATTGCCAGAAAGCAAGATGGCGCCCGTCTGTTTGCGGATATCTCTACCGTGGATATAAATACGCGTGAGGAGGAAAAAAGGGAAGAGGGATAAAAAGAGCAGTGGCGAAAAACGGTCGCGGACGATCGTGCGGTCGGTGCGACGGTTGTCGTGATTGCGCGCATCCCGTCCGCGGTTGACGTCAACGTCGCCACGCGTCGCGGTAACGTCGCGTGAACGCGTCGGTGTCCGTGCTCCTTGTGTCGTGTCGTGTCGTGTCCCCGTCCACGTCGTCCTCTATCTCTTGCCCAACCGCGCAGCAAAGCCACGAACCGGCGCGAGACCACCCGCGCCAGTTTGATCCGTGATTCGTCGCAGCTCCAGGAAGGTGTTCCTCGCGAACGGTGCCCACCTGAGGAATGCCAGATCGGCCGCGATCCCCCCGGCAGGTCGACGGATCGGCAGCGCGGTGCCCCGCGAACGAGTGAGCGAGGAGAAGCCGTCGAAAGAGAAGAGAGGAAAGGAAGAGAGAAGGAAAGAAGTACATAAACGACGGAGGTGCGTGCTCTCGTGGGGATTCCCCTCGCGAGAAGGTGGTCGCTACTCTCCCGTGACGTATGTGTGTCGCGGAGGTCGTTTGTCAGACGGGTCGGTCGCCGCGAGTGTCTTCGTCGTTCCCGTCGTCGTCGTCGTTGTTGTCGTCGACGTTGCGTCGCGAGTGCCGTCGACGATCTCGATGCGCTGTCGTCCTCCCCTGGAGGATCATCCCCTCTGGACGCCCGGTGGAATCAGCTGTTACTGCTGCTGCTGCTACTACCGCTGCTGGGACTACTAGCCCGGCAGTTCCCTGCGAGGATATTCTTCCGTTGGAGCGGTGGGGCAAGGAGGTGCCGGAAGCAGCCGCGAGTCCGGAAGCATAGCGAAGAAGATGGCCTTCAACGAGGTGAGTGCCTGCCCATCTATCGCATCTGTGCCTACGTGCGTGCGTCACGCGTCTCCCGTTGGCCCCGCGATCACGAGTAGAGTCGTTCGATCCCGCGGGGTTGACCCCGCGACCCCCAAACGCCATTCCTAACCTAACCTCCCTTTCTGCGCACAGCTGGTGTGCTATCAACTCCCGCTTCGCTTCCCCTTCGCGTCCCTCGCCTCTCCATTGTGAACCGACGTCACTCTCTCTCTTTCCTTCTCTCTCTCTCTTCCCTCCCTTCTCTCTCGATTAAAAAATACTTAGTATTCGACAAGAATTGGGTTTACGTGAGTGTAATTTGATGAATTTTATTTGACAGTTTAAAGTGTGACTTTAAATCCACAAAATAGGATACCTAAAGTCTTCCGTTTGCATTCCCGTCACGAAAAGACGTCGGATTCGGTAAAAGAGATTGGGTATCTTGTGACAAGTTCGTTGATTTGGATTAAAAGTTCACGCGATAATTCTATCTGGAATCTTATATTATCATTCGTAATTAATCATACACCGCTGATATATCTTTTACAAACCTAATTTCGCGCACATAATCTCTCTTTAATCAGACGTAGTAATCGGGCAAGTTGCTTTATACAGATTACTCGTCAAGGATATCCGCTGCATGTATTTAGAATCTTATCTAGTGTCGATTCATAAACATGTCACGTAACCGTCAGTGCGATCTATAATATGTATAATTAACCATGATAAAAATAATTTTATAAAATATGCGAAACTGAAGCCGAGCTGGCAAATTCTTTAAGTTTCGATAATGCACGTCTAATTGTTTCGCATCCTCAAGGAATCGCAATAAATGTTATTGAGACACAACAAGGTTTTACCAACTACAATCAGTTTGACATAGTATCGCGATTGATCCGAGATCGCAACATTAGCTAGCGGAATTCGCAATCTGTTTTAGACCACGCTACGCCGATTTCGAATCACAACAATAACATTGATAAGCTTCTTCGTTGTCGTCATCATCCTGTTGATTTTGATAAAGCCGGATTTAAACGACGCGTGGCTCGGTGAGCCTATCAACAAATTAAAAAAAAAGAGAGAATTCGTAAAGCGAACTATTGCAAAAAAATAACAATGGCCGAGCCACGCATCGTTTAACTCGACAGATACTCGCTCGATACTCGTTCGTGCGATAACGCATTACACGTGTTTACGTCTTTTCGCGGTCGATTAAAAAAAGAGGAAAGAGAAGTTTTTGATTAATCAAGCGAGGCCTCCAAGAGTTTTCAACACATTTTTAACAATGGCTTCGCCATTCGATTTATTAATACAATTGATCCGTTTTTAATAATCTCGGTCAACGTTATTTCCTACATCGAACGCATCTGAGTTTCCGCACAATGGAAGATAATATCAACTTTTTCGTGAGAAACTTCCCATCATTCATTAGGATATACGACGCTCGGTAGACTCGCTTTTTATCATATCCGATGTCGCGCCGAAATAATTATTTTTATTAGCGTCCAGAGGCTCTCGCGATTGCACGAAGGTGAATTCACAATTTGGACCAGAACGATAATTCGTCTCTCACGGCGAACGTTATCGTCGCCAGTGACGCACGCACATCGCAATCGTACAGTCGGAATCCGTTTTATCATACTCGTTTATTTTTCGCTGAGTCGACTCGTATAAAAAAAAAAGAAATACCTAACTCGCACCGTAATTAATACACCGAGATCGGATTTCACCGATAGCCTGCTATAATATTACGTACGGCTCGAAAGTGTTTCGAGTGTGATAATCGCATGGAACGTGACTTCTGTTCTCACGTTGCTTTTGATACTTTCAACGAAATGTGCGTGAATGTGCGTGTCTACGACTCGTTTAACTTCTTTTCTCTTCGTGAACACACCGTCTTTGTCGCAGTCTCGAAAAATCTCGTTATTCTTCTTGCGGTGACGCAGAAGTTTTTTACTTCCTCCATTGCTTTTTTATGCTAAGTATTTTTTTTTATCAAGCATTCGATCGACTAAAATTCCTTTCGCACAAAATTCCTTCTCAGATGTAAAGCGATATGTCTGTGTTTACGATTGCTTCGTTCGAGATACACGGATTAATTTCAGATTCTCGATCAACAACTATCTCTCGAGGCGATTTCAATCTCGGATTCATCGACGCGTTCTTCAAGATCCTCCTCGTCGGTATCTTATCTTTGTCGCACTTTGCGAGAGGCAGAAGGGGAGAATCGAGTCGTCTATCCGGTGAGACTCTTAAAAGAAAGAGTCACGAACAAAGCTACCGTTGATATCGATCGAGATGTCATATACCAGTGCGTAGGGTGGGATCTCCGCCCCTTTGACGTCTTTTACGCGCGATCCTATGGCTTCGTTCTCGTAACATCGAATTCTCCCTCCCCCGTTTTCTCAACAACTCATGTCTATCTCGAATGAACTCGCCGAGAATCAGACCCCAGGTTCTCTTCAAACTTTTCGGGTAATCTGCGGAAGAGCTGTGAGCTGCAGCACCTGATAGTAGTAGCATGTGTACGAGTACACATGCGTACTTTGAATCACAAAGCTTGGAATTAAGAGAACTTTTCTTGCGAATTCCGTGCAGACTTGTTATTGATGTTGTTGTCGAAACGGTTGTTGCCTCGAAACTTCCCCGAAGTTCGCATTTTGCGATATTTTAGTAAATGTGGAACATTTCGTATTTACGTATTGCTGCGAGGCGAAATCGTCCCCTTTCTTTACAGGCCGTATTAAATTTTTGTTATTTATATACTTAGCATGTTACATACTTAATTTCAGAAAAATATTTTTCGCGTTCTAATTGTGTATTTTGAACGTTATAAAAGTATCATCCTTGTTAAGTACACGAAAAGTCACTAATATCAGTTCTATTCTTATCAACTCGTATTTAAAAGTAGCTTCGGTTAACACGCATGATTACTTCTTATCACTGTTCATTGTTCTGATTTTATCATATCGAGTTAAAGACATGTGGAATGCACGTGGAATGTATATGTATACCGTTATTATGTGGAAGATGAAACTTCGGCAGCGTTCTCGAGTTTCTTTTTCAGACCATGTAATTTGTGAATGCGTAAACAGGTCCTGCGATCCTCTTCGATTAAGGCGACATTCGGACTTATTTCTTACAACTTATTTCGTAGTTCATTCGCTTTAATTTTCTCTCTTTTACAACTAACACTTGTAAACACCAGAGATTTCGTGCTTAATATTAAAGATTCAGTTACCGTAAGATGTAATGTAAAACAGATTGATTATTGTATCATTACTATATTATTGTATCATACTGTGTTACATGATGCAAATGATGTGCTTGCTTACATCCTTTGAAGCTGATTATCAAAATCGAACTCAAAGATGGCAATGCGAATATTCTATTGCACGCCGCGAGTAAATCACTTCAAGAAGGAGTCGCGTGACAGCGATCGCCACTGCATTAGCGTTACGTAAGATCCGCGTTACACGGTTATTTAGTGCTCGCATTTCCTTGGACGTGCGCCGCAATGTAGGCCGGATGCGACGGGACGCATTACCAGATGTACTGACCCAGATATATATACGACCCGGACCGTGGGCGAGCACGTCGTAGATAGCTCAGAATCGAACTATGGAAATTGACAAAGGCGGGCACATCCGTGATGAAGCTCGACGCTCGCGCGCGGACAATGCGCTATTGTGCTCCGTTCCAGGTGTGCGGCCTCCGCTTCCTGATAAATTAAAATTTGCCATTGCTGTCTTAACCCCCACATAACGCATATATCGTATTGTGCATAAAAATATGCAAACGCGAAATGGAATTGAAATGAAGGGAGATATATCTCGTCGGTGTTGAGATATATTCGAAAAATATCGATGCGAATAAAATACAGTTGTTCTTATTCCGTGTATTCCGAATAAGGAAATCTCTCAGAGTTAATCGTATGCGGTATGCAATTTCGTTAATGTACGTGCTACATTCTACAATTTAGATCAGCCGCATCGATAGTCATAAAGACGAAACGAAATGCTATGATTTTTCCTCAGCAAACTCTCTGCATACGCATCGCACTTGGCCACGATCCATTTTACTTCCGATAACATATACGCGCAAAAAGAAAAGAACATCTACATCTTTACGAGCATGCGTTGTAAGACGTAATAATTGATGGAACTGCCAGCCAAACCCCGGGCTCGTTAAAATCGCTGAATAAGGTCAGTTCTACACACAAATTGATTCCAATCGTTGGACCAAGTAAATCTTTCCTCTCAACAATAACTATCTTTGTATGACATTGTAGATGATTCTGAAAGGGTTTGATACAACCATTCCTTAAATTCCGTTTGATCGTTAGTGGAGTGACTCGCCACTTGCGATCAAACGGAAAAAGTTATCGTCCATTTATCTTCAGGAAAAATGTATACAGTATAAGGTCGAAACTTTTGACTTGGATAATTGTGTTATTAATCTCTTTAGAGATGCAATGTTATTGTCACAATGTTATATGCAAAGTAATTGCGAGTCTGCGAGTCTCTTCAGTATAACGCGAATTTCTCTCTGTAGACATCTAAATTATGATTAAGCAAGCCCTCGGGGTAATCTTGCTCAACAGAAACTTAATCATTGCGATGTAGGCTTGATTCAGATGTATGTTTTTTACTACATTTGTTATTTGTTAAAGAATATTCTATTAAAATTAAATAAATTTATAAGAAGATCACAAAGTGCAGCAAATAAAAATAACTATATTACTTTGTATTGCTTCCCAAAAATCTGCTACAATCAGTGCCCTTGTTGTAACACACTCGACTCGAGTTAAAATTTTTCCTCTCTGTGGCAATATCGAGACAATAACTGGCAAAGTTCGCTGAGAAAAGGTAGTTAAAGGAAAATCATGACACCAGGAATACACCGGGGTATCGTGTTTCCCAGGAAGAACTTTCGACTTAGAACACATCGCGCGCGCGGGGGAATTAAATCGCGGTGCATCGTGCGGGGGTTTCGTTTGGTCGTAAACGTCACGGACGTGCCACCCCCCTCGTAAAGCGAGGTAACAACGTTTGTTGTGCGTGTGCGATACACGCACATGTGTGCGTACATAAATACTGACATTCGCGCCTGCATTTATCTACAGTTGCTGCTAGAGCATATGGCGCTTGTGGCCGTGTGCTTATACGTATTCTCGTGTCTGCACGTAGGTGATAACGCCGTGGTCGCGTACCTAACAGTTAATGCAATATGCCTTTGGCGTATTTAACGTAGATCAAAAGAGAAGAGACGCGAGAGAAGGAGAGAGAGGGATGTCTGGTGGCGCATTGCAACACATGATGTTGCACGGCCGGCTGCGGCGCGGCGTTAATCTCGGAGCTAATGTATCGCGCCGTGAAACTTCGTTAGTACGTCGGATTGATTACGCCGAGGACGCGGATAAGGGAAGAAGGGGGCCGTGCGCGATGCCTGTAACGACCCGGCACGTCATAAGAGACAGAGACGCGTTAACACGGGGCGAATTATCGACCGTAAAAGTGGACGTGATGTTTTTGCGACGTATAATTAAGCTTGGAATGCATATGCGGTATGCGTCGATGCGCTCAACTGGCTTCAGGGGGTTCTTAATATTTCCTCACGAGCGCTTATCATGCAGGAGGCAGCGTCGAGATAATTAATAATAAGCAAAATGGGGTGAGCCAGATGCCTCACACTCTGTAACAGATAACTGTCGAGAACACGCGATTAAATTAACGGAAACGCTTTAATACTTTCTAACTTTTCACACAGATTTGTATGTTTACTTTTTGACATCGTAGATTTTTGCTTTGTTTTACAAAAATCAATTACGAAAATCCATATATTCACGTGAGAACGAAAAAGAGATTGCAATGATAGTAAACTCGGTGCTCGGTGATCCATAGCAGAAAGCTGATAGTTTAATGCAGTCACGTTTGAAAGTAATCTAAGTAGCTAGTTCACCTGTCCGGCCAGACGCGATCGGCGATAAGCAAATGCGGTCTGCATGCTTGACGGATTTCCGTATCAACCGAACACGTTAACTAGTGCATGGTCCACGGATTTTTAACGCTTTTCCGAAATTGTCGTCCTGTCGACGACGGTTGCGTAATGTCGTAAAGGCGTGATTATGAAAAAAAGCTCGTGTAACAGGTTTTCATCTACGGTGAAAGGAAATTCCGATTCCGCAGTGATGCGTTGCGCGCATTCGAATCAAGAACTCCATCTAACACGGAAAAAACCTGATTTGTTACGAAGATGAAGCGCATCGTTGCCTTGATGAGCCCGTTCTGATGACTGCGTATATTTAAATGAAAAAAAAAATTAAGAAGTAAAAAGATTAATCTATTAATCCATTAGCAGGCTAACGAAATATCTCGTATTTCTTCCAAATTTTTAATAGAATTTTGTTCATATGTAGTTTAATAAGAATAACAGTGATGTAATCATTCCTACTACAATTTTTTGGTGCATTATTCTAAACTTGGCAAAATTCCAACTAATGGATTTGGCAAGTTACACAAAGTTCAATGAGAATTTTAAGCACAGTAGCAAAGTGAAAAAAGTGATGTCTACGATCCCTCGCGTTTCCCAAAAGTGACCTTAGAAAATTTCCCTCGAAACTCCGACTTTGCGCACCCAAGTTTGCCTTCTCACTCCGTCATCGCTGCTCTTTGAAACTTTTGTTGAATCGCGCTCCGTCCCATCTCTTCACCTCATTTTGAGTACGCTCTTGAACCTCTTACCCGATCTCAGTTTCTTACTGGTGGTGCTGCCATTACTTTCCTGCTTTCCGTCTTGAAATTTCTCCTGGCTAAAAAGTTCGGTTCGTAAAACAAACAAAGCTTAGATTCGCGTTCGAGATCAAGGACGAAGAGGGAAAATTTATCACGTTCCTTCGGGATTCCAATATATGTGAGTGTATTTATGGAATATGCCAGACCATGTAATGTAATACTCTGAAAATTTCGCGATTGACCACAAACTTTACCGCGCGTTTCAGAAAATGCGAGATGTAATTCTTTTTTATTTTGTCTGTGCTTAAAATTTTCATTCATCATTATATTTGCTAAATCCATTAGTTAGAATTTTGCCAAATTTAGGATAATATGCTGGAAAATTACAATCCAACAGTGATGTATTATTGCTATTTCTTAATAAATAAATAAATAAATAAATATTGTTATTTACTAAGAAATAGCAGCATTTATTATTTATAATTATTTATTCTGTTTTCAAAATGAGTTTAATTATAGGGTTTTTATTTTATTTAAATGTTTATAAAATGCGATTGCTATTTCGAATAATAATGCATTGATAATGCAAGTTCGGAGCATCTCACTTTTGCTAATATTACTATCTACATGCAATGGTAATCCATCATCTTGCTGAAGCTGCCTCGTTGCAGGAAAGCGTTATGAACGATATCTATAAATCATGACAGCACATTTAGATCGGTAAGTGTTTCCATGCGAATTCATGTCAGCACAAAAGTATTCGTTAATACCACGGAAAGTTTTAAACTCGAACTCTATTTGCAGAACACGTCGGAGGTTGAAGTCCGAAAAACAATGTTTAGTTTCAAAAGCAATCGATCGGTCGATGGTAACGGCTCGTAACAAATGCAACATGCTCCTCTTAATGAACGACTTTTATGTACAGCTTTTATGTACTAAATAAGTTGGTTGCATGCGTTGACATATTGTTGAAGTGTTTAGTCATTTTTGAGTTATTTATTCACAACTTATTCTAATTGTACAATTGATCTTATTTGCGAAGAATATCGTTAATAATAATATTAAACTCTTGAAAATTGAGTTCAATAAGTGAAACTTATCGCGAGACTGAAAGATGTAAAAATTCATTTTATTATTGACTACCGTTACATTAATTCATTAGTATTCACGGTATTTATTCGGTGTAAAGAACGTGGAATGTGAAGAGATGTAGCTGTTTTTTGCTAATCGCGAGATATTTAAAGAAAGATAAGCTGCTCACAGACCTTAAAATAATATATAGAATTAGTTTGCACCTCTTGGCTAACAAATGTATTATAATTCATGATCTCGTCATTTTTGCGCAAGCTCTGACGGCTATATCTGAACGTGAAGCATAAAAAAAAGAAGAGATGTGTTTCCGTGCAGGTATTCTGTAATTGAATTTCGCACGAGAGGAGTTAGACGTTAATTCGCGTTTTGCGCTACGAGAAGAAGAGGCGGCAGTGGCGGTAGATCCACTCGTAAGGAGAAAAGGGAGGTAGGATCGACGTTGATTGAAATCCAACGTTCGCTCGTAGACCTGGTTTTATTTTCGAGATCGTCGATGGGAGACCAGGACCACCCTCGTCAGTACCGAGCCTCGAGAGGAGAAAGGAATTCCATTATCCTAGAGGACCGGATCTCTCTCGGCCAGAAGCAGATTCCCCGTTCCCCTCTATCCTTTCCCTTCCTTCCTTCCTTCCTTTTCTTCCACCAACCAGCCTCCCGCATCTTCGCGGACAGCCCACCCGCCGCACGGAATACCTCATTTCCTTTATCTACCAGCCTTTCTCACGACCCCGCGATTTGCACCCGTTACCGCCGCACTCGCGGAAAGGATGAAAGCAACCGGCCGCCTGCTGCTCAAACTCGGCAAATTGCGCGTCCAATTTTTTACCGGCAAACGCGATCGACATCGATTTCCTCCATTTCCAGGATGTTGGATTCCACGTGAATTGAATTGTGACGACTGTACCTTATGAAGGTACAATAGCGCCATTTACTGGAAGCACCCTGATAAAGCTACATCGTGTTTATTAGATTGAAGCAGACCAATGATGCTTACACGTTTAACAGACGCAGTTAACATTCTATAAAATAATAATAACGTTGCTAATATCTTATTTTATTTATAGAGAATTATATATTTCCTAAGTTATGTAAAATTTAAGTAAATTTGAAAAATAAGGCGAATAAATTTTTCCTTATCAATATTGCACTATGATTAATTCTAAAAGAGTAATTAAAAATAATTATTAAGCACGGTATACTACCTAAGTAGTAGTTTATAATTTATTTATGTGAGAGTTATACATATATACTTATTTTACTTTAGGAGACACGTAGATATTCTGACTACGTAACCGTCATGTTTAATACACTATTATATTTTCTTGTATCGTCAATATCAGCATAGTAGTTAAAGCTATACATTTTATACTCTCGAGTATATTTAACGTTTAAGCAGCTGTAATCTTTCTCAGCCATCAAAGTTTCGTATTATCATTTTCCATTAGTATCATTTCCGATAAAGAGAATCGTGACGGGAATCGGAGATTAACAGTTCCTTACCTTCTAAAAGCCACTGAATAATTCGACGCTTCGCTTCACCTCGTACTGACACTCGCTAGATAATTAAAGAAAATCGATCGTCCAGTATCCTGGTCCGTCTGGAATCTTCTGCTACATTATTTCACGTTTGGGGCATCGGATGACGCGCTCGAACGGAAAATGGCAGTGTCCGTTAAAAAGTAACGCCATAATGGTACATATCTCAACCCTCTTCTCCGTACGTTTTATATTTATAAATCTGTGCGACCCTATGACACAGGCATGGCATGCGTAGTCAGTGGTTGTGCATAAAAAATGTTTGCATGACTTCGGATAGTCTCATATTCTCATGATTTAACTAGTCTCATGATTAACTATTCTCTTCTTTCTCTTTCTTTTTTTTAATAATTTAGTCACGGTATTTACACATCTAAAATAAATGCATAAGTGCACAGAAAGTCACACGTGTGATGAATTTAAAGTCAGAAGACATCACATTCCACGCTTTACGAAGAAAAAACCGCACGTGCGTCGCGGTGATCTACTTTCGCTGACATTTCAAACGGGTATTTTGACACCCGCATTGCACGCCCGAAGAATATCGAAAAATCCACCAAAAATGTAGAATTCGGTCAAAAATGTTTGAGATATCTCGTCGCATTACTTTCTAATATGTTCCACTTTTATAGCTATTTCTCACGAAAGTCGTGGAACGTTGTTGCGTTTTGATAAGCAGACGAATTTGAATATCAACGGGAACTTACTGAAGAAAGTTTAGAAATGCGTTAATTTGCGAGGCACGCGCAAAATGTTCGTTCGCGAACTGTTTTGGTAACGATGTGAACGATTACGTTAAGTAATTTTAGTAAATGGCGAATCCATGTAAATTTTACGAACGGTTTTTCTGAAATATTATTATGTTAAGTGACAATTACGAAATAGTTTTACAAAGCATTTATACACGTGCGTGTTATTTAAGTTATCTTATAAAGTTGATTATATACTTCTGTGCATAACAATAAATCTCCAAGTCACATCCCATTTGAAAACACATATGAATAAGTCACATAACGACTTCGCGCATGTCTAATTTTTGCATATGAAACGTTACACGTATTTCATTGTGTAATTATATTCAATTAAAAGCAATTTTATTGCATTTGCATATTAATAATGCAGTCGTATTTATCTGTAACGGCACGGGAACGTTGTAGCAGATGGCTCTGGTAAATGCGATAGATTCCTTTCCGCATTTTTTTAACGCAGCGCCAATGAAGCTGTAAAACAGCGTCGTCACGTTGGCTATGGAAAGAGTAGTTGCCGGGGCGTGGAAGCAACGGTACTCATTCTCTCTCGCAGTATCTTCTCATAGAAAGACAAATTCCACTGTTCAGAATTCTCTCTTCCAGCGCTAATACGCTCTCGAAATAATTTACATCTAATGTTATTTATCATGTTGACTTTATCAATTAAATCATACGGGAAACAATCACTGCGTGATCACGCAACAAACTAACAAAGATAATTATCTTAAAGTTGCATTTAATTACTTATAACTAACTGGAGTAATTAATAACGAATAAACCGTTACACATTATTTCTTTGAATAAAATTATTATAATAGAAATATAAAGAAATTATATGAAAAATGTGAACATTTTTATTTTTAATATAATCTGTGTTGATTAATTTGTTTGCATGAGAATCTAGTTAAGAATTGCAGTCGGAAAAATGTAATTGAAGTAAATAACAATTTTTCGTGTCGATATAGAACGTTTTTACATATTATGAAAATCCATGATTTCTGACTGGTGAAATGCCGTGAGAAGAGGAGATATAAAAGAGAATGTTTTCATCTTTCAAAGAAGGAACAAACAGGTGGTTAGAATATGATAACATTAGAATATGCGCGGAACATCCTGTTCTAATTGATGAAGTTACTCCATCGTTATCCATTCGTTATTTTCATGATAGAGTATGCATGATGAGCTGCATGATTGATCAAAAGAAATTCCGTTAACAATTAATTAATTTGAAGCAGCTTTATTATAAATATAAATGATTTGCGATGCATTTAGTATTGTTGCACGCAATATCGTTCGTCACAGATTGTATCACGGAACATCGAACTGATCTTCAAATCTAACAGATGTCTGCGATGTAACATTTTTATCGCGTCGCGAGAAGACGATCGAGACGGTTGGACAGAATATATATCGAGCGAAGGTCTTTGCCCCCCCAGGACGCGGCGGTTCGTAGACGGTCGATGGCCAGGGTAACAACCGAAGTACCTTCCCCACTCAAGGATATCTACCCTTTTATACAGGCTGGCTCGGTCGCGCCGAAATTGAGCTCCAGACCGTTTCAGTTTTCACCATTCTCATTTCGACGTCATGAGATTTTGCGACGTTATTAGTAATAGATAGATATGTTCTCTCTATCAACTGAAATCTGTCAGTACTAAATGTATGTTTATATGATTGATATCGATTTCCGATTGATATCGATTTCCGACATTAATGACTTTAATTGAATGATCTCTCTCTCTCTCTCTCTCTCTTTCTCTCTTTCTCTCGTGTCAGTAATCGATAGCTCTTAATACCGTTTCTGTTTTACGACTTTGAAGATAACAGACGACATAAAAGAATAGAAACGAGTGCCTTTAATTAGGAAGACTTCTAATAATCAAACAGTTTCGATAGGCGAGTCTCAACACAACTCGAAGACAAGCTGGACGTAGCGTGCATTAAATTTGATTGAGCGTTATCGTCATGCACATGGCGTCTGTTAATAAAGACAAATAGGTTTCGAAGGTCAACAGCTTGTATAATCGTTGCTCGGCGAGAAAGGGTTCGCGTAGTTTTAATAATGACATAATCAAATAATTAAATAAAAAGTAAAGAATAATTATGAAATAATTTCAAATGTAATTTATATAATGTAATTTATTTAATCGTTGTGCGATAGAGTTTAAAATTATTTTGCTACTTATGATAACCTTTCCAGATTATATCTTTTCTTACACCGATCACACCTTTTCGCAGAATGCTAAATTTAGTTCTTCAGCGATCGTTTTCATCGCACGCTCTAGCTTTCAGTGTGTCCCGCAGCATTTGCCAGAACCACGTAATGCCACGTAAACTCCCTTCCTTATGCAAACGCAATTTATCTCGGCGATAAAAGTCCTCGTGTCTATCGATCCCCATCGTGATGTGTGGACGCTTTTACGCGGGACGACTTTAGAACGACGTGGCTGAGAGACGTGAGTGCATGGCCCCGTTGTGTACTCTTGAAACCACTCGTAAGCTAACGAAAGATTATGCATTTTCATCGTCACAAATAAAGATACCGCGATGGAATAAACATTTTAGTTCACCCTTCTCGTCGCTGGCCTATACGGTTATAGAGTCTTAGCAAGTCAGCCTGCGTAGAATCGTCATGTTGGAGGCTTAACTTTGATAATCAATTTATAGCATACACAGAGAGAAAGAGAGAGAGAGACATCTCTTTACATATAATTTATACATGTAACAAATAAACTTAATACGAATATGTTTCCACATAAAGTCTCGCGACTTCCAAGGTCTAAAAGGAGGTCTCTCGCAGAATAGTAACATAAAGGTAATAGAAATTACAAATATGCGGAACGTGGACAAATACATTGGACTTGTTGTTATGAAAGAATGACGTAGGGGCGGCGGCGACGGGTTGTGCATCGCTGATCTAGAAAAAACCGGCTTTGCTAATGTCGGTGTAACTTGTGGTTTCGTAATTCTCGGTTGTTAACAAAGGAGAGCCGGCGGTGCGACGACATGCGCCTTCGTCTTGTGTTTTGTGAAACGGACGCCGTCGCATAGCATGAAAGCATGATATAAGTATATTAAACTCGTGACATATGGGACGGCTCTTCGTCGTACTCGGTTGGCGGGACACGAGCGTGAATCACACGAACGATATATACCTGCGAGTGACAACGATAATAAAGCGCGATATCGCTACGCTATTTCGCACGTCGCGCGATAATATCCGTACTTGTTTCGCCGCCAACAACAGCACGTGCCACGGCTTTGTATTCGCGAGACAAAAAGAGATCCTCTCGTTGCAGTGACGCACTTGGCTAGGATAAAAATCTCATCTGTGAAAAGCAAAATGAAATCGAGAAACGCGACGGTCACTCGTCGACAAGGAAATCATAGAGGAACTGGAAAAATATTGAACTCTTACACAAATACAGTTCATTCAGCTAATCTAACGCGATTGCGTTAAAATTTTTTTGAAAACACGTAGGATTTTAATTGCTCAGCATTACGCTTCGTATTATCTGCATTAATAGCATTTATAAACGCAGGGTGATATAATGCTTGCTATCTGTGTCTCTCCGTGTTTTGTTACATACTCGTATTCTACGCTTACCCACGTTTCGAGCTCGACAAATGTAATTAGTGAGCACACCCGACATTTTGGAACCGTAAAAGCCATTATTGTTAGCTAAATTTAAAAAATTTAGAATTTTTTCTGCAGAAAAAGAGATTTAAATCACTTTAATTAAATATGTGAACTTTAATTATAAATTTGTTCTTTGGATTTTTGGAATTGTCATCATTAGTCTCGATTTTCGGTACAAGCCTTTTTTTAATTAAGCATTAGTTCACTTTATATAGCCAGTATTTGATCACACAGTTTCAATTATTGCAAGTGTCGTCTTTTATTCCACGTGTTCTACTAGTTAATCCTCGTACAGACAAAGGGGACTAGTTGTTTATTTCTCGTGTTTTCGGACGCGTCCTACGGGCAATTAATATTTTAACCGACGTCGCGTGCGCGTGTTAGAAATTCATTCAATGTTTACGCTGTTGTATATAACGAGTCGCACTCGTCCGGGCCAACCGATTAAAATTCATGGACGCATTCGGGCAGTGCGTCGCGAAAAAAACGATAGGACAAACGAAAGCAACCGTTGTTATTAACGTCGTTATTCTCTCATTTCCAGCGCGCGCAAGCTTTTTCGCAGGCGAGTTAGTTTTACTAAGCACGTTAGAAGTACCGCGTGCACGGCACCGCGAAATTGTCTCGCGACTTAGGCGCCGGCTGATTCGCTCTGCATTTAATTGCTTCTCTACGGTACCTATGGTAGGTATATTTTTAAGCTGGATTATGCTGATTTATAGCGCGATACGATCTGCCGCCGACTTAGCACTTAATTTGGAATTCCTGCGTACCGTGAGTCAAATATCGCGTTATCTTCTTGCGTTATTGATTCGCCAGAATTCCGGATTGTGAAAGTTTTTTACTTTTAATTCATCAAACTAAATATAAGATATGCGTATATGAGATGTGTCCAGACATTTGACTTGCTAATCTTTTTATTTTCCGTCTTGTTGCAGGTAAGTTCTTTTCCTGTTCAGTTCTGATGTGTGAGGGTGAATGGTATTTTATATAATTATTTATATTTTTTATCATTATATATTGTAATTGTTACGTATTCATTTTTAACATGATATTATGTCAGGTTGATCACGTAATTTTTATCAGACAGAATTTAGTTTACTTTCTCGAAGATGAATTTCGATACATTCGTAATCACTGAAATTTTTATTTTCGAAATGCATCGGACAGACATTCAGCAATGTCAATTATACGAAATACTACATCGTTGAAATTTTCTTATTGTATTGTATATCTCTCTCATTTCCATCTGACTTTCTCACGTGTAACAATATTCTACGTCGTGACGTAATCCAGTGATTTCGAGAAACATTTTTCTTTCATTATAGTTTGTCATGAGCTCCTATTTTATCGAATGATATTTTGCACGAGACACTCGTGAATGTAGAAACTCTTGATATCAGAAGCCAGGAGAGGAAATTAGTTTCCTGAATATACTAAGTCTAAAAGCCGCTTACTTTGCTTTACACAATTCCACGGAAAACTTGGGAGAGATTTTAAATATGTAGCGTAGACCGAGACGCGCTTCCTCTCTGCCATAAGACACAGCAAAATTGCATCATAAAGGTTTTCCAACATGAATTCCTTAGAGTTACGATTTTCTACCTGAAAAGCGATAACGGCTTCTCCGGAAGGAGTCACCGCATTACTTGGTGCGTGTTTTTCTTCATACCGAAAACTATCACGCGACACTGCTCGTTAATATTTGCTTAAAATAAATATGTGAACAGAAAGCGATAAGGTGCCGTTGGTTTAATAAAATTGTTCGTTTCGCGCAATGATAGAGTCACTACAAAAGTCAATTGACAATCAAAAGCGTTAAACGATGTGTAGCTTGGCCATTATTATTTTTTTCAATAAGTTCACTTTACGAATTCTTTCTTTTTTTTAACTTGTTGATAGACTCGTCGACTTAAGAATAAATGAATGTGTTTTGATGATTTGCACGAGGGATATAATCGATTTCATAGAAATATTATGGATTAGAGGTCCCGACGACCTTCCAACGGCCAGCTCTTGAGGCTATGAAGTTCAGAGAGGGCCGGCAACTACTAACCGCAACATTGGACCAATAAGAGGGACAAAACTTGATTCCACGGGATTACGCTCCTGGATAAAGCCAGGAATTAGTCTGGGAAAGCGTAACGAGCTCGGCCGTTCCGCTAAATGAAATCATGTAGATTGTATCTTGTAGATTTTAGACTATTCCACTATTAACATCGTTTTTAGAAATTCTCGAAGAGCGAAAACTTGACTAATGAGTTTCCTTTAAATCTGTGAACACGGAGATTGTTGCGTTATATATATTTAACTAATATAATAATATTATAATATATACAAAAGTATATACAAAAATAAGTATTTTGTATCAAATGCGTTTCTCGCCACTAATGAGTATTATTACGGGCGCACGTTTGAAATGATTTAAGAGATGATTATATATTATTAAACGCGATCACGATAATTAGTAACGCAAGGGCGTTTCTCCAAAGGGTCAAGTGAGTATTATTCGTTCTCCCGATAAATTCAAAATGAACGTAATAAGAACGGTCATTGTGGTCACGCGACGTGTTGCCAGGCGATAATTTATGCCGCGTCGATGTGTAAACACGACGCCTTACCGCCGTTTGTTCGTATTTTTCTCGCGGCTGGTGTGCACACTGTGCCGCGATAGTTACGAGATAAACGTGTCTCGAGTCCCAAGGAGTTTCCGATTTCCCGTTGGTCCGTACGAACGATCGCGAAAAGGAGCGTATTTCTTTGATACGTACATACGCTGTGCACTGCTGTGAGATTTATAAATAAAGGCGAGTGCCTTGCGATCCTGTGCTGAGACCGCGTGGCGCGAGCCTCTATTTTTGCGAAACAAAAGATGCAAGATTTATAGCGGAGTTTTATACGTAACGGGTAAACTGGCTGGATGGATGGATGAGAGCACCACCGGGGAGTTTTTCCCTCGTCAAAGTTGTGTAATTATTTATTTTCTTTTTGTCACGACTTAATTTTCTTTTTTCCTCTGTGTGCCATTCCGCAGCCAGTCCGTGACTCTTCCTTAAAAGAAAATGACAATGTAATGTCGTGTGTAACATTACGAGACATGTAGTAATTATATATATTAAGCAAAATATACCTCAATTTATTTTACGAGCTCGAGGGAAATATATAATATATTGAGGATTTTATCGAGGATTATATATTTTTTCACAGAGTCTCTACTGATCATAAGTTTATTCACAATGTTATGCAGCTTGCAACTGAAACGTAAACCGAGATAAGCATTTCATTTATAAGCAAGTCATTTAATGACTGTCCGACTTACTCGCGACTAGATCTCACCTGATTTTCCTTTTTCTACGTAATTAACATATTTTTCTCTTAATTTTTTTGATTTCCGTCACGAGAGACGAAGCGTAGGATAGTTGAATTGCCTACGTTATCCTCATTCGCGATGCAAATCCTCGTCTATGTCGAGATCTCGTTTATTGCGGCGGCCAGTCTATCTAACGGGTGTTCTCTTATGTACGTAACAGCGAATGCTCAACGTCCGTGAATTGCTATTCGTCCCACGGGAATCGTAGACCGCAGCGATTATTCATCTTTCGGAAGGCTGGGCACGGAATCCCGATAATCCCGGCACGCCAAGGAGCGGACACGCGAACACAATAATTTAGGATCGAGATGGTCTCGATCCGGGGGGAAGGTGATAGTTACTGTTAAAAAGATAGTACGTAAGCTTTCAGGATACAGATATAAACAATATCTCAACTTATCGTACAGTACTTTTGGAGACTAATCAAAGTCGAAAATTATGTGTCATATAAAAATGTCACAAGTTACTTCTTTTAACGACCGAAATAACCAATAATACTTCGTGAAGTTCTGTACACTCAGTATATAGCAATAGCTCTTATCCACATACCGATCTTTCATCCATTATTGATTTTTACAAGATATATTGATTTATCTTGCACATCTAATTTTACATTTTAGTTTCTTATGTACAAGTATGTATATCATAATAATTAACTGATATGACAGATTGATTAATAGCAAGTTTTGACTGTGAAAATAATTTAACACATGTGTAATAATATTTTACGTAGCATACATAGAAAAACTTTCTTCTTTTTATACATTCCTCATGTCTTTTAAAACAAATTCGGCATAATTATTTCTAACATAATCATTTCTAATCTAATATAATTATATTTCTCTTTAACATTTTCCTAATTATCGAATTTTAATTAAAATTTTTTTGTTTTCTGAATGATGTGTTTATCTCATATACTTTTCTTTGCTTCAAGTGATATTACTTTATGATATCAGTAAATAATAATACGTAACGTACAATATCGTTCTCAACATGTTAGAAGTCAATCCAACGGGAACTTACGCTGTTTCATTGGATTTTCCGCAACCCTGAAATTCGCCTTCTCTGATTCACAATAGCGCAAACATAAATGAGGAAACGCGTCTAGTCTTTGTGGCGACTCCCAGCGAAATATCCCGGTACGCGCGGGAAGTTGGTGACGCGGGGGAGTCTTATCCGTAGATTGAGTTTATTTGAGAAGGTCAAGTTTCGAAAGTCGATTTAAGAGGATAGGATCCCCTTAAGATGTTTTGGGTCATTGCTGCGGGAAAATGAAAATGGAAACCTATCTCGGCTGAAGTTTTTCGAGAGGAATTTTTTTTCTCAGATGGGAGTGCTCAAGTGCTTAAGCGCATCCGGTCTCCTTTCTATTTATAAGAAAAATAAGTTAGATTCTAATTTGCTTAACATGATAAACTGTAAAAGTCATTTTTAAAGTATTTAATCGTCATTTGGGATACATCAGTATTAATGATATAAGTTAAATTGCTAGTAAATTATAATAAATGAAGATCTGTCGATTATATATTGCTTATATAAAAATATAGTGTACTCGTACAGAATATTTTTATAGTATATTTCATATTGTAGAAAGCATTTCTATGATTTTCTATGATCCGTGAATTCTGATCGGAGCAATAGAGTTAACGAGTACCGATTAAATCCTCTTGGAACAATTACACATGTAATGGCTGATTTATCAAAGTTTCACGCGCGGACGCCATCACGTATGGAAGCTCAGTATTTCCATTACAATAAAGAGTCAACTTTCGGTATAAGACGATTATGTTCGCCCTCGTGCGCGTGGTAGTTAGGGGAGACAAAATTAGTTTTTTTTTTTTATACAATGAGGCAATTATATGCGACCGCGTGTGTTCGCATGGGCAACGCAATAAATAGTCCCTCTTGCTGAGGGACGTGGTAATCCCTGCACTGTATTCCACGTTCGTTCGTCGTTCCTACAGTCTCCTCGGGGAAACGTTAATTAACGTTAATTAATTTAACATGCTTAACGTCAATCCCTTGTCTCGACTATGAGGGCCGATATCCGGACGATGCTCGAATATCCACAGGCCGCTTCTCAATTGTAGTTCAAGCAGTATACTTGCGCTTTAGCCTCCGCTCGAACTAATACTCTCGCAATTTCAATGGATAATTGAGCTGAACAATCAACACGGTATCAAAATTCGGTACACTACTATCGATAACCGATCAACTCGTCGTATATTCGAGATAACATATTTACTTGCTTTGTTCCAATTTTTAGATTATACACAAATTGCATATATAATAATTATGTAAAATGTGCGAGGGATGTATATAGCAATATGTAATTTATATACAAGAGTAAGTTAATAACTTATTACAACACCAATTTTTTGTTTTTATTACTTTTTAACATAGTTTTCTTACGGTAATTATTGATTCGATAAATTACGATATGGTGAGAAATCAGTGATATAAATCAGAGAATTGTATTTTGTGATTTATCAAAGTAATAATAACTTTACGAGTTTGTCTCTTGTCTACAACAAACTCTATCATCGTACTATTCTGTGAATCATATTCAGAGAGAAATTGTCATATTTAAAGCTTTGTATTAGATTCAGCATTCCGTTAGGGATTTCGAATATAAAACTTTCAATGATGATACTACCACGTAATTTCGTAGTTACCATGGGCTTCCAAGAAAGTTTTCACATAATTCGCGAATACGAAACTTAGTTTGAACACTCTCGACTCATATAAAACGTAAAAAAAATTGACCATAGTGAGGGACAGTTTTTAACTTGCAGGTCATCAAGTTCTCGTTGCATATAATACATAAAAGATGACAAAAGGAGAATCTGCTGTCTTAAAACTTGAAGAAATCGTGAAGAAATTTGGAGATTTTTCTTGTACATTTGATCAAATTAGTATCTATGGTTCACGGACACACATGCGGACATATAAGTATACTTGCAAATGTTTAACGAATCCAACATATAAATTCGGCGAGGAAAATAAGTACTTATCCGAGTTTAATCGGTGTTTACACACGGATGCAAAATTGCATGAAATTAGACGGTGAACAACGGCACAACGACTCATTTATACCTGCTTGACACGATCGATCTCCCGTCTGTCGATCCACCCGTTAAACTTCCTTGGCTGCTTTCAATGCACCGTAAGATCCTCCGCTGCACTCAAGAACCGGTTTTTCGTTTGCTTGATTCACGGAGCGAGGTTAATCTTCGATCATCGTCCTACAAAACTTCATTCTGATACATTTTTTCTGCATTCTCAGTCTTGCGCCAAATAGACTGAAACTACGTCTATTTTTTTGTGCGTTACATCTTAATCTGCACTGGCGGATTGCCATTTTTCGAAACGACGGTTATCTTTTATTCGAGAAGTCGTCCCATGAGAAAAGAGTCTAATTGTAAAATGCGAAGCGTATCCTCCGAGATTGTAACCTGTGAGCACTTCACTCTATGCAAATCAGTGTTGCAGAACTCTCTTCTAGCAAATCTTTTATTCCCTTTCTACTTTTCAAAAGTTATTTCATACATTTACACCATAATTTGATTTTACACAATCGACTGAAATAAGAGAAAAATATAAATTGAAACTATATAAGGCAGGATATTTAATATTCGATGTCTTATGACTGTTTTATAATGTTTACATTTTACTATTTAGATATTTTCTATCCGAAATTATTATCGAGGCGTTATTATCGAAGCCTATGAATGACGCGGAGACCGGGCTAAATTTTAGCCGAACTTTATATCTCCCAAACTTATTTCGTGCCAACGAGTGAATGCATCATCAATCCTTCGCATTTTCCATCGCATACAGCCACTCAAGAATCCTCGCGGTGTCGTTTTGACGCTCGTTCTGAGGAAATTGTCAAGCTCTGACGACTGATACGGATTTCGTTCTCCTTACTTTGCATCGCCTATCTCGACAGCTTCTAATTTATCTCCCTCGTCGCTTCTGATAACACAAAAACGATGGCTTCGCGACGCTGCGGCGATCGACCTCGTAGTTCTCGTAAATAAATTTCGTAGTTAGTCGTATTTTTAACAAAATTATCTAAAAATTTCATCTAATAAAATATCAATCTTATTTCTCGAAATAAAATTTTTCCCTTCAAGAAAACATTACTTGATTTACATTATTTGATTATCCAATGCATTGTGCCCTATTAAATTTAATAATACTGCCGATGTGTACAATATTGCAAACAATTTAAAATATTTTTTTACAATCTTAATTTTTTGTATGTATATGTGTAATTTCTCTCGCGAATTCTGTTTTATATTAAATTGATCGAAATATGTTGTTAACTTAATGTACTGTGGTGCGCTGTTTTTCTGCACTATTTATCCAAAATTTAATTTTCTTCCGATCACGCTCGTAACATTTGCTCTCTGACATATTAGCTTTAGCTTTTCGCCTCTTGCTACTCTCTTCTGTCTCTATGGTGCCGTTATGAACTTTTCTTAGATGGAAAGAAACTTCTTGTTTGCGAGTTTACCGTCTCGAGTCTTTTTTAGCAAGTAATATCGCATTAAAGGATACATAAGAAGCGTTGTCAGATTTAAAAAATTTAAGTAACCACTAATAGCTACTTCAAGCATTGTCCGGATATTAAATTTGACGTTTTTACATTTTTGATACTATCATAATAATTTTATTCACATATTTGTACATGTGTGATTCTATGCATTTTTTTCGTAAAACTTACGTGCGATAAACTTATTTTATTTGCGTATGCGTTATACATATTATTTACGTTTATATATTTTTATTTTTATGCTTTTATATTATATTTATAAAAGCGATATTTTTGTTTTGACATAGTTTAGTAACTTAATGATGAAATTCAGATTTCGACAGCAACTATTATAGTTATCAACTGTTTTCTAAATTTGTAGCATGTGTGATGAATTTTAATTTATTTTCTCTCGGCTGGTCTTCTTGTTTTGTCTTTGTCAATCAATTTTGCCTTTGTCAATCAATTTTGTTCTCGTAAAATCCAATTGTGGTGAAAGTTACCATTTAGCTTTAAAGACTATATTGTAAATATTTCAAATAATAATTATAAATAAAAGATAACGTATAAAATCGGTTTTCTCGAGATTGTCAGAATTCGGAATAACAATGTTAAAAGCGTCAAACAGAAAGTGCAAAAAGAATTTGTAATATCTTTTCTTAAAATAACAGTTATTTAAAATATCGAAGTTAAAATAATTAAAACTATAAAAATGACCTATGATTGCAATAGTATTCTGTATTTTCTTCTCAACAATTATATTACTATTACGGTGGATCATTATAAATTGTGAAAAGCAAGATGCACTACACGGTTTTACCGTCTCAAATATCAGGCATTTCTTCCGTCATGCTGCACCCTCATCCTAACTTACATAATACATAACCAATGTCATATTCTCGCCATCCACGCCGAAAAATCCCAATCCGCTCAGCCACGAATTTTGATTTATCTGCTCCGCCATCGCGACCTTCATGTTCTCGGTACATCGGCCCCGTGCGTCCTCCACTTTCCACCCCGCAATTCCATCCTTCCGAATGAGGAGAGATAGAGCAAGAAAGAGAGAAAGAGAGAGAGAGGGGATGTTTTTTGCCGAACGAAATAATTCCACCAGCAGACACCCCCACCAGTTTGTCGGCCGCGTGGCGATACACGTATCCCCTCTCTCGATAATCGCCGACACGGTGGGGATGCATTCGGGGGTGGCGACGTCGGCGACTAGGGGCGGCTGGCCGGATGGTTGGCTGGCCGCTAAGGGGTTGCGTCGCGGCGTCGCCGTTGTCGTTTCTTGCGGATTCAGTCCCTCTGAAAGAGGGAAGCTCTCAGTCGACGCGCGACCACCCTGCACGTGATACCTAGGTACATTAAATCGTCGCTGCTATCCCCGCAAGCCGTGTAAGAGGCACCTGCCACCCCTGATTGAAGGGGCGCGTGATATCGCGCAAGCAACGAAAAGGACGTGAGAGGTAATTAGGGATCACTGTGCTCGTGATTTAATTGGTTTTATCGACTCGAAAGGGTGTGCCGGAAAATATCGATCCCTAAATGTAAGACATAAAAAAATTATTTATAATTAATATTATTTGTATATAATATTATAATAATATTATGAATATACACTTTATTTGGAGAGTACATTTGAACGAAGATCAATATTGGAACGATTAAAATGATAATGATGTTTGATCAAAACAGTTTATTACATTCCGGCTCATCCGATACATTTATAATTCTTTATTTGAATCCTCTTGTGTCTGATGGATGGAGATTAACAATTCATATGTACATATCGCTCATTTGCATACGGCTTTTTGTTATGCAAATACATTATGCGGTATGAGTCATCCTCATTGGTACGCGAACGTGACTTTGCGAGTTACGGCTAGTCATAGATGGGAGTTTCTTCATTATGCTGGTTCACCCTCGACCGATCATGCAACGCGAAAAATCACAGCGGGCATATACGATCACTTTTCCGATGACTAATAGGATTAAACAGGAACTTTTTTTCTACGTAAAAATATAGAACTTTTCGCAAAGTTTGTCGCTGCATTTCCTGATGACCATAGTCCGAAATGAATCTTCTGAAGATATAACTCGTTAGAATTAGTCAAAAAGCAAGATTCTTATATTTTATTAAATCGATAATTTATTATGCGTTAATCTAAATGTTCGTCAAAATTATTGCTATTTTGTATCTATATTAAGTACATTGTAATAATATTAATAGATATATTTTAATTATCAGAAAGGACACAATTGACCATTTATTTTGAACGTTAATTGCACAAAGGTTTACAATACGTTGCGATAAATTCATGGTCATCGTTTTCGTGTCGGGGATCATCAGATCGTGGCACGTAATGTCAGAAACTGTTTCGTGTCTCGTAAACTGTGAGGGTAACGCATAACAGAACGAGGGGGTATCTAACTATCGGTGTGCGATTTCGCGACTTGTTGAGATGGGCATCGCGTGACGCGACCGTTCCTTATTTTGAGCGTGTTTTCTCCCGGCAGAGATATCTCCGTTCGCATTGGAACGAGACGATTCTCTAGAATGAATTTCGATCCAAAGACTTCCGTGCGACCGTTTATGGAATTTAACAAAATTTGATGAACTTTATCGTCACGATTTTAGAGAGGCTAATACATCTGCGCATCTTTGATTCTAATTTTTGAAAAATAAGAAAAATACTCTATTATAATACACATGTATATTATAGTATTCATAATTCAATGAAATTAAATTGTAGTTATTAATTGAGATAAAAGTTTTAAGCTGTACACGTTCATTATCACATTTTTAATAACTGACATTACCGATATTTTCATAGACAGGGATAACGGGATGAAGCGGCAACAGAAACAACCGGCATTATCGGACGACTGCCGCGAGTGAATTACGTAGGAAATTGCGCGATACCGTTTTGCAAATTGAATTTTCAGGCAGACACGATGCGCCGCGGTGTCTGAAAGTGGGCAGGCCGGTTTCAGGCAGACACGACAAGTTCGAATAAAGTGGCTTTAGCGCGGCGTTTCCTTTGTCTCGTCGTGTCGGTCGTGTTGGTCTCCGACCACGGGGGACGCCTTTCCTTCCACCCACAAAGATTTACGGTGTCTATGGGAAAGAAGAACTTTGATAATACTCGCGTCGGAGCGTTATAGGGCTGGGATCTCTCGCAGGGGCGTCTAGCATTTTCCTCGAATGAAGTAGGAACGCACGATCATGCGGAAGTGAAAGAAGTATCGCCAGGAGACTCGGAGCTTTCGCGATATCATCTTGGGAAAAAACGGAAAAATAGGACGTGGCAGTTTTACGCGAACGTCATTTCTTGCCTGGAAATAAAAGGCTGCTCCGTCGATTTTCGACTACCTTTATTGTTCTTATGATTTCGTGTAATAAATCTTCATCTTTCCAAATGATTGACTTAATATAACCAAGAAAAGTATAGAAAAAATAGAGTATTATATAATAGAGTACTAAGATAATCTACCAATTAAGTTTTAAAAAATCGAAAGAGAATGATGCTGTTGATCATTTCGTCGTTGTCACCACTCTTTGATCGCAGGTTCAATTTGTTTTTGCGTTTTAAGTTAGTCTTTCTCCCAGATAACGTTTTACAGATACCTGTTCGATATATTTATACATCTAATACATCATGTACCATTTTATGAAAACGTAAATTATCCGGCATATAATAGTATAAAATTGTCGTGCTATCGCGGCCGCGTATAATTTACCCGTTGGGCAATTAGCGCTAATAAGTGGATAGTACGACGCTAATTCCGTCGCGGAAGAGTACCGAGAAACTGGTTGCGGTACTGACATTTGAATATTCACCCAGCAGGACGGGTTCGCATTTTTCAACGAGTCCCTCGAGTTTGTCACGATTTCGAAGAATTAATTACAGCTTACTTTCAAGCTATGTGTACAATACGTGTGGATTGCGATATTCGTCGACGTAGAAGCTAGACTCAAGTTACATTGGAATCTAATCTTCGTTTCCCAATTTAATGATTTTGACTTTGAGCATTGCAATAACTCGCACTCGTTAAAGCAGCGGGATAAAAGTAAATATCTTGTATCGTAGAGAAGTTTTTGTATTGTTGCGCAACATGGCCTATTGACGAATATCACCATGAACTTCTCACATGAATTACATTTTCACATAATTTATGTGAAACAACGATACACTTTCGACGTAATTTTCGTGGTAATTCTGCAAAATCTGATTTTTCGTAAGTGCGTGCGTGCGTGCGTGCGTGCGTGCGTGCGTGCGTGCATACAAGCGGCGTGGTAGTTTCGATCGTTGCTTTTCGTGCGTGGAGAGTTTCTTTACTCATTAGGAACACGCAAGCCATTAGGTTATATCGGGGTAACTATCTGGAAATTGACTCGAAAGCTATTTTCAAAAATTCTTCTGTCTAGCTTTGGCTCTCTATTTTCTATATTTTTTTATATGTCTCCAAAACTTATTGACTTCACATTATTGGTCATTTTAAAAAAATAATTTAATAATTGAAATGAAAAAAATTATACAAGACCATAACTGCGTCATTATGCAATTCCGTATACCCATGGCTTTTGGAATCAAGTTTTCCAAATTCCGACTTCGCAAAACTTCATTAATTGTACAACGCACTCGAGTTTATCGTTGTTGATTAATCTGTAAAGTGAAACTACGAAACGCTGTCGGAGAAACTGTGTGACAACATAAATGGACAAAATCAAATTACGGACATGTAAGATGTTATTTGCTCTCCCTTATACGAGTACTTGCTCTCTCTTTGAATGAAGGAAGTAACTATTTTGCTTAATTATAATATTATGTAATAGAACGTATACTATAAATGTCTACTTTGACGTAAATTATGTTCGAATCAGCTTCTGTTTTTATTTCTGCTTATCGTGTAATATTTTATTTGTTATTTTACTTATATATTATCGCAGTTTCTTACTCGCCGACTTTATTGTTTGTTTGATCACATTTGTCAAAATATATTCAGTCATCGATCCTTCGTTGATGGCGAATGTACTCTGTCGTATTTTTAGATGACGTTTCAGGTAGGTAGGAGATATTGGAGATGAGTCTATTTCCGAATACTTCGAATTCCGCGGATACGTCGGATAGCTGACAGTCGGATGAACGTCACTCTCCGACGCATTAGATGGTTATTTCCGCTGACGAAATTATCGATCGTCAATTTCTATTCAATCTCATTAAGTTGTTAAATCGTCTGCAAAATGTATAAATCAGATCGCTTTTGCTGTAAGTAAGCGTTACATTTACAAAATTTACAAAATTGTCAATGGCTATAATTAATGTGCAAAATCTGTGTAATTAGTAATAATCCATTTTTATAAGATGCTTTTATCCTAGTAATCTCTTTCAATCTGTTTACAATTTAGAATATTATTTGGTTGTGATAATTGTGATTAATTGAAAATATATATATATATATATATTTCGCAAATAATAGATTAGTAGAAATGAAATTACAGTTGCAAATTGGGTATTCAGTTCTGTTTACACTGTCTTCACGTACATTCACATACATTTGTCTCGATATGCTCGCTTCACTATTTCGATATGTGCAACACGTCCATGTATCTTATACATGACATGCACCACACTCGCGATTCGACAGTAGAATAAACAGTCATCACGGATTTATGTGCATAGTTATGTACATCGTATCCTATCAAAGTCACATATTGTTCGTAACCTCCGGGTAAAAATTTTGCAACATCGTGAGAGAATTCTCGAAAACATCATGTTTATTATCATTTAATTATCACATATAAAACAGGATCGCAAACTGGAGAATGTAAAATCGCACGCGAGGTAATTCGTTCAATTATATAATCAACACATTTTGTAAAATACGTTTTGTGCTCGACGACGCATCGCAATCTGTGCTTAACGCGTAGATTAATGAGTACTGATCGCGTCATCCGAACATAGAATTTAATTGTCCGTAAACGGCATTAACGAAATTAATGTAGATGACTCCTGGCTACGCTCAACCTAACCGAAATGTTTTATTAAAATTCTAGTCCGTTATCGAATGCGTTTATCACCTTAATCATTATTACGAATCGCTTTGATAATCTGAATCGATTTGTTAAATTTTTAGTCTATTTATGTGCGCCAGCCAGACTTTCATTAGTCGGCGGTGGCAAAACGCATGCAAAATTAAGGTAAATGTGATGCGCTGACTATCATCAATTAATTTAACGTAGATTCTATAGACTGTCCCTTAGTACACGTTGGAAACAAATTAATGCATTGGTGTTTCCTACATGACACTGTTAATTCGCGCGGATATTTCATCTGGCATGATAAAATTTATCTCTGATAATTTACCCGTGGGTACAGTATATCGGTTGCTGGCAAAACCCCAAAAATATCAGCGCGTTATGAATTTCAACGTGACCGGAAACGTATACAGGTGCAAAAGCTCACGTCTGAGTGCCGTTTAATGGAGAACCGAGAGCTCGGTATCCCGCGGCGAACGACAAGTTTAAATGAATCTGTCTGTTGCAAACAATACGTTTTCGCCCCGATACGCGCGTCTCTCTCTCTCTTTTTCTCTCTCTCTCTCTCTCTCTTTAGTTGATACCCGGAGAGTCTGACACTGCTACTACGGATTTCTATGGGCTAGTTTTCCGTGAATCCTATCGGTGGTCGACAGACAGTCGCGAACGCGACAGACAATGCGCTCTCATAGCCGCGCGACGGCTGTCAGGATACCGTTCGCGGTTATGTCGGACATATCTGAGCGGTGAAATTACTTTTTCGAGCGAGAGAACGCGATAACTTTCTGTCGTCGCAATGGACTCTTTCAGGGCCGAACTCTCCAATGTGTACAAGTTAATGCAGCAGCTGTTTCCAATTGTTTGCGCCGATATATTTTTTGAAAGCTTAATGACATTATATAAAGGCTATTAACTCTCTCTTTCTCTCTCTCTCTTTGCTCGTACAACAATATGAGCGAAACGGCAAGCAATTAGCAACGAATTCTACTGTATTCAAATATTAGTCCTCATACGCGATACACGGTGATTGCGATACACTGCTGATGAAGGTAACCTTAATTGGTATGCCTAATTAGTGTGTTCTGAATTTCAGAAAATGGAAAAATTTTTGCCCATATCACCACATTTAATTTTTTATTGCAGATATTAGCGTATTTTCATTTTAATATTTACTAACACTTTCAGCAATCGTGCGACGTCGCGGTATTAAAAAAAAAAAAAAAACAGTAGTAAAATCAGCAATTCCTCCAATGCCAGTGACTATTGTCGCGTTTTGTTCCGTCGCTTTGGCTGAGCGGTTTTTTCCACACGCCGCAAAAGTTCGATAAAGGATATCGCATGTGTTGTGTCGGGGGTGCGACTATATATTCTATATTCATATTGGCCCTCCCCAGAGAGCCACATGTATCATTGCGTCGTACGTATACCCACACGCGTGCATGTATGTTATAAACAGTCATGTAACGCTGGAAGCTTTCCGCGAGAGAACAGTAGAACACGAATTCTGGCTATGCTGCGGGAATATACGAGTAAACACTCATTAGAACTGGGACTTCGTCTTTTTTGTTGTTCGACTGAAAATTTAGCGCAGTAAGGTTAAACAATCTTTACTCCACCGCTCCGAAGCGTCTGAAAACATCTGCTTAACGAGCAGTTCGTGAACAGTTAGAAACTTGCGAACACAGTTGGAAGACTAGGGACGTCAAACGACACGTAACTGTTTCATTTCTGCGAGACACGATAAGGACAATCTCTCTCTCTCAAGTAAAATCATCTGTTTCGACGATCATGAGTATCCAGTTAGTCTGCTTCGCCATCATGTAATGGTTAATTAATAAAGAGTGGATTAATGACATTGATGCATCGCTCATATAGCAAGGAGATAGTCTATAACATAACCGATTGGAATTTCCTGTGCGTAAAGAAGGAAAGAAGAAAATAAAGTCGCTAGATCTATGATGTTTTGATACGACAGCTTTATCTTTTCTTGCTCGACATGACCGTAAATCGTTTCTGCGGCGAGTTTTCAATATCTTCATGTGATACACCACTATTATATTCTTGTCCAATATATCGTAAATCAAATACGAGTGCTCTCATCGCTCATTGCATGTGAAGCGAAATCGTTTGAGCTCGAGCTCTTCCAAACGAAACGTTCAAAGAAACGACTTCACGACTTCAAATATCTTCCGCGAATATCACGAGCAAGAAAGATTATTAGCGTAATCTGCCCTCTCACTTATGTATACACAATATTATACGAAGGTGAAAATGTCTCCAAAATGATCCCAAAATGTAATTCAATTTTTACAAACATTATTTACTAAACAATATGTTATCTACCTGTAAATCCTGAATCTTTGACAAAGTCATGTTCGCTAAAATGTATCATTGCCAACAATGAGATGAAAATTGAGCGAGACGGAAATCCCACGTTTGAAAGTCATGCAAACGTGAAAAGCAGAGTACCGTGATGTCGAAGAGCCAAGGGAGTATTTCTTGCCGAAATATTTGTCTGAACTCGTCGTCTCTGCTGTTGTCCTTGCCGTTGCCGGTGCACGATAAGAAACTCGCTCGATTTCGTTCTGTAAAACAACGAATGCACGTCGGAAACTTTATACTATACGTTCGGCTTTACGAACTGGAACCGACCTTCGCCCAAATCCTTCGCCTGCGCCGCTTGCTCGAGGGCAATGCAGTTAATGGAAAATCCTGCGAAACGGCGCTTCGCAAAGTAAATCAGCCGACGAACTCTTTCCGTAACGAAATCTACAATCACGTAAAATTATTTCGTTTCTATATTGCGATATAAATCTTTATGTAGTATTCCTTAGAATGAAAACAGTTCTGGAAACAGTCGGGAATCTTAATCAGTTTGTTATTCGAAGACAATCCACTTACATTGATCAATATTTTCTTTTATTACATAGAAAGAAAAGGCATCAATGAATAAAAACAGAAAAAAAAAATATATATATATATGTATATTTGATTCTCTCGTTCTATTTGTCATGGACGAGTTCAATTAATTGAAAAAGTCACCGCCATTAAATTTCGCTGAAGCATATAAACGAAAACGCACTCGCGATCAATAACCTCTGTTTTTTCTCTCTTTTCTTAATAATTCGAGTTAACCTTTTTTTAATGATAGTTTCTACAATTTAATTATTAAGATTTTATACAATTTTCTTTGTGATTATATTAACATTTGCGCTTGCTACTTGTCGGTGATTCAAGAGCCATGAGTAAATCGATTGGCCATTTCCAGGTGATAAAAACAGTGGAGTTAAACAGTGACATCGATTATGTAACAGGATTTTCAGGATCGTACAGCAGTCGCTATGTATACTGTATATATCTTTGATTATCCGTTAGAATTTTCCCTACGATTTCCCGATAAAGAATTTACCTCGACGTATCTTATACACTAAATAAGTAGTTTTCGCGACGCGGAATCGCGAGCGTTGACGATATTAGCGAAATGCGCGAAGTGAATGTCGCGGTGATTGCAGTGCAAGAGACGACCGGGATTCACGCGCGATCCAATTCGATTACAAGGTGATGTTCTGGTCGCAATTATCGCCGTGGCGCTAACCGCGTTACGTTGTGCGTTAGACCGAGAGGCCCCACCTGCCGTGAGACATCCGGCCAATCTTGCGTCGGCCAATCAGCTCGACCGAGTTCGAATAACTATTCCAATTAACAGTAAATACGTACGGTACACGAGCCAAACGAGTCTTCCTAGGACATTTCGTTATAATAGCTTCTTGTAGGACTTTACAATCACCTGAGTTATACTACTTGCGTCAACTCTTCAAATAAATATTGCATCGTATTGACAGTTCCATCAAGGTAGATCAACAACCAACGCGTCGCCCACTTCGCTTGAATACATTGTTCAAATATTTTAACATATTCCTCATCGATATTTGTGTAGAATTCGTTAGGAATTACAATGACACTTCAGTTAATTTATTACAAAGGTTTTTATAGCTGCTTGTTATACATTCAAATCATGAATTTTATGTGGGAGCAAAGAAACAGGATATGAAATGTAAAACAGCTTTTAATATCATATTTTTTTATCACAGCATGATAATGAGTACGTCGACATATTTTAGATAATTAAGCAAGTTATATCAGAAATAAAATTTTAAACGTAATGTACTCTCGTAACATATCTCTAAAATATTTAAAAATCCGAGAGCAAGGATTATACACACGATTTAACTGCATTAAATATAGTCATAATAAAGTCATGTAGTAATACAAGTGACAGAAATGGATCTCATAGATCAGGTCGGAGGATAAAGAGAAAGAGGGACGGAGCTAAACCAGCTTTAAACAATTTATTGGCGGTGCCTTAGATCGACATAATGGAAGATTGCATCCCTCCGTAATGCAACGTGTGGTAAACGATGTTTACAATGAAAATCGTGGTTTTGCGGAGATCCGATCGACGTTACATGTTACACAGCTAAAGGGAAAGAGGGATGGCTGCTACATTAAAAGATGGCAGGGGGGAAACCAACAGAGAGAAAGAGAGAGGGAGAGAAGATGAATAGCCGCAGTTCGCTGCACCTGACTATTTATAACAAATCGATAGGTGCCGGCAGCCGGTGCGTTTCCTCGCGTACATTTCTCTTATTTGTGAGAACGGTTCTCGCATTTCGAATAGTTGTCGCCTTTAAACGCGGTCGATCTTAAGTCGGACTTAAATGATGCGTGGCTCGGTGAACCTATCGACAAGTTAAAAAAAGAGAGATTTCGTAAAGTGAATTTATTGAAAAGAATAAGAATGGCTGAGCCAAACGTCGTTTAAGTTCGACTTTAGATGCAGCAAGCATTTCTGATTCCGTCGCGATTCAATTGTTAAGAAATGTTTTTTTTATCGTTTATTATAATCTTTTGATATTCAAAAAGAGGAGAGAGAGTTTATGACACATTTGGGTACCATTAGATTACGTGAAAGAAACTTAAGAAACTGCGTCCAACGATCCAGAACGTGATACAATTTAACCACGATCGATGATTCACTAGTCAATTCCGATTATGTAAAAAACCTACTTGAGTCTCCATGTTATCGCCGCAGTGTATTAGTCATTGAAAGCCACTAACGAGGATATAATCATTTTTACGCTAATTACTAATTGACTATTGCTACCGCAAAAATTCCTATTGACTGTATATTCATGTATTTCATATTCTTGGTTACTACACAAGTGGTCTTTTCGAACCGGACAAACGCGTGCGGTGCAAGAAGTTTGTAAATCGTATACGTTAAGTTTGTTGCGCACAACATATATCAGGAAAATGAACGAAAGAGAATACGCATATAAAGATACATTCCGTCGATATTAGCGGAGAAGTTAAGCCTTCATCGTCTCGTTCGAATCCCCAATTCGGCATTATAAACAATCACGCCAACTGCTGCATCTGCGGTTTTGCTGTCTTCCATCACGTGATAGATTCGCTCAACGAAATTAACGGGAGAAAGTCGGAGCGAAAGCTTTTTCGCTCATTCGATTGCGCTTCGGTTACACCAGCACGTTTCCTACGGAATTCGCAAGTCGCGCGATAGCTTCGCGGTGCCGAGTTGTTCCGCAGGTGTCAGAATGAAATTAATCTTTCTTCATGAAGCAGTAAATCTCTCGTTTGTTGCGTCGAGCGAAGTTTTTTCGAGCTTCAGCTAAAGCTAAAGAAATTTGTACACGTATCTCAGTGAAGGACTATTGTAACTCTATTAACCTTTAGAAACTCGAAAGACGTAACGAAAGATATAGCTAAAACAGGTGTCTTTAGTTTAAAATAAGTGAAACCCATCAAAATAGAAAACGTATTCGAGCAAAATTCATAGAGTTCAAGAAAATATTCTTCGATTCTTCAAGAGAGTTACAAAAAGTTTGAAGGTCTCTCCATCCACCAGACGCACGATTTTCTCACATTTGTTGATGACTGTCGCAACGAATCGAACGCGCGGTATTTTAGCTCGGTCAGTTGAAGTGGACGACTCGAGTCATGCGGCGAAACGAGGAGTGAGATCGGCGCATTTTCGAAAGATCTTCTTGCTCGTTCCTCGTGCTTACGGTGCGCGGTAAGACATTCGACATGTTCGCCGCAATGGTGCTGCACAAGCATAACAAACACAACAATGGGAACCACTCGAATCATCACGCAAGCAACAACAACTCTACTACCAACTCCACCAACAACCATCTCAACAACAACAATCACATCAATAACAACGTCAACAACGTGAACCAGACGTTCAGCACGAGGGCGGTAAGTGGAATTGTGCTTTCGTCGAAAAATTTTATATTTTACGGCCCTTCGTTCGGCTTTCTCATTAAAATAATATCCCGTAGTTATGTAAAGAGAGAGTTTCGTATTATGTCAAATAATTCAGATACCACCTGCAATTTTCAATGAGAAAGCTAGAATTTATTTGAGTTTCACGAAAAAAAAATTGAGTCTCATCACTTAACAACATATCCATTTGAATATTGAGGAGCAAAAAAGAAACCCGCTTTTCAATTCGATTAAGTACTTCTTTATGACGGCGCGTTTCTACAGGAGATTATTTGTTCGATCGTGCAGCGAGTCGTTAGATGCAAATTTCGCGTCTTCTGATGGGACCGTATTTCTCAGAGCGAATCGTCCCATGGGTACTGACTTTCGCGAGATTTAGAAGGATTTTTATCAGCCGAGCGAAAAGGCTCGGCGAGATGCTCCTTTGGGTCGGGCGAGAGGACGCGAAGAAAAGAAAATTTTTCTGCTCGGAGGGAAATCACGTTTACGGCGCAAAGGGTGAGTCTTATCTCTCGCGTTGCAGAAATGATCCTGAAGAAACGCGACGATTTCGCTGACATCGCGAACGACTTTACGGAACGCGGCAGTGGTCGCGAATTTAGTTTTATCCGATTTTTTTTTCTTTTGTCTTTCTTTCACTCTGTTTCCTCTCGGCTCATCTATAATCATTTTCTGATTTCGTAAAAAATAGCTACCCTTTGGAAGTCTTCCCATGCTGTAGCACAATTCATTCCTTTTTTTTACTTATCGCTTCTTTCATAGAAGATACTTGGTAGAATATTCTCTCGTTTAGCAAGATATTAAAACTTACGAATCAGCTAGTGTTAAGCAAAAACTTTTCATTAGACAGTAATCCTCTTTTAATTTGAAACAGTTGTACCGGAAGAGCATTTCACCCGTGATAAATTGGAAACTGAAAATTTAAACTCGATTGTAAACGCGGCGTTGTGGTTAAATATAAATGCTACTGCACACAGTACTACCCGACGTAGCACACGGAGGATTATATCGGTTTAATATTTTAGAATCTCGCCGCGAATCTTCTATTTCATGCGGTTCGTTAAAGTGGCGCAAGGTATTTCAGTTTCAATTTCCCAGGGTACACTCGACTGAAAGATTGGAAATTGAGAATTCAGTGAGTTGATATCGAAACATTTTGAAATACGATCGCGGGGAATCGGTACAATGTAACGCGATGTGACAAAATTTGTTTTATATAAGCGGTAAAGCGTGGTGAGCTCCAACGGCAAATAGAATTCGTCCTGTTACGCGAAATCTATTTTTTGAAAGCTGATATTGATTTTCAGTACTTATATTCTTGCACAGTCGCTGTGGAATCTTCTGTCCAGTGAAAAATTATTTCCACTGTGAAATTGTTTCTTGCTAATTGTAAATTCTTTTTCTTATCGCGTTAATTAAGATTCGGGAATTATGGAAATTAAAATTTTATCGTTCTGTTTCATAATTGTTACAATTTTCATAATGAAACAATAAATGTACAACAATATGCGGTTTCCATTCGAAATATCTGTTTATTTCAAACTTCCATTTTATTTTCGAATTATGGTCGAGGTTTATTATTCTGCGGCGCGATCTGCATCCTGTTTGCCGTTCAGCGGATTGTTTATTTTTTGAGTATGCAGGGGTAGAGGACTACGAATGAGTTAATTGCATCTGTCGACCCACCCTATCTCAAAACCAAGTCCAAGGGGGGTTGTATGCAAATGAAGTAGCGAGATTAAGTTCCTTTGTGCTATTCGACCCTGATAACGAACATGTTAAAGGATTCGCTATAAATTAACAACTAGATTAAACCGTTCATCGCCTTTACAGCCTTTCGTAGCTTTCCGTCTTCCTGTCCATCATCTCTTTTATGTCTGAAACGATTAGTCGGCAAGTCTGAATTTTGTCTGAATTTTCCAAATATTTTATTTTCCTCACAGAAGGTTTTACAAACACGTGACGCGATACCGCGACAGTAGAGACATATTTTGTAAAAACTTGTGATAAAATATCAACAATATCGATAAGAAGCCATGACGAAAGTAGATAATTGATTTTCTAAGCTATAACTTAGATTTGTTATTACGGCTGATTAGATTGTTATTATATTGCAATGCAGTCGTAATGTAGTTTTGCTCAATTTATTTGCTCTCTCTTTAGAAGATAGAATGTAAGTGGTTAAATAAACTTTACTAAAAAAAACAAAGTTCTCACGTTCCACCGGCTTAAATGCGTTCGAAGGGTGAAAGCGCCAGTATATGATAAAAGACAAAGGCAGTTAAATATATCAAGGTGAAGTGAAGTATAACTCGTTTTTACTCAGAGAGAGAGAGAGAGAGAGAGAGATCCCCATCCTCCATTGGTCGACTCCCTTGTTGTTTCGTTGTATCTTCCTACCTATCTTTCGCCCTTCAGTCTCTGCCTCGTTTCTCAACCGCCACGTAATTCGATTTCGAAGCACGGCGAAACTCCGCTTTGTGCGACTTCTCTGGCCCTCATCGGCTTGAAATAACTTCGCAAAGGGTTCGATCTTCTCGGACGTGTGGCTAAACCTCATGTATATAATACACTATATCAAATGATACGAAGAATGCCTGAGGGACGTTGAAAATCGGAAGCTTTACGATACTAAGCTCAAAAATATGATTTATAACTTGATTTTGAAGTTATTATACTTTAAAGATAAAACTTCAAAGCGACAGTCTATTAGATTTTTCTCTTATATTTCCTTGTATAAAAATAGAATTTTTCAATAACTTATCCAAATATAATATTACACGAAAATTATTACTGGAGAATTCCATGTTCTGAATTCGGTTTAACAGACCAACAAAGGATGGCTATGATTAAAAATGTCAGCTATGATTAAAAAGTAAAAATGTAGCTGTTTTAATTTTAAATGAAAGGATAGACAGGAAAATCGATTGCACAACAGCCATAAAAACCAATCGGGTAAGATTCAAAGAAAGAAGAGGTCTCGATTGTGCTTTTCGGTCTGACGACCCTATTACGAAAGATCAATAAACTATTATTCCCAGTCCAGATGAACGTATGAATAGTCACCGGATATCAATATTTCCTTTGTAATAAATATTCAGAGATTCAGATTATGTAAATCTTTGCGAATATGTGTGCCATACGAACTATCAATTATTTTTTTACACGTGCCATTTCTTTTTTATCGAATTAGATACGTTCGAATTATTATGCAAAATTATTCATTCTTTCGCGTTTGTATTAACGACTGTGTCGAGGAAGACTCGGACGTGTTTGTAAAATGTGTTGATGCGTTTCATTAACGCGTCGGCGAAGCGAGATGGATCCATCAGCCCGAAAATTCACCCTCTCTACGATGCTTACGGGTGGGATGATGTTACCCCAGGGGGGAAAACCGGACGACCGCATCTCGCCCGCGTTACCAAGGTTATGCTTGGACAATCAATGGACCCGGCTGTAATCAGCGCGATTATAAACGGTGTTCGCTTAACGCGCTGTCGGTCGCCATCATTAATGCCCGACAAATTGGCCAGCCATGTCACTTTTGCAAATAGCTAGCGCGCCGCTACGCCGATGGGAAAAACGCCGTCGACGTCATTACGGCATTGATCGTCATTTCCGGGACGGAAGGTGATTACCAGCAACGGTAGCGGGAGACAGTCGACAATTTCGAGAATGACTCCGAGCTCGTTCGCTATTCGCGTAATTAGCTCGCGAATTGGTTCGTATATGGCACATCATTTTCCTTTTAATTACGCGCTGTCGCTCGTTGAATACTAACGCTAATAATTTTTGGTCGAGTTTCCTTCGTATTATCGCTTGTCTCGACTCAATTACGGATTCATCATATTTCTACGACACGTTGAAATAAATAAATACAGAGTTAAAAACGAGAATAAAGTCTCACGTCGTTAAATAACGCGAGATAAGAATATCAAGTTTAATTCACAAGATGGTACTCCACTCTGTCATAAGATAATAAAACAAGGAACGACACGGGTCATGGCAATTATTTTATGACTATCATAACAGTCCTCTCCGTCGGTTTTATACAGACATAAACCCCCAAGTTTCGATATGATAGCGTCATCCTACAATGAGCTTTCGTCGTCTTCTATTATATAGTACCAACTCTCAAATCCATAAAATACACAAATCCTTTTGTCTATACTCCTGTATTATGAATATCATATAAATCCTCTTGTACTGTCGCATTACCAATTATCTAACCACCTTTTGACATGTGTGCGTAAGAATGGAGTATGCGTTCGTATTTGGGAAATTCATCGAATACACATGTGAGATTTCGACTCATGAATGTTTTGATTTTGTAAACTGTGATTTTGCTGAACATTTAAATTATAGATTTATTCACCTTCAGATCTTCGTGATTTTTACCATTTTTTTCTTACATCAGTAGTTCTTCTCATTTCTTTCTTTAAATGTGTTTCCATACTTAATCACTTGGGTACTGTCAGATTCATATTGTTTTTGCAAAACAAAAAATACATTGTTTATATTATACGTATTATATTGCGAAACTATATGTGGAATCGTCGTGATGGCACGATTCGGTAAATTGTTAAAACCGAAGGGATGTGCAGCCGGAGATTGGCACGTTTCAAACGGAGCATGCCGATACGTTTGTCGTTCGGATAGTATATACTCGATATTACATCGAGTAATCGATCATCGCCCGAACACAAAGCTTCTCGCGTGAATGTACCTCGTTATAGAGCTTTGGATATTCGTTTGAAGAGAGAGAGAGAGAAGAAAAATTCGAATATCAGGTGTTTCAAAGTATCTGAGACAGACAGTCCGATAGAAATCCGATAGAAATTTTTGGCAAACTCGTCGGAAACTCATTTGGGATTTTCATGGAAAAGGAGAACCCTTTGGGAAGCAACGTCGATTTCGTCGATTTCTTTTTGGCTGATTACACAACAGAAATCTTATCTCGTTACACCGTAATCTTTTTTCTATCTTATTTCGTCGTCAATTGTTACCACTGCCATCGTCAACCCACTTGAATGCATCTCAACTGTAAGTGCACTTCAAATTCTGGTTAGCACAGTGGAAATATAAAGTAAATGTAATATTACGATACAAATTGCGCATTTTAATTTCTTCGATACACAGAGGATTTTATATATTTTATAGAAATTTGATTAAAAAAAATTTTTTGACGGAAAATTTTATCACATTCCAGTACCTTCAAATTTGTTTCGCAAAAATCTTCTCTTTTTCTACTTTTTTTTCTCTTAGAAAAGAGAATTTCATAGCAAGGTGACGTGTTTTATATTACAAGAGTAAAAGAGGAAAAGTTTCCAATAGAGTTAGGACAAAATTTCTTTTTTATGCACAAGTTCCATTTCGAGGAAGTGTATCAGTTAATTAGCTGGTCTCAGCGTCGCGAGGAGTAACACCGTTAAACACTTACGTTACCGCCCATTAATGCACCCTATGTGCACTTCCCGTCGTTGACCGACAGCAGGAAGCCGTCCTGCGCCCCGGCCCTACGGCAAGAGGGAGGGACCAGAAGTCGCCTAATGGTAACGATGTAATGACCTTACCGGCGCGGCATACCTTCCGGTTACGAGCTTCCTGATGTTGGCAGGAACCGCTATCGCCACCCCGGGTTGATCGTAAAATTCGAACTTCCTCGCCCTCGAAGGTATACAGCACGGGGTAACTGGTTTTATGACGAAGAACCGCCACGATCTTGGACTGAAGCTTTCCAATTTAAAGATAACCGCCGCTATACACATTTTGAATATTTCTCGTGAATTCGCAACGACGGAAAAAGAAATCTTATTTCGCGATTTTCAAGAACGACACGACAAATATGTTGAGCAAAAATTACGTAGCAAAAAATAACTATGTATTATCTAGGAAGTTACACGCTACGAAGAAGACAAATTGTAAATTTGTGTGATCATCGTGTTTTTGAATTTCAGCTCTTAGAATTTCAGGTTTTTAGCGAGATTTCAATTTTACTTCTAATCTTCGAAATTTAATTCCGAATTGCCAAAGTTTCAGAGATTTGGATCAGGATGTTACAACTTTCAGAAGATGAAATTCTAAATCTAATTTTCATTCTCGAATTGTTACATTATATCCAATTATCTCGGGTCGGCTCCAAATTTAATTATTTCCATCGTTCATTGATCTCTCACCAAATTCCTATTATTCAATTACCACGGTTACTAAAGTACAATGATCCCTAGATATATAATATAACTAATGTTTTGGAAGAACGTTTGTTTCTTTTAGACAATACGATTAGATACATTTACAAAAGTTATTCAATTTATACAATTTATATAACGTGATGATATTTTGTACGGTATTTGGATTACTTGATTGTTTTTATTCAATGTTTTTCCTCTTTCTTTTGCGTGTTAAATCGGTATTCATTTTATGCACTTTGCCCCTGGCGGCGCTCCATTTTTCGCAATAACTCGCCTCTCGAGGTTTTACTTAAGCAGCAACTTTCGACGCGTCAATCTTCCCGGCGAAATAGACAATTCGGTTTTCCGCTTTTCTTCACGGGTTGTCCGAAACATTTTATCGCGGCGTGACGCACGCTCAAATAGACAAACGAATAGATAAATAAAATCCAGGATTACGACCACTGTATAAGAATATATATATGATCGATGAAGGATATTGTGTGCAAGAGACAGCTTAAAAAATATTGTCATGAATATATGTATAATACATAAATAAGCGATGTATCAACGTGAAGATTCTCTTCAAGATGGAACAGCAATTCGAGAACTAAACATCGTATTTTTTATTTTATTTTTGCCAGTAACTATATCTCGTTCTGCAATCAAGAATAACTAACGTAGACGTCGAAGTAATATAAAATTTTACAAACAGAAATAATAAATACTATATTTAACTACTACATACGTACAAGTTTGCGCTGCTATATGTAATATGCACTGACGCGCGATACATAAATGTACATGTAGGTGTTTCTCTGGGTAGACGATAAGTGACCGAGTTTTATAAAAATGTGCCACAGCTCTAGCGTTAGCGTTCGAAGAAAGACCTTCAGACTCAACGAGAACAGAAAGCTTTGCGGCGTCGAAGCCCCGCCATACTTGACATTCTCACGTCAGTGCGCATTCAGCTTCTTGCATCTTTCCATGCGCGCAGACGTACATATCGCCACCGTTTTGCTTCGCTATGACCTCGAAAAATCTAATATCCCACCTACTCATCCTATCTTGGCATCCACCTCTATTCAAGGATTTTCGGGGCCGGAGGCTTGGCAACAGCAAAATTGGCAAGCTTCCTATGCCCCGAATAAGCCGTGCTGTCTATCGCTATTCCGTCGCTTGAGACCGAGTGTCATCAAGTATTTACTGACGTTTGTGCCGGCTTCATGTTTTATTTGTCAGACGGTCGAGCGTCATGGGAACTGCAGCTTCCGCCATATCGAAGGCTTGCTAAGGCGGTAAGCCGAGGTGTAAATCTTGCGTCTCGAAATTGTCGATTTGGCGTGTCCCATAAATCATGATCAACCGGCGAAGAAGCATTTATTATGGAGATTGAAACATGTCTCCATAAAAACACCGGTACTTGGGGGGTTGATGGTTACAGAAGAAAGATCGCCTATAGATATCCACATCTCTTCCTATAAGGTAACCCAGATTTCTTTCGCAAACTTATCCAGATTTTATTATGAAGGCTTTTATTGTAATTTACTTGCCTGATATAGAGCCGTTGTTCCTGCAATTATCTACTCATTATGGCAAATGCATATTCATCACTCGCATTTGCAGTGTGGAAGGAGTAATCGCAAACAACTGACAGTGCCGTTATGGTAATCCGTTCAGTTTCACGCAATCGCAGTGGCAAGTCTATGCTCGAACTTCTGCAACGACCGTAATTCGCGCGACGCGCGTTATCTGTCATTCGCGTCGTTTGTCATGTATACTGTGAAAGTACTGGAATTACTCGCGTCACTTCCCTTCGCGTGGTATCGAACGCGGCTGTTTGCCACTCGAGCGACTCCGCTGTTCCCGAGGAATCGCGCGAGTGTACGCACCGTCTTGACCTCGTCAAATGTCGGAGCGGCATTTGAAAGGAACGACCGCTAGTGCTCTTTAATACCAACCACTTTCAGCCCGGCTGCCGTTGCTGCCGACCGGCGGGATGATTAGTCGTGACGCGTTATAAAATTTGCAAATTTTTTAGCCTTCTTCGTTACATCCTTGCCGTAGGGAAACTATAATTTTTCATTGCAATAACTTTTTGACAGTTATATAAATCCTATGCTAATTCGCTTTGCCTTTTCTACATTTAAATAATTTCTTGAGTTGTTTTTTTTTTCTTTTCTCTTCGACTTCGCACGTGGCGAGAGGAGGCGATGTATGATAAATTCTTAGGATAATGACATATGCATTTACGGGAGGTCATATCGATCCGTTACGCGACGGAGCGTACGTATCGAAGCATATATAAAAGCCGAGCAATGGCCGCATTATCGTTGATCTATATTAAGGTTACTGTAAGAGCAAATATTCGACCACCAAAGAATTGTCTATTATAAACAGATTTCTGCACTTTTGTGTCAGATTTTATATGTCATGTCGTTTCAAATGCTATTATTTTCCGACGTTATTTAATTGTTCCCTATATTTCTGATCTAATTATAGTATATATCCTTTTTCTCAGATCTTTTCTCTTAATCTTTAATAAAATGAGAGTAACGTTAATTGCGTTCGAAATCCTACCAATTTCTTGAAAATAGACAAATAATGATACTTGCGTAATCTCGATTTGTACGGTCTGTATTCAACGCATTGTTTAATCCATGTATTGTGTATGTAACTCGTAAACTAGATGTAAGATAAGATAATAGCGCAGGAGCGCAAAATAGATCGGTGTGTACGCGGAATTAAAAGATGATTTACTACCATCGCTGCCGAAAACAATAGGCGCGGTTAGAAGACGTCGGAATTTACGCAACGACGAATTGTCATGGAAAATGCCGTCGGCCAGCGAAACGATCGAGTCTGTCGTGGAGAATTTCGTCAAGGAAGAAACGAAATCAACAAGTAGCAACGAGTAACAACAAGTGCGCGGTCCTGCAAAATAAATGTGCGAGTTGCTTGATAATTTGCCGGTACGACGACCGTAAGGAAATTGCTTTCGCAAAAGGCGAATATTGATCGATGGCGAGAGAAAACCATACTGCGAGACCGCGTTATGTCATTTCGCGACGGGTTCCGCTTTAATCGGTGTTTCGTTCCGCCAGATGCGAAGGAATCTTTCTTTTTCTCCACGCTGCTCCTCGCGCGTACTGCGCGTCGCTGCGCGAGATCGCTCGTGTGTCGGTCGTACTGTAGCCGCGCGTGATATATCTCGTCGCCTTTCACTCGACAGAGTACCTCGCGCCATTGTGCAGCCGCGGTTGGTGGTTACGCAACGATATTTTAGCTCTTCTAGTGCATTGCAAAATAAACGCGCTCGAACGCACGAGCGCAACTCGTCATCAGCACTGCGCTCGTGTCGCAGCTGTCGCTCGATTGTCTTTTTCCGGTACGGCGCTGAGATGCCGCCCGGTACAGCGAAGTGAATCGTCGCGCGATATCACGCCAAGAGTGATGATTTATGAAGGGAGTCAAGAGGGAGGAAGGTTTACTTTATAAAACACTGCATGCCTCGCTATCGAAGATAGCACTCGATTTATCGTGAGTATCCGAACGCGAGACAAAGGGGTCTCGACCCGTGAGATTCATCAGGATTCATCGCATGCACCGGCGATATCATTAAAATTTTATAGTCGGATGACACACGCGGCGTGAATCATACACGGTGCGCCTCGCTCGTCTATCATGAAACTTCGTCTATCGCGATAACTGAACCTTCTGTCTACCTACGCGAAATGTCGCTCCGCTTCATAACTCAGCCTGGTAAAGCCGCGATCCCGAATACCGCGGGTCCAGGTGCACGAAAAAAGTAAAGTCCGTACTCCTATATTCTCGATGCACTTCGCAATAAAGCCGTTTTTGTCATATATGTAAGTCGACTGAAATTTAAACTGCACTGTGACCATTTAAATTTCAGTCTTGCAGTTGCACTTTATTGCAACAGGAATATATCACGAGTCTCTCGCAATAATTTTCGCGCGATCATACTTCTCGCGCATTCTGTATATTATTCAAAAGCGAGTCGCGCTTTTAATCACTTTCCTTTTTAAAGCTCATACTAGGAGGACGATCGTGCTTTTAACTCGAACTCATTCTAAGCGCAACATCTTTCTTAACATTTTTCCGTAATTGTTCCTAGCTCGTAACAAGTTGCTTACTCGCATCGGTAGTATCCTTGATAATTATTACACGACATTGTGTTGCTCTACTAATCGTTACGCGTTTAAGACGATTAGAATTCTTCCTACACTCGCGATTTCGTTGTAAGCCACTATCGTATCATATTGCGACAGACAAAATCATGTGCTCTACTCTGGACACATGTAAGAGTTAACCGACGTGTAAGAACATTAATCGATGTCACGCTACAGCAAGGTTTCTTTCAATAGTGAATCGAATGGCTGGTACCTCATGGGAGCGCTGTCTAGAATCTATAGATACAAAATCGGTCTGAAATAGGTCAGTCAATTGTCAGATACAAAGAGATATACGCATCCAAATGTCACAACCGATGATCGTAGTTTTTGAGATTATCGTTACATACGATACTGTGATGTCTATAGATTTCTTGATTAATATACATGGCCCGACAATATGCTCCTCCTTTTTTTTGAATAATATTTTATATTATACCATAATTACATATTATTTGGATTGAAAGATGTTAAATGAAGGAAAATTAAACACTCTCGATTGGATAATATTTTCCATTTTTAATTAATGCTTTTACATCTATTAGAATACACACACAATATGTTTAGACATTTTTCTTAGCAATTGCATCGCAAACGGCGCTATGAAATCGATAACACACGTTTGGAGAAAGAGAATAAGCGCGAATCGCATTGCGGAAAGTATCGAGACGGCTCTTATTTCACGAGACACGTATATCGAGTCTCCCGAGTGTAAAATTGTCGATGTTAACTCTCTCGGGCACAAATCATCGATTCTTAGCCGCGAGTCGCAAAACTTCAAGACGCTTCCAATTCGTCGCGCGAAAGAGCACGCCGATCGATCACAAACAATCTTCATACATATTTATTTTCTGGCGAGCGCGCTAAAAGATAATCCGAAGGGAAGATAGTAGCTCTCATTAATAATACATCGAGACAATAAATCCAAGAGTTCTAAAGGATCGTCGGTAGTCTATCCCTCGACGAAGAGAAGTCCCGTTTGCAGTTTTCGAATGGACCAGCGACAGCTATACCATTGATTCATTGTCGCGTATTTATTCATTTTCGGAACATCTGACTCTTAATAAATCTCAATTAAAAGAATATGAACGTGCTATACATATTTGTTATTTTAATGTAAAGTCATGTGTGTTTTTTAATAGCGAGAGCGGATTAATTATAAAATATCGATACACGAGTATGTATTAGGATTTCTATCTTGCTATCGTATATTGAATTCTGCATCATATTTTCACTCATATTGGTTACTCTTCGTTACACACCTGTTGCTCATTACACGCAGCATAGTTTTAATTTTTGAATAAAAATTTATTTTAATAAATTCCTCTTAATAAATTAATTTTTATTATACATCGACATATTTATACGCCGATGTATATATTATGAACTCGATGATCTTGCCTGTATTAATGATTCAGCGACAATCAAAGTCTTAAGAGCCTCCTGTCAAACTATCGGTGTACATAAAAGCAATCTAGAGCAATTAGGCACTGCTCACGTTTGTTGGTGGAGAGAACCGATCGGCGAATGAGTGATACCAAAATAAACCGTGTCTAACTGCAGTCTGTTCCTGAACGCTACTCAGGCATGATATCTGAACAATAGGACAGACAGTGACGTGACTTCCTGTTGTGATTTACGAAGCCACGTTGTTTTTTAATCCACGGTAGTTGATTTCGTTCCACTTCTGGCACTCTTGAGAGTAATCCCTTTAACCCACAGACTGAAGCAACAGCGAATGTTCAAAGTAGAATTTAATGAGTAAAATTCAGTGATAATTATTACCGTATTCCTTCCATTAATAATTAAAATTGAAATTGTACTGGTGAAATAACAAAATAAAAAGAGGTCTACTTGTGTTGCAACTTTTCCACAAAGCGAACAAAGAGAGCTCACGATAATTCATACAGTCCCGAATAAAGTAAAAATGTACAGTCTATTGACTGATGTAATTTATATATTTTCCGAGCTCATTATATAATGAGCCTTAATTAGGTTTTAACAACTCTATAAAAACATGAGAGAAGAAAAAGATTAAACCACCCCACAGGGTAGGGACATATAATGGTTAATAATGTCTGCAGTTTATTCGACTTCTACGTTTCACATATTAATGTCGGAAATTAAATTTTCTTTTGATAAGGTTTGCGACGAAAGGACGTAATTACGTTAAATTTGCCGTAATTAAATGAGAGATGCTTGCCGTTGCTCCGGTTATTAAGTAGCGTTACACCACCGTGTTTGAGCTGTTGGCGAAGGATAGAAAGTGAAGGGGTAGACCACGCAAATTAAAGGAAAGTATATGGATTTGCATCATTACGTGCTCCATAAATGTCGCGTCCGAAAGCATATATTGTAATTAACCATTTTATTCGCACATATTGTAAAAATATCACGATGATATCTATCGCGTACTTAAATTTTTGCTGCCGTTCTCCTCTACGCGTCACTGCAATAGGCACACAAAATTGCCTTTGCTACTGCTTAAAACACATGGAGGAATGTGTATATACGCACGTTGTGCTGTAATTTCACCGACCACTTTCTTTCCGCGATACGTGTACATCACACGTAATAATTACCACCGTGATATGATGTTGGTAACAAGCCGCGTATTACGATTGCGAACAATGAAAAATAATGCGTGTGCAGGAGAGAAAGTCGGCAAATTAATTTATTATATTTCGCGGACAATCGATAGCCATAGTTCGAATAAATCATCAGATTCTACCACTAATTGAGAAATTAAAATTGAGAAGTAAAAATTAATTTTTTCGTAAAAATCATTTTTCGAGAATATTCATATGCATTATAAGATATCGTCTCGATATCAGCAAATAATAATTAAGAACATTACATTTAATGTAAATATTAGAAAAATATAAGAATTGATTATTTTAATATCAATATCGGAATATTAGGGTAATTGTCTTTTCAGTAATATTATTTTTCGTACACTGAATCACTTGTTATCCCGTAATCAAAAGCCTGTAGACAGTCTGTAGACTGTCACATACAGTTGTTTTAAAATAGAAAGTAGAAAGTAGAACAAAATGCGTACAAAACGGTACAAATAACACATACGTATGTATCATAGTTCAATATTTTCCTTCATCAAATTGCTGTTCTATCATAATTTTATCATAATTCCTTGTAAAAATTGAGATTCTTAACCATCACTATTGACTCATTAAAGAACGAGATAATTTTGTTGTCCCGTGCAATTAAGATATCGCTAACATACTGAATAATCTGTATGGATCACACCGTCACGTCCACCGGGTATACTTTTCTCCTCACGGTGCCCACTCTGATGCCCCTACTCTGATCGCCCACGGTGTCCCACGGCGAGCCAGTCTCTCCCGCGCCTTTCTTCGTGCGGTTGCGATCCGCGTGTCAGTTCGAAGGCAACCGTGGACAATAGCTGACAACCGGCCGGTCAGTCAATCGATCTCTCGCTACTTCGCAACATATTAGACATCCGCGAACCGAGGAAATGTGGTGATTGCGCGCGCGTATCAGTGATCTGGTGATAAAAAGTCGGAAACGTGACCTCCTGACATCAGTGATTGATAGTTGTGTGAGCGTATGACCGGTAATTACTTGTGATTGTTTGTCAATTATTTACGCGGCTTAGATATCAACACAATCACGAGATTCAAGAAGGAGCGACGGTTCGCTGCTCAATTAGCGACCTTATCGGTCGTTGAATTCAGTCGTCTTTAAAATTTATCTTAAGACTTTCACCTTAAAGTGATTGAAACAATAGTGCCGTTACTACTTACAATGCGTTTAGTGGATCATTGCGAAAAAAAAAGTTTTAAAATATTTTTATCGGTAAAAATATTGTTGTCAACATTGATAGGGGTTATTAAACAGTGTGATATACACACAATAGAACAACCGCATAACATAAATTCGTTACTTAATGGTGTTGAAATAATCGAAATGGGAGGAAAACACATTCTCACTGTTCGCCGATGGAGGAGGCTCTCGATCGCGATCGATTCCTGGAATGGCGAATGCGAGCCGACTGGTATCGCGCGAAAACGCAATATAGTAGAGGAAGCGTTGAAAAACGAGAATGAATATCCGGTTGATAAACGCACCGGCATACGATATAGGAGTGTGCGTATGTGAGTGAGTGCATGCGTATGCCGTGTCTGTCGCAAATACATAACATATGCTATCGGTACACACATTTGTTCGTACAGCTCCGCGTTCGATTAGACCTCAGCGATACGATAACACCGTGGACGATTCGTTAATTTACTGCCGTCAGTTTCGCGTAATGTGTCTGGCGATGTGTCGCTGATCCGTCTGTAAGGCTTGAACTCGTTCGATTGAATGTGTTAATTCGTAACTGGCATCGGTGTTAATTTCTCGATTGAATACTCGTGCTTTCACACAAGATTTAAAAATTCTACTCGGAAATCTTTAATCGATTTTAAATGGATGCTATTCAAGTCACTTCCAAGAAATTCCGAACATTAGAGATTTCTTTTGATATTGAGAAGTAGGAAGATGAAAAGATTAGAAGCTGTCAGGTTTTATAGGAGAATGACTAATCGTATGATATATCATATGTTTATGTCACGTGATAATTAATCCGAGAGAATTACTGTGTGTATGTTTCAGTTATGTCTTGTATGATTAAATAGGTATGGCCCAGTATGGCTGAGTAGATACTTATTTAAATATATCGTGAGCATTTATTTTCTGTTATCACTCCAGCTAATGTATCTTGTGGTGACTCCTACGAGACCAACGATCATTTATTTTCCACCCATACGGACATTCACGCGACAGATTTGCGACTGGTAAATTGCTGCTCTGCGAAATAAAGCAGAACAGCAATAATTTAATAAAATAACTAACAAAGAAATAATAAAGTCAAAGTCGAAGCAAATCCGGGAGTAGTGTTGTAGTGTTCTCAGTCTGCTTTTATTCTCAATTTTTAACTCCTATACGAAATCTTCTGAAGCGCGTGTGCGATTTATCCGTCAACCAGGACGTTTGTGCCGCTAAGTAAGGTAGTGTGTTTTCGAGCACGGTAGGTTAATTCTCTCTCTGCGGTGATGGCTGAGCTATGTAGAGCATAAAACAGTCGATTCGCTTCGTCCGTGTTGAGAGCTAAGGAGAAAGAGAGACAGAGGGCTGCTCGAAATAATTATTCCCTCTCGAGAGAGGTGGGCACGGTTCTCTCTGCGATTTCGTTGCCGAGGATAATCCGCGAGAAAAGTCCGCGACGTCGGTAGATACTTAAGAGTAAACTACCGGCGGAAATTATTCCGAATTCGTAGTATTTGAACACGAAAATGTCCCCGGTACTTTTTAAAAATTCACTCGCCGCTCATTGCAAATAATTGCTCGCTCCATTTTAAATATTTAACGTAGAGGAGCTCTTCTAAATGCTATTTGGGTTGTTTTTTCTCAGATTCAAATGAAAATTCCTTGCATTTTATTAAATTTCTTATTTTTTACAGAATTTTCACATTTTCTTCATAACGCTTTATGTTGTGTGATTCTTTTCCATGAGAGGAAAACTCGCGAAAAACGGAGCTTTGTCTCTCGCATCACAAAAACGTGAGACGTGCATAGCAGTGGCGACAACACAGTCGCAACTGTCGCGTTGTAATTCACTCGCAAGAGTTCTCACACAAAGGAAACGAATCTTGAGGGTCGCCCAGTGGAAATGAGTGAAAGTGGCCATTACTTAACTGTACGCTCGCTTCACGACGGAAAAGCGTTTTCTTGCCGCCAATTAGTCGAAAAACATCCAGCAACATTGTAGCCGTTATCTCACTTTGCTCCAGTTAATTACCGATAATGGACAATTTTCTTAATCACATCCTTGTGTTACCTGCAGCGGTAGCAAAGTCGTGAAACTGAATCGTTGATGATACGTCTTTCAACTTACTACAAATAATCATGCTCGTAACGTTCTTTCACAAAAATACCGTGAATGCGACTATAAAGTTTTGCACATAAATTTCTATAAGAAATTAAACTGTCTCGTATGTTGTTTCCTCGCGATTGTTGCCAGTAAAACGCTTAGTCGATCCGTTCGCTATCTCTCAAGAAAAAAAACATGTTTCTCTAATTCCACCTGACCAATCTATTACCTGACTAATTGAAACATATGCTCGCTGAAAATTTTTCCTAAACGTCCGATACGGGCGAAGTAGATATCTCGTTTCATAATCTACCCTGCTGAAGCAAGTTGGGCGGAAAAAAACGATTAGATTTTAGTATCAATCGAACGGTATGGTTTTGCGTAACAAACACCATTCACGCATTAAAAATCAGCCGACCACCTGTCAGTCGTTAATTGTGATTAACTGCTTGAGACACTGCATACGTGTCACACACATCGTGCATATGTATTACACATGTACCATTGCATTTTTAAATGTTTATTATGTCAGTTACGTAGAAACGCTACTAAACGGTTATGTCTAATAATTTTTACACGCGAGTTTCATTAAAAATGTAATTCTATAACATGTACTTGCAGTTTTTCTTTGTAGTTAAAAAAAAAATAGTCGTTCACGCTACAGTTTGCATCCGCGGAATCACGTGAAAAAAAGCTTAGTCGCGGCGACGCGACGTTTTCCTCAGGAACGAGGAGAAACGAGTTTTGAGGCGATCGCGTTATCGCGTATCCGTCGCACAGGCTGGCCGATTATCCGCGCCGGCTCGCTCACTTTCACTGGCCCCCGGCCGGGAAGAGAGAAGCCGATCGAAGAGTACACGACCAAGGTGTTATATAAATTAGACATCTCGTGAATTTTCCCAGCGCGCCGGTGCGTATCGAGGTATCGATTTCGCGGTAGGGTTGCGAATAGATCACGAAGAAGCCGTAACTCGCTGTAAGCGAAACTATACTTAGGTGCTCGCAAACCGAGTATTTCATCTGCGATACTTCAGATTATTCTTTATTTACGCATTGAGGATTATACTCGTAATTCTTATTTTTTAAACTAACGATGCCTTCGCGTGATTCGTTTCCGTCGTTCTTGATACCTAGATTTCTGCATGTAAGAATTCGCTTAATGTATACACAATGCTAGGTCGCGTGTCGAGCCTGCCTTTCTAAAGCAGCGGTAAAAGCGGACATCTCACCGTGACATCTCTAGCAGAGACGACTACTCGACAGCTCCCACGCGAATTGGACGTACCGGAATTCCCGGCCTGTCACTCGTCGATCGTGCATCTTACCTTTGTAATACCACAGATCCACAGAAGCTCTCTATATCTGCTTGCGTAACTTTTACGTTCGGTAACATAATGGTATCCAGTCGCGCCTGTTTCATAAAAAAGCTATAACCGCGATTAGAATTAACGTTTCTTCTTCGTGCGCGTTCGGTCGGTTTTCAGCTGCCGTTGTACGCACAGCGAAGCTCCACTCTTTAAATCACAAACGGAAAAACTCCGCTTTCCCTATGACCGCGAGAACGCCGCGAGAATAAATTGACGGAGCGAGCAATTTTGTTCGGTTGCATTCTGCTTAGATCGCCGCGCGTAATACGGATTTGGAAAGCTTCGACTCGCTGGAACTTCACAGCTGCAGCAAATATTCTTCGATGATGTCGCAATTATCTCGTCATAGATTGAAGGATTTCAGACAAGACAAATCATCGAAATCATGAAAAACGATATCTTTTTTATCGTAATAGACAATAAAATGCAGTAGAGCACATCCTTTCGTTTCTTCGCAGGAAATTATATTTCCTCGAAGCTGCTGAAGTGTTACGTTCTTACGCGTATCATCTTGAATATAATTATTGTAATTATTATTTTTACATTGCAGTCATTACTAATGTCGTGAGCGCTAAAAATTTCCTAGTACTTCTACGTCCGACTTTTCTCTACGTCTAGATAACTAGATTTTCAACGTGGAAAAACGCGCGTGCAAAATCGGCAAAATCCTAAACATGTGAGATAATGGCATACTTGCGCGTGCTCAATCATAAAAGAAATATCGGTTACTGACTCTTGCTCCGTTCAGTGAATGAATAAGAAATACATTCGCTCCTCCTATGTATCTTCATCTAACTGTAATCTGCATTTCCTGCTGCGTCCATATTTTAAATCAGCCATAAATCGTCACAAAAAAATTTCGCATCTTTTTCCCTTAATCCTTTAATGTTTAACGTGCCTCAACTAAGCCCATCGATGGAAAATATTACGATATTATCGATGCAAAATTTACTTGAAATTATTTGAACAAATTTCTATTTTACCTGTAGCGAATTAGAGGAAGAAGAGATAATATTGCACTTTCGCAATCTCTTAACGAAATGGTTTAGGATCATTAAATACTAGTTATAGTTCAGTTAATAAGAAGTTTATTGGAGAAAGTTGACATCACATATTTCAAAAGCCAATAACACAAGATTCGACGCTCTTCACGTTGCGTCAGTCTTCTCATTGTGTTTGATGCAGCAGTCGCGAAAATGCATAGCGTCTTTTTCACGATCTCTTTTCTGACGTCTGCGATACGCCATAAGAAGATGCGCAGTCGATGGTCCCACGACATATGGCGATCCTAATAAAGCGTGCTTTCGTATCCGCCTACGCGTCACGATTAACAATTAACAACAACGGCATAACGAATGCCAAGCGGCAACTCGCCTCCTCGGCGTGCCGTCGCGCTTAGGAAAGTGCGTCGTGCTGGTCGTCGTTCGCGCACGTGCAAGTAGCCGAGAGTCCCAATTATTCCGGAATAACGGACAACCGAGGGAACATATGTGTATATACGCGCGTGTGCACACGTCGCGAGATGTACACACGTGTACAGGATGGATGAAATACGTGTGTACGTGCGCATTTCGAAAAATCGTCGCGCCTGTTACTCCGACACTCGGTTATCGTCTAACGGTGACTGACCCTCCGTATAATGCTCGCGTTAGTATCGCTACACTGAGCGTCCCAGACCTGTCGAGCTGTCCACCTTTTATACATTCTTTACTCTTTTTAGACTCTTTAGACTTTTTTTTTTTTTTTAAAGGAGAATGTGAATTGCGGATTATCTATGAATGAAAGATGATTTGTCCTTCCTATACGTGCAGCATAATTAATCACGTTGGCATAATTAATACGCAAAACTTTTCAATTTGATTCATCATGAGTCGGCTGTTTTTACTTAGCTGTACGATCTACCCGCGCAAATGCGAATACAAAAGAATCTTAACATCAGCGTATAAGTGCGATAATTCTGCTGGAATATCCATCAACGTTTGATCTAGGAGAAACAGTGGCGCGACGCGAACGGTCCAATTATGCCCGCTTCCCCGCACGACGTAATGCATCCTTCTTTTGTACCTGGCGCATGTATACTCCCACGTTTTCACTGGCCGCGGCGAGGACAAAGGCCAGATTTCACGACGGCGGTGGCCGAAAACGAGAGTCTACCTGGAAACAAAGTGGAAACAATACGCTATCGTATTTCAAGCGATTCATCCTTCGCGAAACGCCGGGCATTCGCGGTTTGTTTCGAATAGCCAGTATTTACGGCGCGTCATACAGTGACACAAATCTACAAACTTATGCTGCTTGTTACAATCCAGTTGCGAGTTTCGAATTAGACATTTTAAAACTTTAGGCATGTATAAAACTTTAGGAAATTATCAAAAAACATAGAAACGTTATACATTAAATCTTTTTTCTAAAAGAATTTACATAAGAAGATTCTAAATTTTTGATAGCTGTAATCACATAAACAATAGGTCAATTCCGGTCAAACTGGATCATAGTGTCAAATAATTTTTGTTCGTGTAAATTTCGATAGCTGTATTTGTGGCATTAGCTTTTTCTTACACTTCGAGGTTCGATGACCGCGGAATATTCCAGACAATCAACATTTAATGGTAATGATAAAATAAATATGCGTGTATGCCGATATATCGCGCGATATATTTATGTAAGATTTGTTGTGAAACTTCTGGTTGGCGCGGATGTGTTACGCGTGTCATAAGCGTGATTAAAAAAGCGTGAAAAAGAGTGAATGAACAGCGCGAAGCGAATTTCTAGACATTCCCGCGGTTATAAGGCGGAAAGGCCGAGCCGTAGCTGGTCTTGCTTCCGCTTGTTCGAGAGTATCTACGCTAGTCGCAAGTTAATCACCGTCCAATTCGATTTAATGCCGCGCAAGCGACATCGGGTATCGATGGTGCAGTGAACCTGATCTTCCAGGGTGATGGCACGGACTTTCCGGCGGAAGCTGCCACCCTGAAAATTATTCGAGCATGTCGAATCGCGCTGTGATTGCGAGTCACGCTAGCTGTCTGTTTTCTCCTCGCAATCGATATATCGACCAAACGATCCATTTACTCCCTTTGTCAAAGCTGATCTTCTTTCTCTTCCATAAATGGCACTGATACGAAGGATTACGAAGCGATCGGCAACATGAATATGAGTAATAACTCTCGAGCAAAAAGAAAAAAAGAGAGAAAAAAACAAGATTTAAAGATACAGTTAAAGATTCAAGAGTATGATATCTCCTTCCAAGAGTTTCAAGGAGCTCGTTAATTTTTTATCGTCTTGTTTTTTTTCCTACAAAAAATAAAGATACTAAAGCTAACCCGCATAATTTATTCTTATTGTGACCGAAAATTCTTTGGCCAATCGATATTCCGGCCACGTGGCGTCGCAAAGCCGAAATTTAATCTGATCGTGCCTGCACCCAATCAGTCTTCCTTTCCCTCTACTTGCCCGGATTGACCTAGATTATTGTCGCGATTGGCGTTTTCTATTTTTACGAGCGTCTTGCACATTTGGCACTGAACTTGTAACACTTCCTCACGACGTTGGTTAATCCAATTGCGACATCTTGAGCTCCGTGTAATCCAGGCCGAGTTATGGTGATGTTAATTGGATACAGTTGGTATATGACATGATTGTGAACTAAATCTTTCCAGAAATACGAGAATTTTGCAGCTGTTGCGTTTTTATATTTTTATTTTACAATCAAGCAAAACATTGTGCACTACCAGCGATAAAAATCGAGGAGGACGGTACATTTCTTGTTCCGTTAACATCGACCGTGTTGCTCGAACTCTCGAAAACGTCCGTGAAATCGATTTCGTTCACGGAGAGGCTCTCGAGAGCGGTTCGTGTTCTGGAGCTTCGCTCGCGGAAAAAGCCGCAGAACGATGAAGACAACTGTTCGATTCTTTTTTCTCTCGCATTGGATGCCCTTTTTACACTGCTATATTTTTGTCGAACTCTCCTTGGAACTTTTTGTTAATACAGTCGCGTCCTTTACCGGTACTTTGTTCTGCCCTAGTAGTTTAGCTGTATAACGAAGGACGACAGAACGGCGGAAAGCATGAAAGCATGAAAAGAAAAGAAAGGGTTAACGGAACTTCTTTCGTGAGCCTTTATAATAAGTGAGTCAATTATAATAAAAACGATTTTATGTTATATACGTCTGTAGATACAAACGCTAACGTTTTAATATTTTCTCAGAAAGAGATTCACACAAATAAAGGTGCCATTTCGCAAGATCCACTAAACGTGTGTTCAGATTATAAGAGATTAAAATAAATTTTTATATTATTCTGGGCGATTTTTTTAAATCTTTTTATAATTACAGATAAATATCAAATAACTTAAAACCATAACTTGAAAAACAGATTTCATCAAAGTGTCCAAGAATCGAATCTCCAGAAACTTCAAAAATTCAGTGACTTAAAAATATTCTGCATTGAAATATAAAATATACCTACTATAATTACGAGACGCAAATGTGCGTGAGTCTCGATGATGAGAGATACGCGCGTTGTGCCAAGGACCATCGCGATTGGGCGTGCAGCACGTTGACGTAGTTTCCTTTCTCAAGCAATCGACATCGGTGTCATCTGCAGCAGAGACGCGCTGAGAATCAAGGACGAGCCCAGCAGCGTGCGAAAGATGCGAAACGGTGGACAAACGGCACAGCAAACAGCGGTAATGACGCCGCCGCATCTGAACGGCTCGGCGCAGTTCATATCGGGCGGCTATGTGACGACGGGATATTTGCCGCGTCAATCCTGGACCCAATTCCAGGCTACACCGCAGCATTCAAGGAGTGGCGGCAGACCCATGTCGCTGCCGCCACCCCCGCCGCCCTCCCGACGAGACAGCAGCCAGAGACCTTGCAACGGAGGTCCGACTAACACTAAGAATACATCCTTGCCGCATCCCAGACCGGCAACCCACAGGAGTACCACTCCCTCGGTGAGTTCCAAATTGCTGGAGATTTTCCGAAGTTCGGTTCTCGAGCGGAACGGAGTTTGTTGATGACCTAAAAGAGTCTTCAAAAAAAAGGTGAATATTCATAATAAATCATTTGGCGGGCAGGAGCGACAAAGTCTGGAAGTTTTGATAGATGAAGATACAGAGACGGAGAGTACGTCTGAAACAGAGGTCATCTGTTTTTTCTTTCTTTTTACGAGTGTGAACTGCGTTGTATAAACCGCATTTTAACATCGAGCGAGCGATGGGAACTATTCAACTTCGGATCGTTATCTCTCTGCTGTCGGTCGGTAGTAGTTACGCGGTACTTCATCTGACGTATAAAAGGAGGAAGAACGATGCGAAATCGGGAGCATTCCAGTGGTGAGACGTAGTATACGAGCACCAACTTTGGAGTAGAGAGTTTCCTTGGAATCGGCCCAGAGAGCCGCGACTCAGGGAATACTTTCTCAGCCGCACAATTCTGAAATCACTCAAAAGGGCAGAAAGGAGCGGCGTGTATATCGATCTGCATTTATTACGTCGTTTAGTGAGTCAAAAGTCTTGGAAGTACACGCGTATTTATAGTTAGTTACTTTTGCTTTGAATAACTCGACTAAATCCAACCTTGATATAATACAGTTCAATAAATAGATTTTGCAAATCAATTTCATATTCGTTACGTCATTTAATTATCTAATTTTTAGTCTCATCGTTCTTTGTAAACTCCTCTATATTCTACTTGAAATAAAAATTCAATATTGAGATCCATTAATTATTTCATCGCGCATTATCATAATATTACGGATTATTGTTTTATTATAGATTATCTGAATGATATTTTAACAGTGTCAAGTTTCAAGTAAGAAGATAATTATTTCGCTCTTCATTATCGTTTATATACACGCTCAATTAATTATTAATCAAAATGTGATTGTCAATGTATTCTAATAAAAAAATATCTCACTTGAGTGTCTTGAATATCTCACTTGATATACTTTTTAATACGAAATTTATATCGATTATAGTCAAGAACTTTATGATCGATATAAATTCCAATTGTGTCCGGCATGGTGGTTGCGCGAGAATCTTCTCCCCCGAGATTCGAATAAAACAGGACTTGGTCTGATAGTAGCTAGAGTGCGGGCACTTCCCGTAATCTCTTCGGAAGGCTTTTCAAGAACTGTCCCTGTAGTACGATTTGGAGAATGGATTCCAGATCGCCACGAGAGACGGCAACTCGCTGTTATGGATCGGCTCAAGATATAAGGGATGAATTGAAGAGCGATTTACCGAGTGTATCTGCTTGTACCGCACCTGGAATTTATAGTCAATTGTGTAGCAGATCCGAGAGCGAACGTAGATATTTCACGAATGCCGCTCTTCCGCTCAGATTTACAATACTGCAATCGATGTTTAGTGTCGAAAACACCATTTGGAAATCCAAATAGCTAACGTAGGAATCAGAGGATTCACATTCTTAAGATTAAAAGGTTCAATATCAATCAAAGATTTTCAAGATTAAAAAGTCCATTTCCATTGGATTCAAGTATTTTAATATCAGAAAGTTCGTTGGATATCCGGGGTTGTTGAATAATGGAAGATGTGAAGGTTTTACGAAGATTCGAGCATCTGTCAGAAACTAACACCTCAATATTTTACTGGCCATTTCATAACGCAGCTTAATTCAACTGCTAAGCCGATTGACGATGGTCTGGAAAAAACGGATAATACCTAGACGGAGAAAGAGAAAGGAACGAGGAATTACGTGTCGTGAATGTTCAGAAAAGCACACCGTGGAATACTTAATTGTTAGAGCCTATGAACATCCATGCAGGAATGTCGGAAATTACATGTGTCTTTGATTCTACATTACATCGAGGAAATTGGATTTTTCATAAATTCCACGATAGGATTGAGAATTAATTTCCTGATTAATCCGACACATTCTCGCTCGTTTTTCCAATACTTATCATTACGAGAGTAAGAACCTGCAGTGTCTTTTTTTGCACGATATTCCACATCAGTAAGGAAAATTAATCTTCTCATTAATTAATTCAACGTTTCTCGCCATTTTCCAGAACTTATCGTTATGAAGAACTTACGTTTTCTGTTTTTTTTATCTCACAGTCTATTTACGATCAATGTATCCATCTGGCACACTGACAGATCGATTTTGCAATTCAATTATAATTTGAAATTGACCCGCCGATGAAAACTGATAGACAATAGGAATAGAACACGATAATCTATTTGCAGAACATTTAATGGATGTCACGAATATAGTATTACTCGCTCATGCATATTTCGCGACACTGACGCGTAGTAAACACGCGTATCTGTCTGTCTACTAAAAATTCCTGATACTATGCGATGTACCAATGTGTAAAATATTTGTACCCGCGTTCGTACCAGTGCGCAATAAATAATTCGAGGAGTTAGTTTCGGTTGCAATTGTTCGTCTTCAAATCAAATCGTCGTTTAAATTATGGCCATTGATACAATTTTTGTGCCGATGATATTCTTATGTATTTTGAATAGCATCATACGGCACGTATGTTAAGTTCCGATGTGGCTATTATCATGGGAGAAAGAAAAGAAAAAGAAATACCCACCGTTCTCCGCGGCCATCGAAAAACTCCTGGAAAGAATGTGTTTAGCGGCTTCGTCGCGAACCGCGGATAAAAGAGACTTTTGACGCAAACACGTATCGTCTCGCGAAGGGAATACTCACTAAGATCCGCGATAGACGAGATTCGAGAGACCAGTTTCGCCCGCAAAGTCCAGACGAACTAGCTCTTAACCCGAGCGTCTGAAATCCGAGCTACGTTCGAAGACTGTTAGAAAGTGGTCGAGGTGTCGTGTTTCAATCCAACCGGTCGAGTGTTCGAGACAGAGGTCGAAAAAAGTCGATTGGTTTGCGGTTGGAAGACACTCAAGAATAAAGATAATAAGAAAATTTCTTGAAAATTAATTCTCTCGTAACTTCGTTACGCGAGCATCAGTTTAACGAGGAACGAGGTTTGTTGCTCGACACCTAAATTGAAAAGTCGGGCAAGTCGATCGCAGAAAGTAAAGCGGTCGGGAAGACCTTTAATTAATTCGAAAATTTCAATAACATAACTTTGCATTCTCTGTAACGCGCGATAAATAATCATTTCTTTTTTCGAAAGACCCCATATTTCGTTACCATCGCGCGCATCGCAGAGCACTGTCATAATAAAGCAAGACAGCGGACAAAAGAGGATCGAACGGCTTCGGCGCGAGCATACTCTGATGCAGCATGGAAATACCGGTGTAACAGGATTCTCGTGGACCGCAAGATCTCGCGCGCGGAGACCACACGTGCTTTTTTTCCTCTTTCTTTTCTTTCCCTTCTCCCTTCTTTCGGCCGAGGCCAGTGCAAGGTCGACACTCTCACCATATCACCTCATACGTGTGTAACTCGCGTGCGTTTGGAAAAGCCATGCGATGCGATTGGAATGAAATATTCATTTACCGTCGAATAATCGATATCACATTTGCTGTTTGTTATCACAATTATGTCGCTTCATACTAGAGATCGATTATTTAAATTGTTTTAGCTCTCTCGTTAACTTCTTCAATTTAATAACGCAAACTACGCGCTTTGCTATATTACTCGACAATTGATTGTTAATTACTGTATTATGATGATTTTATAATTGATTTACCTCTGAAATAAGATGATATTCTCATAGCTGTTTCACGTAGCGATTTGTACCAGGTTTTTTCCCGTTATTGCTCTCGGTCGCATTACGTCAGCTGTAAAAATACGATTGCGATTGAGTGCAATCTTGTGAAAACGAACGCACGGACTGGATTGTCCGCACAATAATGCACGAGCGACGGAGCATTTTACGACTCGGGCGCGATACTTTTTGGCGATAACTCGCGAAGGACGAAACTTTCAACCGTGCATACACGGGAACAATTCATATAAGACAATTTACGCGACTTCTTTTTCTTATACATATAGGTGCATATTTTGCCGATTGCACTTTTGCCTATCTATAAACAAGGCGACCGCGCTTCATGTTTATGACGTCGAATATAAATTGCACCCGAGGGAATGTGTGCGGCGCGTAATATCCCATCCTGAAGGATCCACCAACGTTTAACCCGCGCTATGCGCCTTCATGTGCGCAATGGTTGCTGCATTCTACGCACGATCCTGCGTGCATACATAAATAAACAGTCACGGGTGTGTACAATATGCATACATAACTCGCATCGCAACGTCGTAGCCTCTCACCGACGATGCCAATGAGTCAGAACGAAGAACCGTTTCAAACTACGATATCGCGATGCGATTGTACGATATCGATGTCGCCAGTATTGTCTCGATTATAAAATTTATTTAATTCTGCTGATAAGAGCTTGCTATTTTAGATGGAATGGCGTTCAAATAGATTAATCGTAATCGCGATAAAGTCTTTGTTGAGAGGAGCTTGAGCGGATTAACGTTACCACGAAATATTCAATCATGATTTATCATTTGGATAAGAATCTGTTATCGCGACATTCCGAAATGATAAAAAGCGGATGATAAAAAGCGTGGTTAATTATGAACATGTGTACGTCACGTATGATTAAAACTGTGCACAAACATCAGCTGCAAGAGTATTTCGACATAATTCCAAGTCCAGAAATGATTTTTCTGAGAGAAACGTTTTTGTGATGCTTTGCTCTCTTATTTGCGTTCGTGTACTGTGTGGAAGATTGATAAAAAATTAAATCCTACATAATTTCAGAGATGCTAGAGGAAGCATTTCGCTCGTTGAGCTTTTCAGCTCTCCTATTGCTTTCGTGCCGGCGAAACGATTTATAACGCGCACCTCGCGTGCCGCGTGGTTTCTCATTATCTCGTATCAGCGGCAGAATGGCATTTCACGATCAAGAAATTGCGCAATGGGTCGAATTCCGCGCGTCCGTTCAACTCCGCGCGATTAAACGGGGGAAACGCATTATTCGCGTTTCAACGGCCGCGTTATCACTACTATATCGGGTGACGGCGTTAGATCGCACCTGGATGCAGCGACGAGGCTGCGCGATTTCTGCGTACCGTTTTCTCTATTTCACCGGGCCATAAAAAAGGAGCCGCAGTCGATAACGCATTTGCATTTTGATCGGTGTCCCGAGTGCATAGGCAAAAAATTATAAATGTAAATACGCGAGGCGTTAGCTCGGGCAAGTTATGCTCGGGCAAAGTATGCAAAATTCGCGCCGCTGTGTGTTATTTGCCCGTCGGAAACGCGCATTCGTTATCCTTTTTGTGCGTTTAGCGTAAATCCGCTTCATTTTTTGCTGGCACCAAGGTATGAAAAAGGTCGTGTGCTATACACTCGCGCTTTTTGACCACAATCCACGTCTCGCGATGAATGCCAATGAGCAATTTTAATTGCCGGCGCTTTTCTCCCCAGACCGTTAGAATTGAGTCTTGGAAACGGGGCTATGCCCGCGGAATGACTCCGAGCAAAGAGAAGGCGGTAAATCTATCAGTGCGTTATTAACTGGGCGGTTGCATATTACGTTACGTAATACGGCGTCCTCTCCGAAGCATACCGTATACCGTATACCGGGGTTATAATAACGGCGGCTCGGTCATTTGGTTTTAATTAAATGAATATTCATGCGAACGTTCCGCACTGCAGCTGTTGGAAGAGAGAGAGAGAGAGAGAGAGAGAGAAACAGAAAGAGAACAAGAGAGATGGAAAGAAAAAACAGAAGACTCGAAGGAACATCATAAGAATGTCCGCGACAGCATCGGTCGTAAAGATGCGTTTCAACATTCGTTCGGTCATTGTTGTTCTAACTTGGCGATGATGGCGTAATTTGCGGTGCAATTAAGCCGCAAATTTCGAGAATGATTCAACGAGCGTGCGTTACCGCGCACCACGTGTCGTCGTTCGACCTCGTTTACGACGAAAGTAATTCATCGGCCGAGAGGAGAGCCAAAATTAAAGTTTAAATGACACTTGAGAGCGATAACGCAATCCTCGAGCTGAAGTAGGACTCACGCACTCGTTCCACCGTTAAACGAGAGAAAATTATCAGGAAAACACTTGAACTCGTACTTGACAGTCAACGTATCTTGCTTATTTATGCTAATGTCAAACGAACTCCGTGAAATGAGATGCGAACGTTTGCTCTGCCGCAAGAAAATCCCAAGAAATATTGTCATTTAAACGTCGACGGCTCGCGAGTTATATTCGGTTTTATTCGCTTCATAAGTCTTAATTTTACCTTCATCTTTCCGACTTAATTTTATTGCCGCTAGGCTGGAGAATAATCGAATATAAATTGAGACACGGTCAGAAATAGTATTGATTCATTTAACAAAAAGAGAGAGTCGATGGAAACGAATCCGACACAGATGCATTTTCCGCAAATTTTTGCGATGTTCTGTATATTCGAGAATCCGCGATGCAGATGTCGCGAATCGTCGTGTATCATTCCGATTCCGGGGATTGCCGGGGCGCGCTTTTGTCTGCTCGCTTTATTATTGTCAATATTGACTGTGTTGATTGACCCTAGAACACTCGCTGCGTCAGCCCGCACCCACTCTTGCCATTCCGCATTGCATCGCATCGCTGCACTCGCATCGTGTACGTGAGAGATGGGCGGACGAGCGTGATTTTCCGTCGCTGGATAAATGGAAAAAAGCGACGTCAAATACCGCTCAATGGTTTCGATTTATAACGAATTATCCGCGTGCCTATTGTCTGCTTCTACCAATTCAGACTGCAACGAGAATACATCATGGATACACATTTTATGATCGCGAGAGAGAAAGTTTCAACATTTACAGTTTAACCAAAGAGTTTGTTTGGTATTACTAATTTATATTTATCTCTACGCTTCTCTCGCTCTCTCTCTCCCCGCGTAACTTTCTTTATATACAAATTCTATTGCTTATGTGTGTGTTAACTTTGTTTCTGAAAATTTATTCGACTAAGTAGAATAAATTTTCCAGCACTTCCACGGTAATCACGGATGCACGCAGTAAACTTTATTTATTTCGCGTATACGAGAATCAAATGCGACGCAATTTACATATAATCGAGAGAAATCGTTTGTGGCGACTTTGTCACGCAAATGCAAGAAAACTGATGATACTAAAGCCGCACGAAAAAAATCGCGTAGTATCGCGCGCTCAATATTACTTTCGCTCGGTGCGTTTTAAGATGCAATTCAGGTTTTCAATTTGTTATGCATTCAGATTCTCAAAGAGCAACTTAAACATATGATAATGAAATTCTCCTTTGGCATACAACAGCCTGTTTGAGGCACAAAGATATTTTGAATTACTTCTCTAACTCGATTCGACCGCAACGTAGCTCCGTGAATTTCCCGTAAAAGTGAAGTTAACGAGTGCAATAGTTTTCGCCAACTCTCGTAGCGAGATACGGAAGCTGTCTTGAAAGCGACAATAAATAAGTATCATTTGTTGTTTCAATTTGTTGTTTAGCAAACGTTTAATTTACGACTTGTCACTTATGATATCTTGCATATTACAAATGATACGCCACTGAATTGGGTCGTTGTTTCATTGAATCGTTGCAAATAGGTATCAGACCATTCCCATCTCGAGAGAGAACAATCGCAGCTCCTTAGAATTAATGCGATCCCGTTGTAGTCTGACAGTCTTGAGCTTCCTGATGAAGTTGAGACGTTTATCTTGGAAGGCGAGTCTATTCGAACCTGTCTCTTAAAAGGACGTCTGAGACGAAATTTCTTGAGACGCGGTTACACTTCTTAATTAAGATGTGTCAGAACGATACCAAACTTCGTGTTATCTGGCAAATTATTTCAGTCGCGTGTTCAGCGAAGCGATGACGCTAAAATGGGATCTTCATCGCGTTAAGGAAAAAGGGTATTTCAGAGAAATTCAGTTTAATTCGAGTATATTTAATGAACATCGTTCGCAATCGTGAAGATTTAATGCAAAATATTTTTCCAGGAGACAACTATGTTTCAAATGTGACAGAACAGTCACATTTGTACAAATAAACGTCATTCTTAATTTGTTACATGTCATTTGTTACATGAGATAATTCTATAAATCATATTCACAATACTATTAATAACATTAATTTATGATTAGCATCTCTTCTGCATGATTCTAGTAGATACGATATTTTATATGAAATATTTACGTTAATTTGACTTCAAAATTAATTCTGCGAATCCCCTGGTATTAATCGGAAATTAATGCCACCTGTATCATATGTTCGGACGAGAAAAGCTGTTGTAGCACTATAATCCAACGATTGTAATTCACACACGCACAGCGCGATTAATTCGCACATTACCGTCACGCCGTGATATATTATTTATTGTGTTACGCAATTTTAATGAGGTTTTGTGAATCACGGCTGACAGTTGCCTACAATGGGATAGAGCCATATGTGTGACCGCTAATTGAACCGCCCTTGGCAACTCTACGTCAATTTTGTCATATCCGTTGGTCGTATTTAGGTCGAAAGATAGCCCGACAGCATACCTGTACGCGTTATACAGTGTGGCATAGCTAATGTAGTTTAGAATAGGCGTGTCCATCAAAGCGCGAGCCGCTACCCAAACTAATCTAACAAGATGAAAAGCTCTGTCGGATATCTCAAGCATTATGGCTCTGCAAATGTAACATCCCGGAAATTCTCTTCCTTAATATCGCATAGAGCTCATTTGTACAAGAAAATCGAATAACCTTACTAATAAATAAGCTTTCCTGATAGAATAGAATTTTTTAACGAAGCGAGAACGTGAAGAAACTGAATTCCTCTATTTTTACTAAATAATATCGGTAAAGAACGCCCATATCCTACTTACATGGCGCGAATGTCTTCGTCCCTCGACCGTCTTTGACCGCCTACATGTCAGATTTCTTTGCGACAGCCACTAATTAGAATCTGTGTCGCGAATTTCGAGTGACACGACGGCGTACCAAAAGCAGCTGATGAGAAGAGGAGAGATACCTGCATCTTGACAATGCGAGTAGTGCACGAGAAGTCGAGAATCATTATACTCTTTTGCCATTTTGTTCACCCTCACTATCACTCGAGCGAGCACAAATCTCGAACTGTATGCAGCAACTGCATGACTTGTGATATTTTTTTCTCTCGTTTAATCTATTACGTTCCGATATATTGTAGTTCATTTTAAAATCATTTAATCCAAAAAACTTATTTTTATCTGTTTTACACGATTATGACAAATATTTTGCGTAAACACTAACAATGCAATAATGTTTTAAATACTTATGACAAATGTGTCACTCTGTTGTAAACCGTCGCAAATTTGTATTATGCTAATTTGCAGTAATATTTGGTTATTATATAGTGAATCACGGTAATTTAGAATGATGTGGTGTTAAGTATAGTAATAGCATAATTTTTTAGTGTTTCGTATGATAAACTCACGCGAATATCGATTTTAGGAGAAAGAGTCGATGACCTAAGTGACATAAAATGGAAACGCTCGAGACCCGACGACAAAAATCAATGACCTTTAAATCTATCAGGCGTGATAAAATGCCCCGGCAGTCACGAAACATTGCCATCAGATGAGGAAATTTGCAAAGCAAATTTTCCAGATTTTTATTCCGTTGCCGTTAGAGCCTATCCAGTTTCGAAGCTTCGCTTCGCTTTAATCTCGCTGCCGCGATATGAGCTTTCAGTTTACCTACTTTTTGTGTGATTGCGATCTGTGGAGCGCGAGAAAATGAAGAGTCAGCAGAAAGTTCACGTGCATATTCATTATTAGCTCAAGTGTCGACAAATTAGCGTTTCCACATTTTCACGGTGCTTATCAACGATCGTAATTCTCCGAAAAACTCGAGGAAATAAATAAAGCTTTTATCTACATAATTTTTCAGCGAGAAAATTTATAGTTATAATTTATAATTATTATTTACGTAGCGTATATATTTATATATATTTATATATTTGTACAATATATTTATATTTTTATATAAACGCTACATCTCCAAAGTCATAAGTATAATTAAATAGCTTACTGTCTTGTTCCATTAACTGCGGAAAGCCAACTACAGAAAAAGAATGGAATTTTAGACAGCATTTTAAAAACATACAGCAAATTAAATAGCCTGGCGCATAAAAAATATGATACTTAATTGCAGCGAAACATTAAACGTGCATTCACAATAATGTCATTTGTTTTAGATTGTTTTACTATCTCGGGTTCACTTGCGATAAGTATAGATAAGTAAAGACCATGTGAAAACAATATACGGAACGCGCGTTCTTTTGTTGCGATTTTTATTTTGCCCCCGTTTTATTTCGGAGTAACCTTTTCACAAACTGAAATGGTCTTCAACGTTATGTTCCTCCGTGTTTCGCGAATACAGGATTGATTTCCAAAAGGGAGAAAAAATCGGTAGCGAAGTGAATTGTGGACTTTCTTTTTTCATTATTTGTATACTCTGTTTCATCGATCGAACTGTAAATGGCTCTTGTCGAACACATTTTCGGAAAAAAACGGCGAGCGGAAAAGTGTCGCGGGGTCTTTTCGCTGCCGAGATGCAGAGAACGTGAAACAGTGGCAGCGACAGTAATTTATTAACGTCTCGCAGAATAACGTTGCTCCTTAGCGCAAATGGCTCCAGAGTGCAAAGAAGAAACATATATGCACAGCGCTCATCCGCAAGTCTAAATAGCGGCTTACAGGATAGGACGTTTCATTTGTCAAGTTGCTCGAGCTGTGAGATCTCATTGCCATAATTTGCTGTAAGTGCGACTGGGAAACCACAATGCGTATATTCATATTTCACGATTTGCGAGATATCACGAGAAGATTATTAAAGAGATATGTTCAGATTTCACATAAAGAAAGTGAAGTCGTCGATTCATACATTTTCCTGATAGTACATAAGATCGTTATGACATCATGTGTCATCTCGCAGAAAAGAGCCAAGGAGAACTGCATTGCTGCTTGTGGAATAACTACGTCTATTAATTCCTGAAGGCCACGCGTTAACGAAGAAGAAAGTCTTGCTTGTCTAAGGAATCTCAAAATTTCTCAATATCCCGTTACATTGTTGCGTCACGAGAAAATCCGCGGAATTTTCTAATGGAAATAATGCGAGACATAGTAACGCGATGTGAAATGTCAAATGATCAAAGTAGTAATCGGAGACTTGAATTTCTTTGTTACAGAAGGTGGACCCCGAGCTGATATTTACAAAACAGGAACGAATCGGGAAGGGTAGCTTTGGTGAAGTTTTCAAAGGTATTGATAACAGGACCCAGCAAGTTGTTGCCATCAAGATTATCGATCTTGAAGAGGCGGAAGATGAGATCGAGGACATACAACAGGAGATTATGGTGCTGTCGCAGTGTGACAGCCCGTACGTCACCAAGTATTACGGATCTTACCTCAAGGCAAGTAGAAAAATATACTCTTTGCTGATAAAAGCTCTTAAAAAAACTACTTTATTACGGTCGTTAAATTATATCTGCTGACGGTACTGGTCGAGACACTCCTCTTTTTATCACCGTTCTATTCCGATGAATTCGCCGCCATATAATTGCAAAGGTACAAAAATAAAAGTCCACCATCGAGAGGCACTTGGTTGTTACGCCCCATCATTTTTCATACAGCAAAGAATAGGAAGGGCTCGACGGTCGGTTAACTATCGCTTCCGGCTCGGCTGTGTCGCGTCGTCCGTTGCTTCCGCTTCCTGCAAAAGGTTCAACGAGCGCAATCGGGAATATCAAATCTGTACGATTCTGCATCGTAATAAGAATGATCTTTATTTTTATATTTTTTTATTGATTGTTTATTGTTTATATTTTTTGTTTTCTGTTCTCATTATAAATTATGTATTTATTAATTGATAATAGAATGGTAATTAGAATAAATAGAAAAGAATTTTCTGTTTGAAAAAAAATATTTCTTTTTTTTTTTTAAGATACTTATGTATTAATTTTCACTAAAATAATAATTAAAAAATTGATAGAATTATTGAAAATTGTTGAGAAGGAAAAAATATTTTTTTGAAGACACTCTTCTCTAGGAGAAAACATCTGTGCAAATGTGATTTTATACCGTTCTATCGTATGCACCGAGGAAATCATGTCGATCAACGGGATCGAGATCCGATGCTTCGCGAAAAGGTCGCGAGTGATCGTTCGTTTGCATAAGTCTCGTGTTCTGCTGGCGAACCCGGTGAACCAAGACGAGGAGGTTTTACGTGATCGTCGACACGCTTTCGATGTTGGCTGAGAAGAGACGCGTTTTCTCGGTCGTATCGTTTTGTTGCATTGCTGACAAGCCGGAGCTATTTGTGAGGAGGAGGAGGAGGAAGAGGGACAAGAGGAGCAAACATCGTCCGCATTCTGAAACGAGTGCCAGAATCTTCGGCGACTTAAACGGAATCAAATTTTTCTCTCTGTCACACAGCTCATGCTTGATGCAAGATAGTTTAATAATACGCGGAATGTTTCTGATCATTAGTCTACTCGCTTGTAAATCTTTTTATGAATTTTACAGGCAATGTTCTTCATATTCTTATCTCGTTATCTTTGTTTTCTCTCTTTAAAATTCACGGATTTTCTTCATTAAAGAAGAACCATTACAGTTATTTATTAGACAGCCATTCTAGGAATGTAAATTATATTCACAGAGTCCTATTTTTTTCTTAAATATCCACTTGTACTATATCTTAATAATTCTCAATTATCCCGCTACTCTCCCATATTATTCTGCTCTAATAGCAATTACTCGTTCTAAGATGTCGTGACAACGAATAAATCATAAACCTCGCGGCTCCGTTAACACAGTGAGACAAAGTGAATCCACGCGATCGTTATCGAGGATTGTTGAGGGACCGTTAATTGCAGCAAAACGGGGGAAGGATTGTACGTCGTCCCTTTGCGGGACGAGAAAACGAATTACTCCTACGCGCCCTCCTACTGACCCACCCTTCGTAATCGAGGACCGCGGAAACTCAGTGTGATTACTTATGAAATGAAGCGGCGTCCGATATCACGCCCGGCCAAGAGAAATTTCCTTAATGACCGCGCGAAACGGTCATTAGCGATCGTTAGTTAGTCGCTCCCGCGAGCGATGAATACTCAAAATACGTTCTCGTCAATTTGTGTCGCGACTTGCAAACAGAGCGCGGGCGTTTCCGCTCACGCGCTCGCATAGATAATTATGCAAACGTTAAGCGATCATAATTATCAAGCTCGCGATTGGTATTACGAAATGACACTGCTGAGCATAGCTGACAAACACGAGTCGTCGGCTTAAGGAGGTGTACAACTGTATGTAATCAATGTAGTTATACGATCGACCAATCAGCGACGAAATAAATGGTTTGATTTGTACAAGGTAAAATCTATTTAAGCAGTAGAAGCCTGCGACGGAGGAGGAATATGTTGTTGTGGTAAATGTCAAAAGCCAAATGAGGTCTCGCGATATATTTCCGCGTCCGCGCTTCCCAAGCTCTCGCCGTCGAAATTTTTCCGTTCCCCCGTATACAATACGAGAGGAACAATGGCATCATTCCGCGATGACACATCGGCGGTTATTGCGGAGATGAAAGAAGGGGCGCGGGTGCCTACGCGCCCATCTACGCGCCTGATGTCATCGTGTAACGGATGTGCCGCGGCCACCTCGCTGCCGCCTCGATCGCCGTGACTTTCCTGCCTTCGGAAACTGTTATTAAACCAGGACCTCAAGTCGGTCAACAACGGTTATCGGGTGACGGCACTCCTCGATCCGGTAGTTTGCGCGCTACTGGGTGCTGAACGAAAGATTTCTGTTTCCTCTGTCTTCGTCGATCTAAAGAGATCCGTGTTGTTACGATTTACAAAGACGATCGTCTTTGTAAAATCTACGATGAATTAATCTCATGAGACATTCGGAGATTCGATCTCGTGAGAATTGTAGTTCCAACTCGTTTATAAGATATCCGATAAAGAGTCACGATCTAGATTATTATCGCTTTTACTATGCAGATTACCGTATTTATTTTGTACGTCTCTGAAACAGTGTGGGAAATGCGTAGATGACGATACATTGGGTAAGTTAAATGAGAATCTCTTGTAACTTAGCGGCACTCCTTCGGATTTCTCAATCCGGATGTACCGTCTATTACGAGGGCGTTGTGATTCTTCTCTTCCTCTCACTGCTCGCTAAAGAAGACGGCCAGAAATATCATTATCGATCTTTTAAAAATAATGTTTTGAAGCCGCCGGACTAATAAAACGAGCGCTTGCACGTGTAAGCTTGTGTTACCACTTTCTTTTATCGTTCGCTACACGTATGACTCTTGATGTCTCAACACGTCAATTTTTATTATTAAAATCGTTGCGCGAAATATAGGCTTTATATAAAACGCGTTATATAAAATCATTATATAATATAGTTTAATAATTCCACAGAGGATCCTAGCGGCATATTGCGATAATTAGCGAAAGCATTTTTGTGAAATGGGATTTTATCCGTGGCGTGTAATATCTAGTCTGTATATACGAGCGAAAAAACGTCCACGACGCTTCTTTTCTTTTACTCTATTATATTCGCGACTCATTGTGCTCCAAACAAAAGACGATACCTGCATTCTGCACTCGAATAGGAACGGAGCGGTCGAAATTTTATGAATGAACGAGTATAATTGCATTCATCTTAATGAAGTTATCTTAATGAAGTCATCTTCCCTTTTAATGAAATCACGGTATCCATCGCCACTTGGTTTTTCTGTAAGTCGAATCAAAGAATGAGACAATCGTAGTGCACCCATGATCTTTGATTCACGGATAAAATACATTCAACAGACGGCACCGAGATTTTAGAATCTCGATTTGCATTCCAATTTGTGATTGCGGATGCTTAAACCGAATGCCCGAGGAATGTCAAGTAGGTCGTGTGTCAATTTTCCGCAGCAACCACCGTAATTCTACCACTTTAGCACTTTGTGGCCGAGATTTACGGTCAGCTGCTCGATTGTTGGAAAACACGTTCTCCGATAAGCGATCGAATGAAGAGAGTGCTTTAACTCTTTGTGACCTTATGCTGCACATGATGTTGTCATGCTTTATCACGAAAGTTGTATCGTCGTCGTTGTCATGAAGGATAATTTCAAACGCTCGCGAACAAACGAGATTACAAACGTGGAATTTAAAGGAGAATTTGAATGATAACAGAATTCACGAGAGAGAATAAATAACAGAATTTAAATTAGGAGGACTTGAACGCACGCGTTTTACGAATGAAGTTGCATCCTATATCTTGCAAAATGCAACATAGCGTGCAAAATGGAGACAAAAGCGTTCAGTGTATGTATGTGTGATTAATGGGCCGGTCGATTTCTCATTGGTCTTTTTTAGAGCGTTACGTCCTTTTGTACTTCCGTTTCGCGAAATGGCAGGAGTGCCGTTGGCATTGACGGACGACGCGACGGAATTAATCTTCGCTTTACCATGCTCCGTCCCTTTGGATTCGCGTCCTTCCGCATCGCATGCTCGCCACCAGTAAAACGCCGAATTAAATGTCGATAAATTGCTTGCGAACTAAATCGGCTTAACTGCATCTGCGCAGCCAACTTTTTTCTTATAAACGCATCAGACGTTTAAATCTCCCGATTCGTAGGAACTTTAGTATTGTTTTTTTCTTAATTATATCAAATGGGTTTTTAAATAGTATTTTAGATTCAATATATTTCAATATATTTAAAATTTTGTACACAAAATAAAGACCCAACGTTGCTTAATTTCGAAAAAGGTCGTGATTTTTTCGGTTATTATATTTAAACTACGATTATTATTCGATTACAGTGATTATTCAAATGGATCTTCTGCCTCCAAAGCTGAAATTAAGCGCTTCTATCGTCACTGGCCGAGAGTGAAAGCAACCAATTACCGGACTCCGTCAATTAACCATAATTGCCACGAACAGAGGCGGGGTGAAAGGGAAGCGAAAAATAAATATCGTCGATTACGCGAGGGGCAAGTCTATTCTCGGCTCGTGTCGAACGAGAGATCCGGACCATTAGGAAATTGACCAACTAATAATAGTTCTCTTGCAATGCGAGGATTTGTAACCCGTTACGTAAAGTGACAGATTCCTCCAAAATTCGTTTCTCGATAAAAATTCACATATAAAAATACATGTACAAGATATGCGCTTATAAAATTATATTTTAATTTTTTTAAATCGAAGAGAATCCTAAAGATAAAAAAATAACACGAAAAAAAGAACGAGAAATTACACAGTTGAACACATTTCTGATTAACTTGACGATCAAGATCTGCCCAATCATTTATTCCAAGGACTCGTTAATCCTCGGTCTATCGATTAGAGGTCAATCTGCAATTTACTTTTTTATTGCCTCCTATCCTATCGGATTCGATTATCTCGAAATCGTTATTTCTGATAATGCTTTCGGAACAGATCGCCATCTATCATCCCTCTCACGTCCCTTCTTGACGAAGGGAGACAAAGAGATAGAAGGATAACAGTTCTACGTAGAAATCCGCAAAAGTCGAAATCGAATCGAACAAACTCTCTCTTGACGGCCTTGAGAAGATCTGAACGAGAAAACGCGGGACGCACTTCGAGCAAGCCTCCTGACTGTGCGACGATGATAAATGGTGCAATTTTATGGGCAGCCAATGCTCATCATCCTGGCGAATGTCGCCAGCCCGGCGCGGTTGACCTGCTTAAACTACGAAAATTATTCGCTAGAAAATGACAGCACGCGTCAATCATACAAACGTCGAACAAAAACCGGAGCCAAAACTTATGAAGGGTCTCTCGACTCCTTTGAGAGAAAACTCCGTAAAGGATGGAATGAAGACTCTAACAAAGCATGTGCCCTCACACGAGACGGTGTCGCTTATCCAATGTCCTTCGGTACTAGATCACGAACTAAATTTTTATTTGGAAGCGTTTAATATTTCACATCTACCCTCCCGAGATTTTGTTTCCTTTATTGGCTCAACAATAAATACGAAATTAATATTCGTCATGTAGGGGACAAAATTCCTAATCCTTGAATGCAAGCACAAAGGGCTGATGTTTCGTTTTTTACGTGCACTTTTGCTCGGCAACACCTGGCGAGAAAAATATGATACGATGCACACGACGATGCGTAATTGCAAGGACGCGGCCGGCGGTGACCCCCAGAGAGGAGGGAGGAAGGGAGGGATCGATTAATTGTTTCTTAATAATCGATTGAGCGAAGGGCGTAAATCTTCCCGTATCCTCACGCGGATCACTAGCTCGGGCCACGCTGATTATTAACGCGCGATAACTCATCCGTTTTATCATCCTTACGCGCCGTACCACCATATCGCTCCGTCGACGACCACTATTAACGCGCGCCGTATAATTTATCCGATAAGTCGCACAGTGATTGGTCATCGATGTCGGATATAATTACCGCTATGGGGAGGAGGATCCGGTCAGCGATGACGCGCGTTGCGCTTGGAAAATTAATAGGCCGGCGCAGGAAACGGCGGACGCGTTTTTCCTTAACAGGCCCGCGCATAAGACGGTAATTTACGGCTGTTCGGGGAGCCGCGATAAATCTTCATTACCGCGAACAACACCGCGAGATTAATCATATTGCTGTCTGTTGTTGAAGAAAGGTCACCTCACCCCCATAGCGAGGATGTTGCCCGCTTGATCACCACTTTACAGTCGATCTCTCTCACAATCAGAGTGCGACTCGGACAATATAATAATACGCGGCCATGCGATAGTCACGTTGTCTTTCGAGTGGAGAAAGATACGGTATATAAAAGTCTATTCTTCCCAAGGAATCATGTATGACATAAATTGTCGAGACGGGTCTTTTTTTACGATTATCTTAAACGCAACTCGAGATATTGCCACGTCCACACAAGTTGCTAAGATTTTCTTAGGAGTATGGACGTGGCAGAAGCGGGCTAATATCTCCGCCAAATTTTCCTTAATTACATCTGAAGGTCCAGCCGCGATCGGAAATAGCGATCGTTCGGCAAAACGATCTATTTTCGTTAATCAACGCGCAAGATCCCGGATCTTTATTGAAAGCGAGCTTTATTCGCCCGTTACACATCTTACATCAACGATCCCCAATCTCATCCGTATTCGTTCCGCTCGACAGGGTACGAAGCTGTGGATCATCATGGAGTATCTGGGTGGCGGCTCGGCCCTGGACTTGATGAAGGCCGGTAGCTTCGAGGAGATGCACATCGCCGTGATATTACGCGAGGTGCTCAAAGGCCTGGATTATCTGCACAGCGAGCGTAAACTCCATCGTGATATTAAAGGTACATTCGCTCAATAAGGCGCGAAGGATGTTTAATACTTTGACGCTCTTCATACAAAAGTATCAACAAATATCGTGCTATTAATTTAATCGAGACACCAGATATCATGTCGATCGATATTTCCCCCAACTAAAATCCGCATAAATTAATAAAATAATAAAAACGATGCAAAATTCTGTTTAAAAAATAATTTAATCGTTAATTTATGCGTAAAAATGGACAGAAAGTTAAATTTGTTCGTCGTTAATAGAGCGTTATTTTATTTAGTTTCGTATTGATTTAAAAATAAACGATCAATTCACATGGACGAATTTTTGTCGACCTTGTAGCGGCGAATGTCTTGCTGAGTGAAATGGGCGATGTCAAGTTAGCCGACTTCGGTGTAGCTGGTCAATTGACGAACACCACCAGTAAACGAAACACCTTTGTCGGTACGCCGTTCTGGATGGCACCCGAAGTTATCAAACAGTCTGCTTACGATTCCAAGGTAATTGCATTAATTAAATTCCGCTATATATTGCGGTACACGTCCCTTGCTGTAAATTAAGTTTATGCGCGCATACCATACGTATGCAAATATCTTCATATATTTTCTGAAATTCCTTGCGTGATTATACATTTATAACATAAAATTAATTCTTTATTAGTTTTCTTAAATATAATGGTCGTTACATTTTCTTTTCCATTTCTCTTTGGTTTTTTCTCTCTTTTCCCGTTTCTCTTCACCTTTCCTCGCTTCTTTAAAAATTGTCTTCAAAGTGGCGCGGTCACGTTTTCATTAGCGTTTCATTAGCGCTTCATCTGTCAAGTGGTAACTCCGCGAACGCTTGTCCCGCAGGCTGACATTTGGTCCTTGGGCATCACGGCGATCGAACTCGCGAAAGGAGAGCCACCAAATAGTGAACTGCATCCCATGAGGGTCCTCTTTTTAATACCCAAGAACAATCCACCCCAACTGACCGGGAATTACACGAAACAGTTCAAGGAATTCGTCGAGGCCTGCCTCAACAAGGATCCCGAAAATGTGAGTGTATTCATGGCTGTCCGCATTTCGAATTATTAATCATTTGCATCTCGTTGTTTTGAAAATATTTTCAATATTGTCGAATCGTTCGACGTCTCAAAAATAATCACGAAAAAAGTAATGTGAAACGTTACAGTAGGTAATTAGGTAAATTAGTTTAATAAATCAAAAATTTCGACACATAAGAAACATAGTTGATTTTTACTTATCGATCATTGTGCTCGTATTTGTGCAGAGGCCGACGGCGAAAGAACTGTTAAAGTTCCAGTTTATCAGGAAGGCGAAAAAGAACTCGTACCTGATCGACCTGATCGACAGGTACAAAAAGTGGAAGTCACAGCGCAGCGAGGAGTCGGAGACCGAGAGCGAGAATTCGGACTCGTGAGTATCTCGATTCGCGTTTCTGTTACACTTCTTACGAAAGTAAAAGCCGCCGCTTGTTATGTTTCGTACGTTACATTCAAGATCTTCTTTTTTCTTGGACGTTAATTTCATAATAAATTTATATCTCGTACAAGAAAAAGGAGAACCAGTTCGAGGCCATTTATCAATTGCGTGGTATAATAGGCCACCATCCAAGCACGATACTAAATTGTAACATACTGCATTACACGGTGTTCAGGGAGGAATCCAAGCAAGATAGCGACATGGACGAACCCTGGATAATGACGGTAAAAGGCCCGCATGGGGTCAAAGGATCCGTGGTGCCTATGCTGCCACTGGATGAGCAGCCCGCATCCTTGACCCTAACACACACGAACCACAGGTCCTCCAATCACAGCCAATCGAGCAAACCGCATGCGAACGGTGCTTCGCGATCACCACCGAAGGACTCCACGCTTAATCATTACAGAAGCGAGTCCAGGGATTCATTGCGCGATGGTCAAGCGAAACACACGCCTGTACGTTGCCGTTCCAATAATCGATGATGTCACGATTCATATGCATATTTATATCTTTTTGTTACTTTCTTCTTTTGTAGTCCCGACCACACGAGGCCGCACCTCCACCACCGGTGGACACGAGAGAGAAACGAGATGAGCGAGACTATCGTGACTCCAGTCGAGAGTCTACACTTAGAGAGTCAAAGGAAATGCGTGATAGAGAGAGAGATAGAGAAGTCATCAGGGAACGAGAACGGGACAGAGATCGAGATAGAACCAGCAGGGACTTCACCTTCAACTCCCGAGAGAAGAGGAGAAACAGCAAACCAGACGTGCCCATCACTCCGATGGCCGATCACAGACCTGGCGAGGAAAAGCAGAGACCCAGAAGTTCGCAGGAGCTCAAGCATCCGCGAAGCGTCGCTTTGTCCGGTGTTGTTTTTCCTCTCCTTTCCGAGGTACTATACATTGCATGATAGAATATAGAATGATAAAAGTAGGAAAAGTATAAAAAGTAAAAATTAGTGAGAATTTATGGGAGTGACCGTTATTTTCAACATTACAGCTTCAACGAAAGCACCAATATTCGGTGAGAGACAATAATGGCGAAGGCGGTAGCGGTGGCAAGAATAGTGGTGCTGTAGAAGAACTGCGAACCGCCTTCGAGTCAGCGGAACGTACGTCACCGGGAATGACAGAGTCCCTTATCCGCGAACTGATTAAATCCTTACTTCCGCCCAATCATTCAGAAGGGCGCCTATCTATGCTAATGGAGAAGGTTATTTTAAGGTAATATTCTCGTGAATATATGCACCATCGCCGTGTATTTGCGCAAGAGGAACAACGTGCTCTTTTGTTTTAGGGATACGTAGGGACGCGAGAGGACAAAGGTCCGCAAGAGACTGTGGTCCCAGAATATTCTGACGTTGTAAAACCATACGTTATTTCTCTCGATTATCAATTTACTAATCAATACGAGCCGAGCATGTCGTCAATGAGTGGCGATTCCGAACGTGAACGTGAAGGTGCGAGGGAAATGTGTTCGTCGACCCATCATCCTATTTCCCTCCCTGCTTTTTCCCTCCCGAGTTGATCTATAAAGACCGCACGACAACGAAGTCTATCGAAGTTTTACGAAGTAGTCTACTGAACCGCTCCATTTTCACCTGCCTACCTCGCCGTAGGATAAAATACATAGACGACAGCAGATATACGCGAAACGTTGTGCCAGTATTCTTGCAGTTCCTACTCGTGTAATTGTCATCGATCCTTTTCTGAACATTTCTGATTGAACTGTCCTACATTTACACGCTTTTCCATATTAGTTCCATATCGCTCGATAGTTCATTTCAATCACGAATCAATTCATTATGGAATTTGCATATTCTTCGACTTTGTAAAATCTTCTAATTTTTAATATTCGTAGCTTTATAATTTTTGAAGATAAAAGTCACATCTAAAGGACATGATAACATATTTTATTTTAGAAAAACTGAAACATGATTTGAAGAGCGACGACTTATTACTAAAAGTTATTTTTAAAATCTGCTAAATGAACGAAAAGAACTGTCGATCGATTTATTTTTCACTACTTTAGATATTAAAATGTTCTTTATTGCTTAATAGTTTAATTACAGAAAGAGAGAGATCGTAAAAGGGAGTATTCGGTTTAATAGTCTTATCTTTAAAAAAATGACGTTTTAGCGATTTTATGGCAATCAGTTACGAGTAGAGAAAGGCGGAAAATAGACGGCAGTGCGTTTGCCAAAAAGAATCGAAACCTCCATTACGTGATAGCCTAATAAATAAATATCTTAAACCTTCTTCATGTTCGGCGTAAGCATCGATCTGGCGATACGACAACAAAACAAAATTGTACAGGCTCGGCAAAACGGATAGATGAAAAGTATTCGATGACTCGGTCTTGCCTCAATATAGATATGTCCGTAGCATGCACTAGCGAGATATCTCGAGCATGGAAAACGCGATTCGTATAAGGACAAACTTTTAATTTTATGGAAGCTTTGAAAGCGTTACTTTTATTGATGTTTTTATAGAGGGAATATGTATTTTATTAGTTCTGAAAAAAAGGTCTTGTAGTGGTCAAACAAAAGATAAGAAGAAGATGTATTCTTTGAGTAGATTTCTTTCCGTGGCTTCCTACGCTAGTGCATGTTTCGAATACGAAACACGAGAGCTCTAGCGCGCGATGCTAGAGGAAAATTGTAAATATGTATGTAGCGCGATAAGATAGTCTTATTGTTCTGATCGACGTCTTTGCCAACCGGTCGCACAGCTCCGTTAAACGATCTTGTTACGAAGAGAAAAAGAATTCCTTTCCCTTCCCATGGTCACATCGTTCGTCATTGAAGAAGATGATAGACATAGGCTATAGGCAATATTACCGTTACAAATTTATCGAGGGCTTTTATCGTTTCGTGTAGTTTTCGCTTGTTGCATAAAAATTGCAAATAAGCCGTTACAGTGTTTCAAAAACCGTACGCGTATATAATAGCGTTTAAAAATATATATAATTAATTTCTAGTTGTGTGTAAAACTCACTTGAAAATCGAGAAACCATGCTATTTTAGAACGCTATCATCTCCAATATACGTACATCTGTGAAAGATCTGTGAAAGACGTTTCGATCTTTCCACATCGCGCCTTAAAATATCGCATTACGTCATTAACTTAGAGTAACAATAGAGTAACAATAGAGTCGTTCCACGTTAACATATCGTTAAATTGTCTGTACAGCATTACTGAATTATAAAACGCAATTTGACAGCTCGAACGAGAAAGAGAGAGACGTCGGGATTATAAAAGCGCTTTTTATAAAAGTTTCAATTCTTCGAGACAATGGTTGACATGGAACGACTTGACAATCGATTTCGACCTGACAATCGATTCAGGCAAAATTTACCACATGAGGAGGTATGAAAAGAGTTTCTTGAACTTTCAATGCGCGGTGCGTTCGAATAGCGATGACGTAATATATATATATATATATATATATATATATATATATATATATATATTACACGGAATTTGAGTACTGCCGTTCTTCCAGACTTAACGTTGCGTTGTACACACGAATATTTCTCGAATTCACCGCACTTGATTTTCACGATCGAGTCTGAGCTGCGATGACTCCCGTGCAGGGCGTCGACACTTAATCCAACGTTGTTTGTAAACTAATGTATTTTATAAAATATATATATATATAGAGAGAGAGAAAAAGAAATTCTCCACACATACACATACACACATGCGTAAGAAATAGAGAGTTATATAGAGAATATTACGGGATGGTTGGAGAACTCTCGCTCTTCCGACGAAATACAAGAACCATCCTGTAAACGGTGATTCAAAGAAAGATACAAAAGGGTGATAGAGTAAGAGTGAGAAAGAAGAGAGGCGAATTTGTAAACAAGGATACGTCAATTAACGACAGAAAAGTAAAATGGCAAAGAGACTTAATTACCGAACTATAATTATAACTACGATTTGATTATTTTCTCTTTTTTTGTAAATTTAGTTTGTTCTTCATTTAAATACTTATGTTTGTCGAGAAACGAAAAAGTGAATATTATAAAAATCTTTGCTCCACCGCCTTTTCTTTTTCTCCGTTCTGTTTCTCTATCGCCCGTCTAGATGGGGAATAAATCAGACGATATGTATCAATTTTATTTTTAGTTGAGTTACACTTATTATCATTTACATTATATTGTTAATATAATGGTCATTTTATGTCAATCGATCAAACAATTTTTTTTTCTTAAGCCGTGAAAAAGAAACGCTTTTACGGTAATCAATCGAAAAAAAATCGTTTGATAAAGCTCGACATGATTTGATTTCTTATGGACTATTGTTTCCTTCGCGTTTTGAATTAAGTTTTCTGGTCCTTACAACGATCGCTACCGTGAGTAGACCTCGTAAAGCTGCCATAAATGCTTACCGGTTATCTATGCGTACGAAGATGTATCCGTGCGAAAGAGAGCTCGAGATAGGAGACTTAGTTAAGTAGACTGTGTATGCTTGTTAAAAAGAATTATCAGGTCACCCGCGGAATAGCGATCGATTTTATGTCCAACAATCATTCATTTTATGGAGAACATCCGTTTGATGTTAACGGCCACTGTTGTATATGCAGATTACATGTACGAAACTAAGAGTATTAATCCGCCAGCGATAAGATTGGAAAGCCGCATCTCCGCAATGCATTTTAAGAAAGCGCTTAATATTTACATTTAAATTTAAATAAATGTATTCAATTTTCTACTTCCATCGGAATGTCCAACGTTATCACTGGCGGATATTTTTCATCTCATTACTCCCGGCATTAAGCGTATCTGTGAGCGAAATTTTAAAAATCCTGTAATTTATTTGATCGGGATAAAATCAAACTATAATTTGTCTTATTGTCTTTTTATTTTTATTTTCTTTCGATCGAAGAAATTTCAACGCGTGTTAATTGAATGAATTTATGCTCGGAGTACGATTAAGATACGGAAATTGAGATGTGATCAGATCGTTTGGAGAACGTGCGCGGAGAGAGATTCCCGAAAATTCACGATTGAATGTTTTTATGCTGCGGGCTAAAAAATTCCTGAGCTTTCGTCGAGCACCGTTTCGCGCGTACTGAACTGTTCTTCTCTGCATATGTAGATTACGGACGGATTAACGGCGCCGAACTGTGATTGTCGATTCTTCGGGAGCTCTTCTCTTTCCTTTAGTTTATATGGTTGATCAAGAGTGTGAGTTCTATCGAGACAACGGTGACCAGAGAGACAGGATCGGCGCGCGTTTTGCTCACAATCGGCGAACCGCACCACATTCAATTCGAATTGCGCGTCCTACCGTATCCTGCACGGCATTCTTCTTTGTATTATACTCTTAGCTACTATCCATCTAATATATATTCAGCGTTAAAAACACATCGTGGTAACAATAACGTCTCTCGGCGCGCGTAGAGTATACATATATAAATATATATATATTATATATATAAAAATATATAAATATATATATTTTTTGTATTTTACTTCTACCTCTTCTCACTTTCTTCTTCTCTTCTGTCCTTCCTCTCTCTTTCTCTCTCTTGGCTGCGTTGGATTGTATCATATTGACTGTATGTGGCATGCTGAGGGCGTGTACAAATATGAAATAAAGATGAAGTAAATCACGATGTATGGTGAGTATTTCCTTAGTCGGTTATGTTTTACGGCCCAGGATAATTCCAGAATAAATTATAGAGCACCGAAGAAAAGTCTGCTTTTATATAATAGAATCTATTCTTTTTTTAAATTCTTGAACGCATCACAACGATGTATCATGCCAATTTTTAGTAAAGTTTTGTAACGCCGGCGCTTCCTGACGACGTCGTCGCTGTGTGATACCGTCCGAAGAGCGCAGGTCCGCGCACACCGAGAAATGATCCACGAGGTCGGGAGAGACGCGGAGGGCGTAGCGATTCTCCCGACGCGTCTCTCCGTGCAGTAGTCGACAGCATCCCGCGGGTGGTCGCGATCGAAATACCAAGAGCGGGAGGGCCGACAGACTGCAGGGGAGGGTGAAGGTGTCCGTTCTCTCTTTCTCCTCCTCCTCTCTTTATCTTTCTTTATTTTTTTCCATCCATCCCTTACTCTTCAGCATATCATCGTCCCCACATCTTCCGCCAAAAGAGAGAGTATGTAAAAAAATATGTACCCTGCGAGAGGATTGTTCGTGGCTATTCCGAGAGATGGAGGGAAACAGAGGAAGAGAGAGACTTCTCGTCGACGTGTATAAATAGAGTGGGGCACACCTCTTTCGACGACGAAGAACGAGGCCCTCAGGCATCCCCCATCCCCGGAAAAACGTCCCCGTGATGCTCCGGTGATCAACCCGCGGCAGTGTTTACGGTATACCGCAAAGTGATCGCGCCCATCGAGATTCACACACATGTCCCACTGGGAAGAGTCCTCCTTCCGAGGGAGTCGGGTGCCTCATCCCTCTTCGCGAGCTGACGAGTGGTATCCGGTCTGCTAATCTCTAGCAACGAAGCGCAGCATCCCTTGATGTTGCGTCAGGATATCGCCAAGTGCGTAATCACGATACGTAACTCGAGAGGCGGAACCCACGTCGCTCGTCCGTAGCAACGCAACGGTGATGCTCGACGCGACGCATTCCTCGTCGGCAGCAAGAGACATTGCTTCGTCGCTTTTCCTCAACATTTCGATACGTCATTTTCTGCGTATCCTGGATGTTTACTGCGTATATATATTTATTGTGTGTGCATCTATGTACACAATATGTATATACATATTCGCGTCGTTACATTGGGCTCGTTACGTCGCATTATCAATATCGGTTTCAGCGAAGGAATATGGAATATAAAACAGATATTTTCCAGAATCGCATCTTCAACTGCACGAGTATCGCTGGTTCGCATTGCTGTTTCCAGCACGCTCTAACGCTCAGCAATCCCACGCGGGTGTTACTCTCTCCGCGTATGAAATATCGGAACCTTAGAGCTTTCAGCTCTCTCGTGCCATGTAAACACGGCATATTTGCGCTTTCGATCCGAATTATTTAGGCACCCTTTACTCGTTTGTCTCAACACGTTTTCATACTATTGTCTCTTTCTCGCGAGCAATTTCTTAATTGTTTCACCACCACGCCCATTATCGCTTATCGTCCGGCTACTCGTTAATGGATAAGGGTCTCCTACCATTTAAATTGCTGCGCAGTGACACATTTACGTGTTCTTCATTCACTGTTTTCGCTTAAGCGCCAGGTTTAGAGCAGAGCAAGCGATTCTTCGACTCCGGGAGTACGCGCGCGTGCCTAATCGCCACGCGCGTATCAGCTTCGCGAACACGTGTTCCACGCACGGTGTATTTCTGTGCGACGCAACCCGCAAAATTCTCCTCGTCGCAGCTTTCCGCGGATTCAGCGCAGGTCTTTAAAACTGTCACGGCACAATGATGACGAAGAAGAGTTTCTCGGCGATCGATGACCGAGGATGATCGATGAGCGAATAATGGGTTTATTCACGGTACATTTCGGTCTTACGCGACGGAAAAGCTAGAGAAAGAGAAATTTCTGAACGAGGGAACGCTTCGATGAAAGTGAGTGGATTGATTGAAGAAAAATTTCAACTTAGATCCGGCGCCATCCATCTCCCTCACGGATGATTTATTTTTAAAGTTATTTTTAAAATTAGCTACTTCCAGCTTCTTCCTCCAAATGTATCGAAATATCAAAAGCAAGATGTGCAAATACATACTCTTTATTACATTCTTTTTGACCGTAAATTACATAATAGTAAAAAATATATCTAAAATCGCCAAATCGTTCGAGCTGGATCTTAATAATCAATCAATGAGCTGCGTGTCGACTTAATATGTCAAACTTAAAACACAGTAAATCACCAACTTTTAAAATCAACATCGATTTCACATATCGGTGCTAATAATATTTAGAGTCCGACAACCCAATCGCCTGTTTGGCGATCTTAGACATACTCTTTATTTCTTCCAAACGCTCGTCTTTAATGAAACAGGAAAAAGTCGCTATTTAATTTTAGCATTCAGCTCCTCTGGCACGATATCGATTTTTGTTACTTTCAAAATAGTGAAATATCGTGCAGTCGTATTTGATTGCAATAGCTGCAATAACGTTATATCCAATACTCATTCCGCATCGCGGTAATATACCCTAGTGTTCCGGATTTCGCTCGTATCGATACAATGATATCTCTCTCGAACTCGTGTTTCCACCCAGCAGACTCTCACGAAACGACATAAGCTAGTCCGTTAGGAGCGAAAGCTCGGTATTTGCACTTTAATAAGCGAAATAACGGGGCCACGTGCGGGGATCCCCGCGTCTTCCGGGGAAGACCCTCCGTGTAATATACAAGACGGATTCGTGTAATTGAACGCGGAGAAGGCAGATTCGTACTATTAGGTACGTGCGCTGGCGATGTGCCGTTTTCACAATGAGGAAACGTGGTGGACGGTTCGTTGGAGCATGTATTCGATAGAAAGAAGACGAAGTCTTCGCGTCAAAAACGGCGCGCAGCAATTTGAAAGCGTATACCTTTTCTATCGAGTATCGCGATAATCCAACTACTATCTCTGCATTTTCCTCACTCAAAAGAAATTCTAAAGACGATAGATGGATAGTAACGAAGAAAATCTTTCACGGTAAACCGTTCATATTCTACGAATTTATCCGTAACGCCTCGAAGATATTCGCACGAATTCCACGTATTTACTCCGAAAGTCTAGCGAGCCACCTTTTAATCGAATTCCTTTAGATCGATTTTTTTTTCTCTACAACAAAGAGAGCGATATTCATCACCATCAATATTCGTCGTCAGAGTCCATAATTCTCAAAATTATGTTGCCTGGTTTTCTATCGTTTTTCATAGCTTATTTGCACACTTGGTCCATCCCTGGAAAACTCTGAGGACAGAAGAGAAGAGCGAGGGACACACACCCGCTGCATAAAAGAACTCCGTATCACCGCAGTTTCTGAGCAAACGATACATCCGCCTGCCAAGATCCGCGCGCGTAACTCTCTCTCTCTTCCTCTTTCCTTCTCTGTCCGCTAAAGCGTAACACTCATCGGCACACGTCAGGTAGCTGCGCTTTAATTACTCATTTTTCTTCGCCGCTCCAAAAAGCCACCGATGTGTAATAGAGCCGGCGCGGGCCTCCTCCCGCCTCGCGCGCGCGCGTTTGATGCGCGCGGCCGGAGCGGAGCGGAGCGGAGCGGCAGTGAATCCCGGCGATGCGCGGAGCGCGGACGTGTCCGGCGTGCCCGTGTTTTATCAGCAGGCTGGACGTTTGCACGTTTATAAGTTCGGAATTTTTTTCAATCTAGCGTTTGCGCGACTCGCTCGCCCGACGTCTGATTTTCATCAACGTCATTCGAAGCAATCTACTGCTCGTTTTTCTCCAATCTTTCGTACGTAGTGTATGCACGGTGTGCTCTCGCAGTGTTTATTTATTTGCATATATCTGGAGGCTTAAAAAATTCGAGTTTATCTGATTCAACCCCCGGGGTGGAGAGGCCGCACGTATCTCATGGCTAAATTAAAAAATGTTGACAGAAATACCGGCGGTTGTTCCAACTCTAACTTATTACGCCTCTACTATTTTATTTCCGCGTTTGCGTTTCGCGCTCGTCGCACGAGATGCAAAAAAGGCGATTAGATTCCGAGCTATCGCAGCACGCCAGTACTAAAAATATAGCGTCAAAGCGTTAACGGGTATACCCTTCTCTCGTCACGATCCGACGATTCGACGGTTTTCACTCCTGGAAACCGTCGTCGCGCGATTCTCTCGAGATAGCCCGCGATAAAAAGGCCGCGCTCCGATAAAGAGCGACGCGTCATTCTGTCATCGTCTGTGTCCTTCATTCATTGCGTAGTTTCCGGCCCGCGCACCAGTGCGGGACGTCGTACGCCTCTCGAGATTTTCTGTCGCCCACGTCGCGATCTGTCGCGTCTGGCACCGCAACGCTCCCGATGGGCCTCCTCCCGTCGTACGGCTTGACGACTCAAGTTCGCATCCCTTCGCCGACGAAGAGGCCGTTCCGCCCGAGGCCGACGGTGTCAAACGGCGGGCACAAGAGCAATAACAAACTCGTTTCTTCACGCTGTAATGCTTCACACTCGGCAACGAGACCCCGCGGAAGCCTACTCGCGTTAATTACCTCTCCTTCTCTCCCTCGCGGCTGAAAGATAATTCTTCTCGCCATTCTCGCGTCACGTTACATCAGCGTTTTCTTCACACCTATCAAGCTGCCAGGCTACCGTTTTCTAAACATCGCGAGATGAACGGGATTCTTTTTTTAGATTTTCACCGTGAAACATGAGCGCCGATGCGAAATGAGATTCGGGACTCGTATCGCGAATTCCGCTCAAGAATTTTAGATCCTTCTCGACCTTCTCGTGGCTCAGGTTTTGCATCGGCAAATAGAGCGAGGAAGAGAAGAAACTCGAGAACGTCACAAAACGTCCGGAATTCTATAAACGACTTTTCAGACATTCTCCGCACAACGGGTCACAAATGCTCGATTCAAAGTGCGGTGTTGCATCGCACAGACGCTCCTCTGGATTAAATGCCGCCATAAAGAACGACCCTCGCGAGAAAAAGCTTGCCTCTCTTCTTTCTTCTTTTTTTCCTTTCGTCGTTTCACCTCGACTGTGTTATCTCGATGACGATTAAAAAGCAGCGGCGTGTTCAATTTCCGAGCAGAGATAGCGCGAAGAGCTAGCAGCTCGTCGCGAGATAAGTCGTTTTCAATTAAACAGTCAAGCCGGCAATGTTCTCCAGACACTGTAAAAAATCTGAGAGAAAGGGACTTTGCGTAAAATCCAGTTAAAAGTAGAAACTAGAAACATCTATTTAAACGCAATTGAGAGAAACATCTTTGTCACGAACGAACGTACCTCGAAGCAAAATTTCTCAATCTTATTCTCGAGGCAAACTAGTCGTGAATATCAATGCCACGGTGTGAGTTTGTCATTTACATTCGCGCAAGAGGAAAAAAATGCGGAAGCGCATTCCATCGTGCTGAACGATAATTCCGCTCGCGATTGCTCGTGCCGCGGTTGGTCGGCGCGATAATTAAGCTTACGATCCAATTCCGGCCGTGTCGGCGACCTTCCTCTTCCGTTTGATCACGGAGAAATCTTACGGTGGAGTCACATTGACGTCAAGGTGGAGGGAAATGCGCGCGTGTCTCGTCCTCGCGGATAAATTTAGCCTTTGCCGTGCGATTTTAGGGGCGTCACTCCCTCTGACCTTTTCAAATGAACGACGAATATACCGCGGAATATCTCTGGGACGGGAGAAGCCGAGAATTGGGACAGACGTGATTGAGAAAGGTTTCCGAGAAAAAGCTCCAGGGGTTTCGGAAAGGGCAGTCGACGGCAATCAATTGTCCTGGAAGTCAGATTAAATAGAATCTCTCTCTCTCTCTCTCTCGCGACCTCCGTTTTTCAAATCAAATAAAACGTAATGTTACAAACGCGATGAGGACGATAACGTGATGACGCTCTTCAAAAAATCGTCCAGGTGTAAATGTAAAAATAGATCACCGGTCAAACGCGCGATCGAGCGGGGGTTGCCCGGCGCGTTGTCGGAGAGGAGAGAATCTTAGTAGCGTAAAGTTTAACTTGAAAAAATCGCGACGTAATCGCATTTACTTGTGTCGAGTCTAGAGATATGTATGATCTACTTGGTGATCGCGTGAGATTCGAGGGGAACGTCGCTCGAAATTAATTCGATCGGCGTCGATTGACTCGCGTTGCGGCATGTCACGATATGGGTCGGACGGACATTGTTACGTGACGCACAAGGCCGAGGTGGAAGCTACACTAGATGAAGAATGAAACCAGGGAGAATAAGAGATGTGACGGACGTCACGCGTGAACAGTGGCATTCGCGGCGCAACTAAACAGCGACTTTAGCGGGACACATCCAATACATCCGCAATTTTCAATCGAAAAACGATACTCGCACGTGTGGAAATATTGTAATTGTAGCGCGCCCACATTCGCATTTACGGAATTGTGCGTGATATAATTACGTGTATCATTAAAAAAACATGTTTTTTGCAAAAAAATCGCGAAACTCGCGACAGTATAAACAACGTGACAACTCTGTTTCTCTCTTAGTGTAAATCGAAATAGGAATTGACCGAAATTGGAAATCCGTAGATTCCGTCTGCGCAAAATAGACTTTATATAGCTTGTGCGATGTCCGTTTTTAATAAGGTTGTTACTTTTTACAATTTGACAGCTTCTAACCTTCGAAAATTTGAGCGTCGAAGCTTCGAAGCTCTAGTTTTCAATATATATTGCCTCGTCCTACTAATCTTGCACGCAATTTTAATGCATCCAGAATTGGCGCGTCGTAAAATAATTTTATACGAGCGTGTACTAGTGCATCATTGGATCTTTTCAATTCCTCTCCTCCGTTCTTACTTTCCCGAGAAATGGACATACCATGGAAACAATTTGAGTGTCCATATATGTGCAACTCGAAGGGCCGATCGATTGGAGGAGCGCGAGTCGGCGTTCTCAGAAATGTCTGTTTTTTTCTTTTCTACTAAGAAGACAGGTGACATGTGCCAGAAAACGGAAGACACGCGAGTGAAATGACATGGTCCAGAAACGTTAATTTCGGGACAGCGCCGGAGAACTCGCGACGAGATCCGAGCGTGCTCGACATCACGCACACACGCGTGAGCAATTCAATTAAGGAAGTGCGTGCCCGCTCGCTCGCGTGCGCTCGAGCCCGATCGCGCAGCGAGATAATTTACGTTGTACTCCTCCCCGTGGGATGAATGAACGTGACCCACGTATTTTTTCCTCCCGCCCGGGTCGCGACGTAGAGAGAAGAAGAAGAAAGAAGAGGAGGAAAGGGAGAAAAAGGGAGAGCGAAGGATCGAAGAAACGAGAGTGGAGTGTGTGTGCGTTCGTGAAGAATCGCCAATAAGGCCCGTTCGTTAACGATAACGAGCACTCCAAGGGATCCCGAAAATTCGCCCGTGATCTCTTCTTTCGCCACAAGAATCGAAATCCATGACTGCCAGACGTACATCGAGATCCGTGTTTAACGCGTGTCGCACGAACGATGTGTCATACACAAGGAAGTGAACGAGAGAGACAACGACGCGTTGCACACCAATCATCCAAAGATCATCAGAAAGATCGCATCGTGATAATTCTCGCGGCTTTTCTACTGTAACGACACAAGTGTGGTACAATACATAAATTTCCGATCTTACTCGGGGCTGTATTTACGCGCGAGCAGGGTTGAGCGTATCTACCGGTTTCCGCAATTTTTCGCGATTACGAGTGAGATAAAATAAAATCTCACCGCCGAGAGGAAGAAGAGGAGGAGACGAGCGCGAGAAGATGTGCCGAAGGCATTTGCTCAACGTGACAGACGCCAGCGGTTTCTCCCCCCCGCGATGCGGATAGATGCGACGTGGGAGGATCGTACGGGCAATAAGGGCAATTGAACTCTCGGTGGATTTCGTCGTTGATCCAGAAGAACGGACGACGTCGCGTTCCATCGATCATGGAAAGGAAGAGCGGAGGAGAAGCGCGACCGAAGATCGAGATCGTCCGGGTCTCGTCTATCGAGCGCAGTAACTTCCGGCCGCTGGACGGGGTGCAGCTACGCGCGACCTATAGCCACGTGCGAGTGGGCACTTACTGTCCAGAACCGGAAGCAGTCGGCGGCCTGATGGAGAACAAGCCGCCGATCGAGCAGACACGGCGCTTCAAGAAGTGAGTGACTTTCGTCGCACCTCCTCGATCGATATTACTTTAATTGTTGAAACATTCCGCGTTATCGCGACAGAGCACAATCAGTTTCGCGGAGATAACAGTCGACCGGCCGATCGATAACGCCGATTTTTTGCTATGTCTTGTATATTACCTTGCGCGCCTATATCTAATATAAGTTATAAGTAATAGTAAATCGGTTTTTTTCTTTTCTTCTTCGGCGATGCACGACTTGAGAAGCGTTGTATATCTTTGCAGAAACTTGGGACCAGTATCAAGACTGCTGAGGCGTCGTCATCACGCGACATGCCTTGCCACCAAATCCTGTGATAACATTTATAGCGTGAATAGGAATAGTAATTCTCTGGACTGGAGAGTCAACCAGAACGCCAACGAACAAGGTAATTCATTAACTGTGACTCATCACATCGTTAAACTCGCAAGAATTCGCAACTGAAGAACTGCCGTGCAATTGCTTCATAACATATTTTTAACTTCTTCATAACATAGTTTTTAATTTTATTAAGTACAATTTTTTTGTCTTTATATTTGAATTTCGTCACTCTTTTATATATAAACCTATTTTCGACAAAATTTATTAATTCACTAATTAATTTAATTCAATTTAATATAATTCAATCCAATTAGATTGAATTAAATTTAATTAATCAACACAAATATTACATACCTTTTGACATACTTTTTGTAAATTACATAATAGTAAAAAATGTATCTAAAACGCCAAGCTGTCAGATCTGGATGGCCAATCAATGATTTGCGTGCCGACTAATATGTCGAACTTTAAAACTTAATTAATTAAATTGGTCAAAATATTTTTGTGGTTTCTGAGGAAAATGCATCTTGTGTAGGGGTCGATCGTCGCAAACTGAACCGTCAAAAGTTTTGCGATCTCAAATCAAAATCCGATAAAAATCAAACATCTTTTATTCTTTCCCTCCAGATCTGCAAGCCAGGCAGAGCAGCAGCCTAGACTGGAGAGTAGGAAGGTCCGTCACTTTCAGCTCCAACCGACTCCACTGGGGAAACACGACGCGAAGCGCCGAGCAGCTTTCCAGAAGCGCGCCTCTCACTTCCGATCATCTTCAGACATCAAGCACGAGGTATGCTAATCCACGTTAATGCACTTCGCGTGTAGGTCCGTTTCGCGCACGCAACAAAAGCAAATAATTTATGACAGGCTCGCCCAAGAACGCGGTCGAGGAGCAGAAAAATATAACGGTAGACTTTTGCGAGAGGAGGATAACACGTTGTGTACATACACGCAGCGAGGAGGATACCGAGAAAACGCGGTATTCGAGTTACATCAGAAACGGCAATTAATTTGCTGAAAAACAAAGAGCGGATAACGACGTTCGTTCGAAAGACATGCGATGAGAATGTATAACTCGGCGGAAATGCAGCTCTCGCCGCGGAAGAGAAGATAAATTGATTACACTTTTACGACATAATTGGCGAGATCTGAAAAAAAAAACGTACGGTTCCGTTTAGTCTAGGATTCAAAATAAATATAAAAACACATGATACAAAAATATTTAATCAAAAATCTTCGATCTTATATATAGAGAGATAACGAAACGCTTGATCTTTTATCATCTACAAATCGCTTTGATATATGTACACATATTTCTCTCGTCGCCCTTTCTGTGTCGCATATTGTCGGACAATGAGTGACTAAAGTATCGCTTTAGATCGAAACTTGTGTCGCTATTGAGACGACTCTCTCCACGCTTATCCCGACCCGGAAGCAAGGGTTCGCTGCAATCGTCGCCGACGATTTGTCCCTGGGTCCAAGTCGAGTACTCGACAGAATCGATCGAGGGTGGCAAGCGGGAAGAGTCGCAAGAGAACGATGCCAGCTTCCAGCAGGAATTGCAGTTGAACGAGTTGCGGAAACGGATGGCCGGGATTGCCTCCACGTCCCAGGTAATCTGCGTAAATGTCCCGTTCCGTCACGCGCAATAATCGATAGTTGTCTAATTACAAATTAATCGTCTGATATCAAGCACGTCAACTGGAGAAAAGTCGTTATCGAACTGGTACTTGGACAAATGAACATGCAAATACGTGACAATGATTTTGTGCACAAACACATCGAGCGTATGTGCTAAAAAAAGTGAAGACTTTGAATAATCTTAACAATATATATTCAATAGTAATTATTATAATTTTAAGAAATGTATACCCCTATAAAAGGCCCTATGAGAGGCAAAAAAATATGACAACTTTTCATTTCAACCAATCAATCGTCCGATCTTCATCTTGTGATAGTTAAGCAATCGACGGATCAATCAGACAAACGAATTTACGATCGCTTAAAGAATGTCCGATTAGGTCACCCAGAACGAAGCTGCATCGAAGGTGCGCCCATTAATAGCTTCCGGTGATCGCTCGAAATAGAATGCGATGTGAAAGGAAAAACGTGTCTAATAAACTGCCCATTTAACTCGTCGGACAACTATACTTTCTTAACGCGCCCTTAAGCCATTCATTCCGATTCGCGTAAAGTTTCTTGCGGTGTCGTCGCGGTTTTGACACTAAAACGAGGTTTTTATATCCGTTCACTCAGGTCATGACGAAGACCGCTACCAAGGATAGCACAGGACAACAGAATCTGCCGCGACCCAGGATTCAAGTGCAGGAACCCGAAACCGAATGTAACCACCAGAACGTCCGCACAGCGTAAGCCTTTGTGAACCTACTCTCTCAATCTCTTTTTTCTTCCCTTCTTCTGCCCTGCAATTAACTCGACATGGGACATTTTTTACCGGGTATAGAATCGTGTCAATTCTCGCAAAACGACCAAGGGTGCACGTCGTTTCGTAGAACAATCGTAATTCATCGCACGCGAATCGTAATGTCGTAATTTTTACGCGCGTTTCATAAGCTCTAAGAATGAACGAAAGAAAAGTTTCCGGATGCTGCAAACAGCATATTCAAAATGTGAATTTATATGAAAGAGATCTTTCTTTCGAGCATTCCACTAGCACAATTCCTTTCCCTGCACCCTCGTCAACTTCTTGGCTGCATGAACCTTCTGTTTACTGTGATTCTCGCAAGTGAAATGAAGGATTTTCTTTTACGCCGTGTACCTACCACATCCAATAAACAATTGTATGTTTCCTGCATTGTAATCTTAATCTCCACCTTAGCAAAATCACTGAACTCTCGTAACTTAAGCACATAAATCGTTAATACACCGATAATTTTTTGAACGTAACATGTGTTTATTAAAAAAATTCTTCCTAGGAATTATAGTAAGCAATATATTCTAATGTCATTAGAAAATCTAACGCGCTCGTTATAAATAACACAAAAGGGTAAAAAGGCAAATATATTTTATGACCGGAATACATCTGTGTACAGAGATTTCTCGTTTGACATCGCAAATAGGAATTATTTTCTACCGAAGTATCTCGATCATATAAATTTTTTGACAGCAGTTTTCACAAACATTTTTTCGCGTATACATCGCTTACCGCATTCAATATGTTTTTCACAAAAAAAATGATTGAAATTTTCGCTCTGGTGAAATAATAATAAATTTATTAAAATAAGGATATTCAATTTACAAAACAAATTGATTAGAGATTATTTAGTGTATTTCACAACTTTACACAACGATTCCTCTTCTTTAATATTTCCCAATAAAGCAATTTACATATAATTGTGAAAACATTTTTTATGATGAACAAATGATTTTTATAAGTTTACATTGTGGGTTTTAAATATTTAAAAAAAACATTCTTTAATATTAATATGTTACTATATTGTATCAATAGTTAGATGTATGTACATCTAGAGTTGCATTATAAAATAGTTCATTTATCATTTCTATTAATGTTCTCTTTATACATTTTCTTTCAGAATATTACTAATCGCTTAAAACAACACTTTCATAATAAATTTATGCATACGTGCGCACTAAGTTTTTCTTTAATAAGAAAAATCGCGAAAAGATAGATCACTGATGAACACTAGATAAACACTGATGAATTTATTAAAATATTATAATTATTATAACAAATATTATAATTAAAAGAGAAATGTTTCATTCGCAAAGAGAATATATACATATATAATACATATATTGCTCGTCTTAATCCAAAAATATGTTAGTTATAAAATTAACAGTTACGTCAGGCTTAAAGCACGAATATTTTTTCTTTTCTTTTTAATTCCTAATAGAATAATTTGTGGCGGTCATGGCTCAAAGAAATGTTTACTTGGAGCTACGACCGCCACACATTCGGAAAGAGACGGCATCATAACAAGAAAATAGAATAATAATATGATCAAAGAATCAGTCTGAATCATGACTCATATAATATGTACACATAAGAGTGTAAGAATAGCCATCGTAGTAATGATTTAAATATTTTTGAACACGAGCTACCCTAACTGATCTATAGACTAGAGAAAGAGAATTATCCGCTATCGGGACATGGATTAGGACACCATCGCGCTCATTAGGATCCACATAATCTATCGTGTGATTTCTTTCCACCTTTGGTATGCCTTTGGCATCTTTGGTATGAAAATGTAGCATCACGTCGAGCACAAACTCACCATCCGACTTAGATTCGCTGTTACTAGTCGGTGTGCTGCTACGAGACAACTTCTCTGAAGACGAAGAAATTTCGTCCATGTCATGCTCGTGCTTACTCGAAAACTGCGTGTCTTGGTAGTGAAGATGTTCGGCCACCTTTTTCTTATCAGGCGAATTCGCTGGGGAAGAATTTTCGCTGTCACTAATCGGTGTGTCGCTACGAGACTTCTCTGGAGACGAAGAAATTTCGTTCATGTCATGCTCGTGCTTACTCGAACACTGCGTGCTTTGGTAGTGAAGGTGTTCGGCCTTTTTCTTATCAGGCGAATTCGTTGGAGAAGAAGAATCTTCGCTGTCACTAGTGGGTGTGCCGCTACGAGACTTCTCTGGAGATGAAGAAATTTCGTCCATGCCATGCTTACTCGAACACTGCGTGCCTTGATAGTGAAGGTGTCTGGCCACTTTTTTCTTATCAGGCGTATTCGCTGGGGAAGGAGAATCTTCGATTCGTTCCCTTTTCAACTTTCGACGCGTTCCATTTGCATCCAGGTTGGTCTCATTGGTCGACAGACCCGAGGTCGACACCAGTGTTGCATCATCATCGATGCTCATGTTATTGTGAAGTCGATCAATCGACTTATCTGAAACATGTTCCAATTCTGAACTGTCGTACAATGCTGTGTAGCAGCCCGATGACCACCTCTGTAACTCTAGTGTCATCCTAGGTTTGTCGTTGGTTTTCTTGGGTATCAATTCGAGCTCCGTATATTTCTCTAGCAATCTAAAGAAGGAGGTAGATTTAAACAGATTACAAAAATCTTTCAATAGGTCCGGTAAGGTTTGCTCGTCAGCAATCTCGTAGTGACGCATGTCCGGCGGGCCAATCATCCGCCAACTGATAACCCGCAATGTCAAATCATTCATAATTTGTTCATATATAGATTTCTTCAAGAATTTATTAAGACTCGTGGCAGATGTTAACTCGACTTCTTCTTGAATTTGGCAAATTATGTTGGGCATCAGGTAATCGTTGAAAATCCAAGAGTTCAAGTTCACTTCGGTAGGGTTCCATTGCATGAGAACTTTCGGTCGGTGTCTTAACATAACTTGGAAATCCTCTTTTAACGGGCCGTGAAACCAACCATTGATCGACCATCTGCACTTGTCACTCGTCAATACCTCGGCTACCTGATGGTAGGAATTTCCCACTACCTCGAAGAATATGAGAGAGTTATATTTTGGAATTAACGATTTCACTATTTCCCTAGGTGAGTTTTCCTCCGTGTCGAAAAGATCTAAAGCGCCGCCATCCTCTTCTGACCAGTCATTTGTCAGGTAGAATATATAAGCAATTCTTCTACCAATAACATTATCATTGTGACACAATAAATAATCCGTATCGAAGTAACGGGTACTCGCCATCCTGACTTCTTCGTTTAATTTTATTTTTGTATTTTGCTCCATCCACGATGCTAGATCCGTTCGAAAAGATTCATTCAGCCTTTGAATACACTTGCCCTTGAGCTGGCCCAAATCCTTCGTTTGTTCAAACTGATAGAGATCGGAATATTCAGAGCGTTTATGATTGTGACGCTCTAATTCGTCTTTTAAGTTCTCTAAGAATGACTCGTCTCTTAAGAAGTTTGATATTCTACATATTTTAAAAGGTTTCAATATAATTTCCAAATTGTTGCTCTTAAAATCACTTTGAGAACACCAGTGTTTCCTGAATTCTTTTTGAAATTTAATACTGTTTAGGTGTTTCGAGAACAACGTCTGGTTCGCCATGTTTTCCTCGTTTTTATTAACACCTTGCTTTTTTATTAAATGTAAAAATCTTAAATCTATAAATCTACTCTTTCTTTCCTTCCGCAATATAAATTTTCACAGAAAGATATTGACGCTGCGCGCACGCTATGTCCAAGAAGAAATTCTACGCTTATTTAATACTACAGAGTGTTTGTCACATATAAATCGTAAAATCATGTCGATAATATAATACCGTGTGTGCTGTGGTTTTATCGAAACACCACACCAATTTAATCAGAAAATCACGAAAATAAACTTTTAGATAATGATATCAATCCACAACGTTACCGGTTTTTCCTTTCGGGGAAGTCGCAAAAAGCAATTCGCGAATCTCAAACGCACGTGGCAGTGCTTGGTCAACCTAACCTCTTTGCGGATCCTGTCCCGAAATCTTGTCGGTGTCCGATCTCCAGGATGGACATTCGGGTGTCCGGTTGCAGCTTCGTCGAGTAGACACGTCGATCAAGTGCTCACGTGTTGTGCCCTGCAAATTAAACGAAAAGACGCAGATAACCGCAAATGTCACTCACGATGATTGTCACGACCAGGTATTTAGACGATTTTTCTGGATTCTACGTACCTCGGAAATCGTCGTTACACTGCGAATTATCGACAGAAATTTATCTCTTCTTCATGCACACGTGGCGACCAGTGGCAAAGGCAGAATGTGAACAAATGTGAGTAAGCTAAGCGACAAGTTGATCCGATCGCCAGCAGCCTCGGCAACTAGTCTACGCGTACTAACCTTTCGTAAAACGTTCGTTCTCTCATCTCTGAAGGTGGCGGGAATGTAGCACTCGCAATGGGCGCCCCGCGGAAATCTCCAATTCTTAGCGCGTTGCATAATGAAAAGTACAGACAATAGGAACAGAATATAACACATACAATAGAATTCACCTTATGGATAGCTATGTATCTGTCGTAGACGAATGGTTATTTTAGGGAAATAGCTTTTGACTAGACAAGTGCTGCCTGATCAAATGACCTTTCGCCCGTTTATTTGTAATTCAAATGCTATTATCCTAGGCAAATAGCATTTGCCTGAACGCTTTTCAGGAAAATAAATTTTATTTTTTTGGAAATATAAATGATAGCGGTCTCTTATAATTTTTAAGATATATAAATATCAGAAATATATGTAATAGATTAGTAAATAGATGAGTTTTATACACACACACACACACACACACACACACATGCGGGGAGCAAGGGGGCCTTCGGCTTTTTTATCCCCGAAAAAAGCTCTGCTTTTCGGGAAAATTCTATTCGTTAATCATATAGGAATTTAATCTACCTAAAAGTTTTTCTATTTCCTTATTATTATCTTATTTGTATTTCTAAATATACATCCCCAAATACATATTTCTAAGATAGGTAAATGGCCGATGGACACAAAATAACCATTTGTCTATGATATATCGATACATAATGAAAACGTTTCTCAAATATGTGAAAATGAATTCTATTGTCTGTGTTATTTCCTATTGTCTATACTTTTCATTGTGCTTTACAGTTCTCGCCTTCCTCGTTTTTCTCAAAGTGGGCTCAATACAAGACTTGCTCTCTGTAGTTCAACTTTCTATGCCGTTTATCTCTCTCCCCCCCAGCGTCCAATCACATATATATTTTACTTTACGTACATAAGAAGTATAAAAGTAATATTAAATTTGTCGTATATACAACAAATTTTTTAAGCACATTCATTAATTACAAAATAGAAGATTTTGGGTATTTTCCTACCCGCACAACCAATTAACACGCACGAAAAACTTTGTCATACAATAAATGTAACATTATCCTAACGGGCAGCTGCAAAGAATAGATCTACGGTTACGTTCGGTGCATTCGAAGTTCGCGCGGCCGCTAGTACGCCACCACGCTGTCGGGCGGCGCTGATGTCGCCTTGGCAACATGGCGGGCGCGTGTCACGTTTGACGGGTGTCGTTGCGTGGTCGCGTGGAGGAGACTCGCGGAGCACGGCCCTGGGGACCGTCGGTGATCGGTGCCGAGTAAACGAGTGTAGTGTGTCGCGACGCGACAGGTGCGGCGACGTCCGACATCGTCGCGGAGAAGTCGTCCGGACATCCTGGAGCCCGTTACCTGGGGGACGCGCGCATACCGTGAGTAAATATTACGTTTCGCATAACATAACATGTCCCAATCGCGGTCCCTCTTCCTCGCCGATGTCCTTCCTCGATGTGACGCGATTCCGCCGTTCTCCCGCCGCCGTCGCGGTGCGTGTACGTTGCCTGTGCGCGTTACGTGCGTCGTGAACGCCAAAGCTGAGGGTGGGGTCCTTTCGGTAGTAGGACGCGGGTAAACACGCATCCTAGGAGTCCCAGGACACGCGGACCGCCCACCGGGTACTCGCCAGTGTCTCTCGTTTACACCGCGGGCAGGTTCGCAGTCAGGATTGTTGTCGACGTTACATCAGCGCCGGCCTTTCCCAAGGGAGATCTTTTATGTTTCGAAATCCCTCCTGGCTGTAGATTTCGGAATTGGACGGCTTAGAATATTCGAGGGAAACAGGTAAAAAGTCCGAAAGACTGAAATGTTTTCTTTATCTGTTTGAGGGGGGATGGAATTTATTAGAACCAAAAATTAAAATTGATGTTGATTTTAAGTTGGTGCTGCGTTTAAGTCTAACAAACCAAATCGGCACGCAGCTCATTCATTGATTGACTATTGAGATCCTGCTCTGACCGTGTGGCGAATTTAGATATATTTCTCATTATGAAATATTTTCTCTCCTGCCTCCTGAGATTCGGAGCTGCAATTTAGTTGCCTGTGCGGTTAGGTCTCGTCATCGTTCCTTTCTACCTGACACGACGCAGGTATGTTTATCTCGACGGGGTTGCAACTTGATGCGGCTGACGGATCAGTGACAATGTAGAATGACGTTACATTTTGTAACGTGAGAATTAATATCCTCAGATTAGATCGATTGTCGCTTGTTGTAGCGTGGTACCTTCGTACCACGTCATCGTCGGAGCGCAACTCGTATGGGGTACGATCGCCCGTCTCTCACGTCACTCGTACATAACACATTTAAACGTCACAGCCGAACGCGAGTCATCGATCGACGACTCACCGTTCCTACGCGAGGGGTTCGTTCGTCCGAGGGCGAAAGGGCCGGGAGGTCTCACGTTAATTCACCTCCATAAATCTCGGAGATTATCTCGAGACAGCCTTGAGCCAACACTTTCCTCGCGTCCCACAACGGGAATGGACCTTCGAATTTTGAAACAACTGTGTCGGCATTCGCGGAGGCGAACCAGCTAAGCGGTGTCTCTTATCGAGCCGTTTCTAGTCGCAGATTGTGCGACTTATTATCGATTAGCAAGTACAGTCACGTGTTGACTGCCGGCGACGTCGTTTTTCTTATAGTCCGCTTCAATGTCGTAGCTGACGCTTTCTCGCGGCTAGCCCCGAAGCGGAAATCAGGATGCGGATTATTTTCGACGGAGACATCTCGATTATCGATACGTTCGGTTATGACTCATACGTGAGCCTCGCACGCGCCAAATTGATCGACTCCACTTTCTAAAAAATTTCTTGAAATGAAATCTTAATACCAGAGATCAGTTTATAACTTTATCGATTTGTCCTGCTCTTTTTCGTAGAATCGATTAGTTTGACCTCTGAAGAGACGTGTATATTTCGGTCGCTACAATCGATCTCGAGAAAATGGTATTTTTCGAGTACTTCGTACAAATGTCAGCGTCAACGACCTTTTGTTCCAAACGCGAGTCAAAGCCCACGCAAATAAGGCATTTTTGTAGCGATCGATGGATCGCACAGGGAGAGAACGCGCTCTTGATAGGATGGGATTATACACGCCCTAATCGATGCACCTCCCGCGCGATGAGGGTTCATTATCTTTTCTCCTCTCCGTTCGCTGATAGTTTACCTCCGCAGTGTCGGGTTTAACGACTGCGCCACTTCAGCCACTGTCAATCGCATCGTTAAGGTTATAGTTGAAGTTCCGACCAAAGTACATACGTCGGTTAATGCGGCCGTGCGTGTCCATGTATGCGTGAACCGTTACGCGCATCTTGTATTGAAAAAAAAAAAGACACGTCGACATGCATAACCCATTTATTTTCTCTTCACACGTGATGCGAAGATCGAATTAATTGATTTCCGGTGAAAAGTTTAGAAGAGATACAAAAAAATTACGCTTCTTCCTCGAAATTTGAGAAAAGAATTTAAGAATTATGTTTTTTTTCACAAAGTTTAGAAATATTTTAATTAGTAAAAAAAAGAAAGAAAGAGAGCAGCCGATTAACGACAATTTACGTTGATTTAAGCGTAATGCGTTAAAATTTTAATTGCAATGTAAAACAGATTATCTTTGAATTTGTGAAACAGTATTTTCCGATTCTTTTCCCGATACACTCTGTTTCTTTCTAACACCTGCTACCAGTGAGGTCGTGAGATCACTCGGAAATTGTGAGAGAGTTTGATCAATGACGTACGAGCTTTAATAAAGCAATAACGGTAGTGTTCAAGAGCCCAACGCTCGCACATTGCTCGCTCTACGTAACATATTAAATGCACGAATTTCAGTGAATTTTATAAAAATCACAGCTTTAAATTTTTCCCTCGCCAGTGAATATTATTTAACAAGTTTCAATTTATTCGACAAATCACATGTACGAATGTAAAATTCTACACTTGAAAAGGACCCAAATCAGAGGTCGAAACGTTGTGATTTGTTAATAAAATTGGCGGGACGGGTCGAATAAATTGAAATTTGTTTATAAAAATCTATCGATCTAAAAATCTAAAAATGACATGCCCAATCTTATAATAAATTACACTTTTTAACTAGTATTGATTTTGTAGCTGTGAAATTGCAACTTCTCGAGAATATTATTTGTACGACGATCCCTTTTTTCCCAAAAAGTTCTTCATCTAGTCATTATGATAGAAATTTTAAATAAATATAAAATTTTTTCTTTACTTATATCAGAATCAAAATTACCATACTTTTTTAAGATGAAGTACTGGATAGTGAACAATGCAATTGAACATGTCAAAAAACATGCAGAATTGCAATATTTTTTATTGGAACCGTCAACACATATATTACTTAACACATTTTTACATTATTAATTAGTTATTGTATTAATTATTATAATATAATTATAACAATATTATAATATTAATTATATAATTATATATATAATATAATATTATAATTTTATATATATTATAATCTGGTTGTATTTTATATGAACGAGAGATATGTTAACGAGATATGTTGAAGTAACACAGCTGGTCATCGACGACCGGCACCGCATGCAACATGTTCAAATTGTGTCAGCCGCATTTCCTTCTCTCGTCTTCGCGATGGCAGCATAGCGACTCGCTGCAGTATTCGATTCGCTTATGGCATCGTCCGTTCGTCAGTAGAGTGCTTTCGAGTGTGGCGTGTGCGCGCCGTCGAGAGAATCACGGATGGTGATTCGGTCCTCGCACGCGCGCGTTGTTTACACCGTCATTGTTTCGCACGCAGATCATTACGAGTGACTTTCAACTTTGGCTCCCGGCGATGGTGCAGCGAGGTAATCAAGGTGATCTTGAGTCGCGATATTAATTCGAAGCGATTGCGAGCAGAGTGATTGGCGATCGATCCAATATGATAGACATGTATATTTTATCGAAGATATATTATAGATTGAACATATAAATTTATTTATTTGTTTCTGTGTAACACAGGATAAGTCTGCTATCATCGCTCTTTTCCTATAATTTCTCAATTACCTCTTTGGAGATTTGATTGAAACCATTGCAATTAGAACCCTTTAAATTGATGAAAATTTGTCGTTGTCAGATAAGCAAGCACAATTCATGAATTTCTACTCCAATGGCTCGCGGAATGACTCCCGTATGATGTATCACGAGTATAGTCGTGATAAAGTGCGCTCGACATGACGCAGCTGCCACGTTGCAACTGCAATGGAACGATTGCCGCATAATTTCTCTCGACGACTATAATCTGGACTGTCGCGTACGGTACATGAAATTAAAGCGAAGCCAAAAACCAACTTGCTCATAACGGTTTGGAATTGCTTAAGAAGTCGCTTCAAACTAATTAATAACCTACGTAATTGAGATTTTCGATTAAGATTCAATATTTCCGCGCTGTCGTACCCAAGCGTCATTTTTTTCTGAGTCGCGCCTCCTTCAGTCTGCAAAAAACCGGTTCGATCACGAGATCGTAATGAATCGTTTATCATTTAGATTTCTGTATCCTGCCTTCGAATTACAATTTCATTCACTGTAAAATATTACAAACATAATCGTGCTTTCTGGATTGATATGCACGACGATTTGTCTAAATAAAAAACCACCCGTTATTCGGCATCCGAGTATATTTCATTTCGGTTATGCCGGTCTGATCACGAAAGCACGGGAGTGAGCTTATCGCTCGTTAAAGTGCTAAAACAATGTGAGTAATTCGTGCAGCTCCATTTAAGAGCGATTCAAGCGTGCGCTCGAGTGGTGGCAGATATCGTTCGTGAGTGCAGCTTCTATTTTTATCCTGGACATGTACTAAATACGATCGTCATCGGATATTGCTGTTTTTTGTCCTGTGATACCTGATCGTTACGACTCGCGACACCTTATTCGCGTTCCATGTGAAAAGTCGTCTTTACTCCGGTGCTTGCTCGTGCTTCGTAATTACAATAGCGTCGGCCGACGTGAAACTACCGTACAAACCCTTCTCGTGCCTTCTTTGTTGCCCGTTTTACACGAAAAACCGTACAATACGGTACGCGTACCGGTTCTGCTGCTGATCGATAAAGAACCGCACGATACTCGGTAAAACGCGTTCCTGCGGAGGCAAAGTAACAGTTTCGAATGAAATTTCACGTTCGAAGAGAGGGTCATATCCTTTTTTTTTCTTTTTAATAAATTTGCTTGCAGAACAAAAATAACGAACACTGTCGGAATTAGCTAGAGAAGATGTGCTTTTGCTTTGGATATTTTGCAAAAACGATCGCAGTAAATAGAAGATTCGTATTCTAGACGAAAATTTTTGGGGAATGGGGAACTTTTACTGGAAGTAACTATAATCGTCAGCTCCATATGTGGGGTATAACACGCTCTTAAAGGCAGTTACAACAGGCTCGTAAGCCTGTACTTATTTATTGTGTAACGGTGATGTCATTAACCGCGTCGAGGATTACCCTGGTGACCCTGTTTGCGTTTATTTCCTACCCAGCTTTCATTGTGATCACGTCGACGTCTTGTATCATGGGGGGTTGGGGGGCAAGTATAGCCCCTTCACTCATAATGCAGCCAATTTTATGTGCGCTAATATCTAGAACGTAACAGGTTCTTTTATGGTGGGCCTTCTACGCTGTGTGTCGTGCGAGGCCCGCCTCCTCACATAATTTATCACACTCGCGTGGGCGTACGTACGTGCGTGCACGCGTGCTGCGAGACGCACAGGCAACCTGCATCCCGCGACTCGCTTTCCCTTTTTCGGAAATCCGGTCCCTCCCTTTTCTCCCCGGTGTCGGAAGATAGAAGGCGTGCAGCGTGTCCGCGTCGGGGCACCCCTGTATTGTTCTTCGAATGTGACCGAAACGAACGTCGACGTTTCTCTCCTTCCGTGGCGATCGTCCCTTGCGTGACCGTAAAGCGGTCAAAAATATCAAACACGAGCTACGACTCGCTTGCGTTTCGCACATGAAACGCATTAAGGATATTAAAAATATTCATTGACATTAAGATTTCTCTACTTGTATTGTACATTCCTTGTAATTATATAGGAAACTAATCTGAAAAACGAAAATGAGCATGTTATGTGGAAATAATTGTCGACTTTTTGTTCAAGCTTAATGTTCCTCGTCTTGATAGAGTAATACTAATGTACACACGATTACAATTGGACATATATGTAACACGACATTTCATAGAACGGCACAAATGCACGCATCTCACGCACTCATCTATTTTCACATTATTACGTCCGTAACAAAACGCCCCTTTGTGACCGAAGATGTAGAGCATAACATTGCACAAGCGTGATCGTGACATTTCGTTGCATGCGCTATCGCACTGTTTATAAAGAAGAGGTATAGATGTAGGAGTCATAGGAAAAATAGTCGATGAATTCACGATGCTTTTTAACCGCTCGTTTTCCATAAATGCATCGAATGAAGCGCGGGCGTTTCACCGGGGAATTGTTCGGCGAAACGTTTGCACGACAAACGGCTTCGTTCGAGACTTTCGACATCGCGAATAATTGCCGAAGCTCATTGTGATTCAACAACGTTGGAATGCATTTTCGTCAGCGTCGCGTTCAATTCGAGTTCATTTTTATTCATACGTCGCGCGAACAAAAGCGCAGAGAGAGCGCGCTTGATGTATAATTAATTTTTAATTTCCGCTTGTAAGTTGATTGATTAGCTAAAGGTATTTTGAAAATTAATCTCCTCCCGAAAAGCATAGCCTTGATGCGATTAGGACAGAACCGGAAAGGCGGGGTCGTCTCTGTTCAAATACTTGGCGCAATCAACACGATGGCTTAAAATACAGAAGCTGAAGCGATTCTTTATTGTCTCGTTAGTATCGGTCTGGCACACCCACGCTCAATTTAACAGGCACTCGTTAAAGAGTCCTGATTACCTCGGAGCCGAATCATATTGAAATTTGTACATACATAAAACATGGTCTCATACGAAATATGACATGCATTCTCTTGCAATTGTAAGACAGAAATGAATCTAACCAGTCATTAGCTTAATATTATGCGTATCCTCAAATGGACGTCTAAAACCATGGGAGATTAAATCGGGATACAATTGAAGCAGTAAAATGCAAGATATCGTGACGTGCGACACGTCAACGTCAAATTTCGATTCTTCTCAGGCGAGGCTGAATAGTGATTAGATTCTTCAATGCGAAAATTTCTCTTTTTTTCACCACCCGATACATAGCCTTCCGCTGCGACATACGTGAGTTCTCTCTTACTTTCTGCGACGACAATGTCGATGATATCGCGAGGTATGTTTTTATAGGTGAGTAGACAATTAAGTGTTTCTCCTTCGAAGACAATAGCAAATCTTTCCGGCACATATTTACGGTAATTATACGGTAATTTATGTAGCGGATTAGTTTCTTTAGGACTCAATCGATAAACATAGTTTTATGCGATTATCATGAAAAGATTATTAAAACGGTTTTGGCATGTCTTTCACAAGTAGTGAATATAATCCAACGTGTTCATCTAAATATTGGAATTAGAGCACTTTGCTAGCGATTATTACAATACATTTCAATGACTACAATGTCTCAACGGGCAATCAAATCTCGAATCTCTAATCTTATAAATTTACAATTGAATATCGTTGCTTTTCTCTTCTACCTCGATTATCTCACGTCATGTTCAACAAAAAAGCATATTAGCCGGAAAAATCATTTGCGTGGTTCCTTCCACGATGTGTTGATGAATCAGATGACAAATGTAGCATTATGTTGACATCGCAACATCAAGATTACAATGCGTCATGCATCCAATGAATCATCGATGTCCTCTTTTTAAGAGGCTCACTTACAATCCTCTCGAACTTTATATTTTCAAAATATACGCAGCTCTATACGAGCATGCCGGAAATTAGCAGTTAATCGTGAAGAAGAATAATATGAAAGAGGAGATGGAAAAGCTTACCATTCAAAGAGAGTACAGGCGTCTCCTGATTTAGCTGACACAATTTTTCTCAGACGTTCGTCGCGACGCTCCGATCTCTCTCGTCCTTCCCCCCTGCGTTTCTCTTTTGGCTTGTCGTAGCAAGAAGGGACGACAGTGAGAGTATAGTTCAAATGTCATTCTGGTTTATTTTCGTTTATATATAGACGCGAGAGAGTTCAGCCGGTGTCACTTACCCCTGAATACTGGCGACGCTCGTCCGATGATTTTCAGAAAGCGAGGAGGAATTTCTCTGTCGCTTGGAAGTGGCGAAATTACAGGAACGAGAGGAATACAATCTTACACAAAATATGTTGATAGACATATAGATAAAATAAAAACGTGACTTACAATATTGAAATTATTATACATGTATTATTATATACATATCTCCGAGAAGTAAAAATATACAGTCGGTTATCGATTTCGAATTTTTCCGTCTCTCGTGTGGGTGGTAAATCTCGCATATATTAACCCATTCGTACACGCTATTTTCTCTGTTGCATGTTGGATGGGCAAACCGGAAAACGGTTCTAATACCGGTATTTGACAGTGGCTCTCTATCTTAAGTCAATCTTCCTACAATTTACCGTTTATTTCGTAACTTAATATATTTTATAAGCTTTCAACCGCAATGTTGAATTAAGAAATAATATTTTTACATATTCAATCTGAGTGTTCTATAAATTTGCGCAAACATTCGACTGAAAGAAAGTACGCAGCATATGCTGAAAGAATAATAATTTTAGAGAGTTAGAGTTAAATTAAAAAATTGTAAAACTCATCATTTCCGCGTAAATTTTAATCTGTCATGTATCTTTCTAATTCTAATCTTATAACTACTATGAGAATCAAGGCAAACGATATGCACCTCAATTTTTATTTCATTTTATTTCCTTTGAAACAAGCTCGTCTCAGAAAATAAACATTTTCCTCACCGCCTTAAGTACAGAAAATCTTGTGTCAATGTACTCTGTGACGAAACGAGAAATCATGAGAACAAACAGTATTTTACATTCAGGTCACGCGTGAAAACACAAAGGAGCCTCTTGTTGCGCGCTCCAATCACTTCCAATCACTGATCATGTATAGAAGTCGTCGATTAATTAGTGTTACTCGATTACAAAGTACATTTACATAGCCCAACGACGTGACGCTTTGATCGCTTAGTGATCTAATCTCCCTCCGTCTCCTAGCTGTGTATAATTATTCGCTTTGATGGCAGGTATACTATAAATAATGGAAAGAAAGGAAAAATAAAAATACACGAAACGTACAGATAATATATATTGTACGTATCTCTTTATGCGATTCTACAGGAGGAACGAGCATATTCTCATTGCGCGATTTTATTTGTTTGTTCATTTGTATGCACAATCGTATTTCACGGATCTCATTGAGCATTGGAATCGTAATTTACTTGATGCATGAACTATTGACTCGTCATCTCGAGATATTTTTATCCATATTTTAATAACATATGTATTAATTATTAGTAATATATAAGACATGTGATTTAGTTTTTTCAAATGTACACCACGCATGAAATTCTTCATCGTTGTGTCTTACATCGAGTCTCTCAGTCGCGGTACGACTACTATATCGCACTTGAATTCATAGCTACGCTCTCGGCATTCCCAGACGGCAGCTCGTGTTTCGCGCTATTCATGTTTTCACCTTTAGATCTTATTTTTGTCATCACTGTACTTTTTCGCGAGTTTTATAATTAGAACTGTCGCGAATGTTGCGCCAACGATATTTTATATTAATTTTTATGAAGCAAATTCTATCATCAATCTATCACGTCAGATATTTTATTAAGCTTTCAACATTAATAGTTTCTTACTAGTCTAATAATTTTATGAATTCTTGAAGATTAACTCTGATCCAATAAAGGAAAGTTTCACGAATCCTAATTCGCGAATGAATTCTAATCATAAATCATCGCTCGTGAAACATATTCCCATCGATAACTCACGTTTTTCGTGAGTCGTTTAGCGAGCATCGTGACGAACATCGTCGTATAACAAGAAGGAAGAGGGACCGGTCCAAAATGTACAGGACGAAGAATTCTCGTTTGATAGTACGGAACTTCAGATTCGGCCGAAACCTGCTATTCAGGTTAACGCTCGGGCATAAATCTTCTGCAAGGAGAGGATGATCCCACGTGCGCTCTCTCTCTCTCTCTCTCTCTCTTCTTCCTTCTCTCCCCCTTCCTCCTTTGTACTTGGCGTGATCTTCGTGATCAAACGTCATTTGTTCGCGACAATCCTGACCGAGGAGTTCGCTGAAATTATGGCGGTCCCTCGAACGGGAAGAGTTCGACGAGGTCGCCGGGTCGTTAACGCACGAGAAGTCGCTGACACTTAGTGCCGATGCAAACGAACCGAGAACCCAACGCGGCAACATGAATCCCTTCGACGACATCTAGAGTCTTGTCGGTTTCAATTACCAAACTTGTAAATCTTACTGGGAGCGGCCCGCACTGAAATAGAACAGTAATAGGGAAAACCCTTACGTGAATTCCGGAAGAGACGGGAGATTTCCGCCATGCGGACGTTCATTGCTCTCTGATATTTTGAGGTGGTGCAAAGGAGGGGAGAGATGAAATATTCCTCTTTTATCTTACTTCCTCGTCTTTTTTCGAATCTATTTAATTCTCTCGTTGTGCAACTGAATTCGAGATCAGTTTAAGTACAATTTTTATCATGCTGGATAAATTTTTGCACAACGATTGAACATAAGTTTCTAATTTTTTCGCGTTTCTCCAAGCTTCAGACTTGTTGAGGAATAATTCATCAGTAGACTTTTTATTGAAGTCTCATGAGTTTGGCATCCGCCCATAAATTTCAATTTTTATCATGCTTAGTTCGCACTTTCGTTGAAAACTTTTCGCGGAAAAGCCATCGAGTTTTTCTCGGAAGCTCCCATCTCAAAGACAGATGAGTTATTGAAACGCCAAGTTATTGAAGATACAAACAAAACGCAATAGTCTTTTATACGCATCTTTTATACGATGAATATTTCGTTACGGAGGTTCGAGTTCAAAAACAGACTCATCCTGCAATGCCGCGAAGAAGGAGAAACTATTACGCAGGCCGTAAAAGTGCTTACAGATTAACGATCCGTAAAATACCACGATGACAGAAACCAAAAGAAGTTATTAACCCTCGCTAGCGACTTACACGGTACTTATCTGCTTGTCCGCATGTAAAATCGAAACTGCTCAAGTTCGTTTACGCGAAGGCGCATTATTTCAATCGTTAAAAACCTATTTACACCGTTTATCCGTCATTTTCTCAAAGTATTTAGATTTGTTTTGTCGCGCGCGTGTGTGTGTGTGTGATGTCACGTATATAATATTTTAGCAAGAAAAACTAAATAATTTTAGTAATTTCTGGTTTCACTTGAATAGCTAGAAATCCGCGAGGTAACTCTGACTTTCAAATATCTTCGCAGCAAAAAAAACGTGTTGCATTTGTTTTAACATCTTAATGATTAAGTTTCATAAAACTCGAGAAGATAAGACATGACAATTTCTCGCTAGTTACATGGATGCGACCGGCTTTTGAAGTGCGTTTCTCTTGAAGGCGCGCTCGCGTGCCGGGCACGTGTACGCGCCTTTGCGGTCCCCTTTAAATTTGTGTGCCCTTCCACGTTCGTTCACGCGTTAATATCCACGAAAAGAGAGAGAGAAAGACAGAGAGAGGAGAAGGAGTACGCGGTACCGTCTTGTGTGTGCCATCGTGGTTTTTTGAGCGTTCCAAAAATATACCCTCAACTTGGGGGAAGATAAAGTGACCGGCTGGAATGGCAGGGGATTTGGAGGGACGTGCGAAAGTGCGAGAGAGAAGGAAAAGGAGGATACGCTGAGAGAGAAAGCGAAAGAGTCTCAACGGCAGAGACGAGATTGGGAATGCCAGTCTTCGGCAACCAGTCATCTTAGAAACGTGCTCGTGAGTGCCACAAAAGCCAACGCGAAAAAGAGAGAAATCACAAATCGCCGATACGATCTGGCTCTTCTCGATTCTTCTATCCCGCGATTAGAATAAATAGATTGGCGTCAATTGGTGAGAAACAGCGCTAGGGATATATCCTTTTTATTTGCGAGATGAATCGAGATGACGTACACATGAACGCACAATATCGATAATAAAGATATTGGTAATAATTTATACAATTACGAAGGAATATTCTAATTTCTTTAATTCCTAGTTGATGTTACCAAATTATAGAAAGGGAAGATCGTATAACACGCACAATAACGCTTGAAGTCGCATTTTAACGATGCTTACTGCCACTCGAAATACGAAGCGAGTGATGCGCGTGCAATATCATTCCCTTTGACATTCGCAGATCATCTTGCGATCGATATATCGGCTCGCGGCGACCGCACGTCGTCGACGCGTCTTGGGCGCAATCCACAGTGACGCGTTCGCGGCTAAGGATGCCCTTAAAAATTGAGAGCGGCACCTACACGGTGAACCCGGTCGCGAAAAAGAATGTCTCCAAGTTCCTCCTCTGGAAACATTGGCGGCGAAGGTAGGCAGTGAGAAAGAGACATTTGCGAAGGATTGAGAAATTTCTTGAGAATTTTAACAAGCAAAAATCCCTAAGATTTTAACAATAAATTCCCATTACTCTGACATTAATATATTGCGTGCATTGCACTTTTCAATGCATGTTTTTTTTCTCGCGGAGGATATGTTGTATTCAGATACGATGTGGATAACTGTTAATATAATTGATATTTAATGTGTGGCATTAACGATATTAATGTTCTATTAACACAACATGCGACGCGCTATAACCGTCTGTTAGATCCCTACATGCTCAACGTGAGCGATTAGAACGTGAATAGGTATTATTGAGATTCATTAACGGTCCAATGCAGTGATGCATCTATGTCGTACATTCGTCACTCCTAGTAGCGTAGCCGAGAAGAATTCAGGATTCGAAATACTCGATAGACTGGATGAGAACTCGAATGAGACTTGGATCCTTCGGATCATCATCAGCGCGGTCAACGTCGCCTTACGTCGAGATCTCCCAAGTGACCCAGTTAGAGGAATTGTTACGTGTCCACGTGTAAAATAACACTTTGACATTTTCCTGCTGTCGGTTATTCCTCGCCCGTCCACGTGCGTCCACGCATACAAACACACGCCATCATCATCGCCATCATCGTCATCGTCATCGCCGATCGAGCATGATTCGTTCACCTTGCACACCTCAGTCTTGCTTAGCCGCACGCCTGTACTTCACGATGCACTTTAAACCGTTAACTCGCAATTATGTCAGCGCCGATTTCCGCATCGTAAACAACATTGTACAACATCGAACAGTCTTTACCTACACGCGCGACTCGTTTCTTCAGTCCGTTACAGGCGCCGTATACATTACACGCACGAGTGCTGTTTGAAGCCCAGCGTGTTTTTTTTTTTTTTTTTTTTTTTTTTACCGAAGAGCCGCATCAGTGGCAGTGAAAGCACTAGAAAGTATATGGCATTAAGTCTTAAAAAATATATAATTTGAAAATACGTAGAAATTGGCAATGGTCTCAATTACTTATTCTACTGCAGTTATATATTATATATAATTACACATTATAATTCCTTATACACTTATGAATGATATGTAACGGTTTGAGAAACGAGACACCACATCTCATATTGTGTGTTCTTGTTGGAAGAAGCTTCCTGCGTTTCTTGTATATTATACTTTCGCGATTACATGAGCGAGTAAACGTGCGACAATCGTCGATGGACGATTTATTTGTTTTTTTTTCTTTTTTAATGCAAGATATCATAAAGCTGTCGCGAGTTTAATCGCTGATGTGAGAGCGATTTTATTGCATGCAGTTTGATCGCATCTGATACGCATCCGCTTGCGCTGATCCACGATTGTACGTAAAAAGTCGTCTTTTTAGTCGCTCTTTCTCTCTCTTTCTTTTTTTTCTCTGTCTCGTAATCTTTCATTTTTCTCTCAAAACGAGAGTACCTATCTTTCAAGAAAAGTGCGACTGAAATGAACGGACCTGTAGTTGATAACTCCCATGCGATTCGCGACGAATGACCGATATTCTTCGCGCAATTAGCGCGTGCAATTAACACCGGCGCCGGCCAATTTGTCGACGATTTAATTTGCGTGCCGGAGCTATTTGCACGATCTCTCATCTGCGAGCGACTAATCAATTGTCGGAAGCTGGTGCCACTCCTGCAATAATTCGCGAAATTCAGATACACAAATGTTTCATGTTGCTGATTAGATAATGATCGTTCAATTATACACAGCGTTCATTTCTAATACTTCTTTTCCTAATTTTCACTTCGAGATTCGGTATCGACGTAAAAAAGATTAACGGTATACGAAGATTTTTTTCATGTCATGGCGAAATTAAGGAGACTGCCTGCGCATAACGTATGATGTTTGCCTTCGTTAAAGTCATGAATCGTTATTGCGTCGCAAAAAATACTTTCCACTCGGTTTTCTCCACGTTAGGCATTAAAGTGCCGCGCTCCTGTCGGACAGTTATGCGCTACGCGAATTCGATATTGTTAATTACTCTCATCGGTAATGAGAATAGCTCCAGCTCGTTGACGCGACGTTCTCAGTGAACTTAGCGCGGGATAAAAAAATTTCGAAGGAATTCTCGCGACAAAACCGAGACCTCCCGTTCGTGGTCGAGAAATGTTGTAAAATCTATTTTTGCTGTCTTCAAGATTCTCAACATCAACGTATATCGTCGAGTCTCTCGACAAGGTTGAGGTTTCCCGATCCCCTCCATCCCTACCGACTGTAATATTATACCTGTACTTCGGTACAGAATACTCTATCGAGGAACCGCAATATACATCGGATACATTGGAGTGTCACCAGTTTTCATGCACGATGTTCTCGAGCTCCCTCGGTGATGTATATACATGACAAAAAACAATCGGAGGCTAACTATAGCTTATCAATTGTCATTATACGAATGTCACGTAAAAAAATACAAAAGTAATCGCGGCGGTCGTTGGTAAATGTTAGTTTATGCCACTTTCTCGTTTGCTTCGGGACGAGGTGACATTCACAAAAGAAATGGAGAAATGCAACTTGTTCCGTTAGATCCGATAAAAGCTACCGGAAAGCGATTTTTCAACAAGAACACGGTCTTGTTATCAATCGAGGTCGTCCTGCTAAACTTGTCCATTTTTAAACTTTTACAAAGCCAATCTGTATCACAAAGTCTCATATGGAAATACTTGGTGTCCGATAAGCGCACTTGATAAACAGTGTGATATTTCTTGTTGAAAAGAGCTAAAGTAAGATTTCCTCAGATTTTAATCGGAAGCCGATTTTTTAAAACTATAATGTTAAATGTCTTGACACGACAAGAATAAAATTTTATTAAAATAATGTATATTAAAAGACGAGCTGTCCTTTGGGTTATCACTTTTAAACTTCATAGTCTTTAGCTATTAGAAATCTCGAAAAGAAGTGAATAACGAAATATCATTTTTTGATGTCGAGTATTATTTACGTGTCGCAAGACGACAAGTTTTAATTGTTAGGGAATATCACCAACCCGTTTACAAGATCGCACACCATGTATTGAGATATGTATATGCACACACACACACAAGTATCGTAATACCGCACCGAGCTCGAGAACGCTCTGACAGCATACGCGATGAGAACCGGACCTGTGCAGTGTGCACGAGGATCGCGTGGACGAGGAACGGCGAGCGAGCGGGCAGCCTCGGCGCGGCGGTGGCGAAGTGGCGGGTCTGGAGGACGTCGACGACTCTTGTGCTGCGACGGTGACGTCGTCGGTACCCGGAGCCGGTGGCATCCGCTCGCATCGACGCAATAGACCGCTCTCTTTGGCAGTGCAGCCTCTCAACTATCATCGCCTCGACCCGGATCTCCGACCGCCAGCGCAGAGCGTCACCAGGCACCACCCCAACATGACCAGCCAGGAGAGCATCGGCAGCTGCAGCCTGGACGTCGACCGCTCCGCGTCCGACCGATCAGGTTGGCTATTCTGCATTGAGAGACACATAATCCCCATGATTACGTTACCGATAAAAGCATCACCTTGTTATGAGAAGCATTCTCATGGCCAAATTGTTTTTATTTCATCAAGTTGTCTAATTCGTTTGCGTATCTTTGAGGGAAAAAAAGAGATCCGGAAATCTGGAGATTCATCTAGAATAATCGTGATATTTAAAAATTGAATAATTTGTAGATGATTTTTTAGGAGAGATGGAAGAATTGCAATATTTTTGGATGGATTTTTAAAAATGCTAATATATTCAGGAAGAACATTGCGAACATTCTTTGGGAAAAGAACTTTATGGCGATGACAGTGAGTTTTCTCTATTGAAGAGAACGATTGCTTCTCTCGCAGAGGATTTTCTACGAGAGTTCAGTCGGGCCGAGAATGTTTAGACGCGTTGCTCGAATGAGGAAGTCGTGGAAAAAAAGTGGAATGCGCTTGAAAGAACGTAGAATTATGTCGTACAATTTATGTCTTAAACCAGTTCTTTCAATTATCCAAAAATGCGGCACTTAATTGACACTAAAGGCCGCACGTTAAATGCCTTAACGAACGATATTACTTAATCAGTAAAATGTCCCATTACACTTCAGCTTTTTGCGAAAAACAGATATTATATCTAGTATCTCGAGTTAAAAATTTAAAAATTTCTTAGGGAAAAATTTCTTGGGGGAAAAAAGGGGAAAAAAATTTTCGTGATTGATTTCAGCTTAGATTCAAAAGATTTAGCTTTCGTATCGCGATCTCAGATATTTCGTGGACCGAAATCCATGTAGATTTTCGAGACTCCAAGGTCGGTGAGGTCGCCAATCTTTCCACCGTTACTTTCTCGCAGGTTGACGGGCGCTTTTTGCTCGCTCGAAATACCGATCGGATTTAGACTGTAGGCAAGTTTGCACCAAGTGCAAGCGCTTCTTTTCTTCATCATTGCCAAGAAGGAGTCGCACTGACGAGGGAGTCTCTGCTCGCGAGAGAATCTCTGCTCAGTGTTCCAGGACCGTCGCGGCGATTTAGACGAGTGTGTGCAGAACTCTCTGTGGGCTCGTTGACTCATCTCAATTCCACGAAGCGCGCCGGTTAATCATAGTTGATCACTCGAAGTGTGATCAAGTTGGATTTCCATGGTTGTTTCTGGCGTAGCGAACTTGGAGTCGCTCCACCGGTTCCCAGGAAATAAGGTCGCGTCTCGACTAAAACGCGAATAAGATTCGATTTAACGCAAGCTGGCATGCATAGTGCGTGGGTGCAACCGTGCTTTTAGAAGGTGAATGTCTCATCGGCCGAACAGTTGGCTCGCGGACGTTCATTATTAATGAGAACACGGTGAATCGAGATTTCGTGAATCCAGGTAAAAGCATAACAGAAGGATCTAAACGTCGGTAGATAAATTTAAACCTACTGTTGCGATTCAATCTGCGTAACTCTAGCTCGCCATCGTTACGATAGTAAGCAGCCAAGTTTACAAAAAGTTTGTAATATATATCTCATTCGATCGCGCGGTGTGACGTTCGTGGTGCGATTTCTACGTTTTGAACTTTTGAGAATCGAAAAAAAAACGAGGAACATTCGCGAGTGCTAGATCGAAATTTCCGCTTTCAGAGAACACCGTGGACTCTGTGTCCGAAAAGACTCTACACAGCTTGAATCTATCGTGTAACGGCGAACCGGCATCGTCACCCAAAAACTTAACAAACGGTAGCAACGAGACGTTGCAGAAATCACAACTCACCCCCGATGAGAAGAAGTTGAACGCTAGCAATGCTCATCACGGCAGCCCCGAGCCGGAGCTGACAGCGAAGAAGCCTAGTTACCTGGGACTGGCGTGCAGTATAAGCGGCTACTCAGGAATCACCAGGTACGACAGTAAACTGAGGGAAGGATTCCGCTCGAGAGACAGTAGTCCCGGCACGAGGCTGATCACGAGGGACACGAGTCCTGCAGGTTTCAGGTGAGGAATCCTCATTCTTTATACCACCGTGTAAAATGCGACTCTCAATTTATTAGATCGATTAGATAAATATGTGAAAAACTGTAGATCCAACGAGAATCTTAGCGTTCCATCTAAGAGCCAGTCGATATCGCCGTTAGCGATGGAGAGACAAAACGGACTCACGAACGGCGTGAAGGAGGAGTGCAAAGTCGAGACGTATATGGAGAGCAGAAGTTCAATCAGCATGACGTGCCAGGGTTATTCGGAAGTCGACAAGGGAGTGTCGTTGCACGCAACGTTTCCCGATCTCAGTCCAATCAGGATGAGTACTTCCGCTAGTAAACGGAGCCCCGGATTGTCACCTATGATGTCCTGCGGACAACAGAATAAGTCCATGGGCACAGGTTTCTCCTCTCCAAAGCAAGGCAATCGTAAGAAAAACTCCTTTTCCTAAATGATTTTATATTAATTTTATTTTTCTAATAGTTCTTATGTAATTTTTTTTTCTATATCTTCTTTTAACTATTGTACATCTAAAAACTAATCTTCTCTCCCCTTTCATTCAATTATTAAAAATCACTTTTAACATTCTCCCAAATTTTTATTCGTATTAAAAGAATGAAATTCAAAAATCGTAATTATGGATCATATTTCAAAAACAAATTTAATATCCTTGATGAAAAGTTTAAGTAATTTATAAGTAAATATGATATTATTAACAATATATGTCATTCTGTATTACATAAATTTAATACAGAATATATTTAATTGCCGCTAAGTTGTAGGTCATATTACATTGACCCATATATATTTATGTTTTGACATTACCGTTGATGTTTAACGTGATTGTCTTTCGATACATGTAAAAGATACATACGCGTTATTAGTTAGTTTGTTTTGTATCATCTTGTTTGCAAGTTCTGCTATGTTTAGTGTATTTCCTCTGATTTGCTATGTTTCCTCCACGAATTTCTCTGGTAAAGTAAACTTCTTAAATTCAAAATGTATTTTCTATCCGTAATTATATCTATCGATAAATAAATCTATCATTAAATACTTGATATTATTAGCTTAGAATGAAACATGATATTGTTAACTTTTAATTGCTATTTGTTGTAAATTTTATATTATTTTATATAGATGTCTTTATTTAATTTTTTTCGTTTTTTTTTACAGTTTCGGGTGTATCGTTTAGCGATACTAGTATTCTAAATGGCTCGTCAGTAGAGGTCGAGAGTCAAGTGCTAAACACCTCGTCGAGCGAGAAATCCTTTATTCAACAGCGAGTGGAGCGGCTGTATGGTCCAGGTGCTCTAGCGCAGGGTTTCTTCTTCAAACGCAGCATTACTAAGCTAAACACCAGCGATAGTAGTTTCAATAAATCCAGTAATAACAATGACATTTCGGCAGACAACGCAAATATGGAGGAATCGTTAAAGAATCTACCTGTCTTGCGACATTTGCGTCCGGAATTTCGGGCGCAGCTTCCTGTAGTCAGTAGTAGAAAACCCACAGACGGCACAGAACAAGTTATAAAGCCACTACAAAGGTAACAAACTATCTATATTTTAGTCGTAAAATGGAAATTACTTTGTTTCATTTTTCCTCTTTGACGACGAAATATTTTAGGGTAACGCCAGTGACGCGAAAAATCGAGCAGAAGACTCCTTTGACTACGAATTCACAGAACAGCGTAAGAAGAATCCCAATTACCATAGAGGATGACGTATCGCAGCATGATATGACTAATAAAAGTATACCAGATCAGCAGCCAGCTGCGCCGAAAGTAGTGTTACCTGTGTTAGAACCTAGCATCAGCTCGACGAGCATAGCGAAGCAAGCTCAAGAAGCGGAAAAAGTAGTCGAAGAGAAAGATGGTCATTATTTTATGAAGGTAATTGAAAAATAAATGTATATATTATTACAAATACCTATTATTAGCAATAAAAATTTATATACATTGTGCTTCCAGTTACTGAAACAAGAGACAGATAGACTGTTGTCGTTAGCCGCTTCTGCAGAGGCTGAGTTAGCCAGCGGCGATACGGTTGCACTGCCAGAAGAAGCGGCTGGTAAACTGCGATCTGCTGCGGGAAAAGCTAGACTGTTAACCTCGCAGAAGATGCAGCAGTTTGAAGGATTATGTCAAAAGAATATTGTAAGAAAATTTCTAATTTGTTTTTTACTTGAATTAAAATGATTACAACTAACGGTTCGTGTCTTGATATTTTAGAACCAGGTGCCGGGTGAAGAATTTCCAACGACGAACGAGGACTTAGCTGGCTTCTGGGACATGGTGATGTTACAAGTTGTTCAAGTAAACGAACTTTTCGACCAGATAGAAAAACTGAAAAAGTCACAATGGCAGGAGGTATTTTAGATTCATATTCTTCCTTTTAAATAAAAATCAAATTACTTTCTACAACATTTTGATTCTTCGCGATACACCTTTAATACCTTGTTTCGTGTGCTCGTAGGTCATGCCAGACAAAAAAGCCGCGTCAGCCTCGCAACAGAACGGTAAACGTCGAGTCATACCAGTCCACAAAACGAAACCGACCGCGAACAGCGAGGCGAACAAAAAGGCACGAGAGGCGAGAGAACAAGCTCGACGACAAATGATTGAAGAACGGAGACGAGCGATGCGCTCCAGCGCACAGAACGCTGACAATTCCGTTGAGATCTTCGCTCCCGAAACGTAACGACGAACCATTGTTGAGTTTGATCGAACGATTCTATTGCTCGACATTGCGACTCCTAAGGAATATTAACGTGTATAGACTCAGTTCGAACGCGAAAGGAAAGAGAAAGAAAGGGCTTGAACTCATATACGGGACGGCAACGCAATCAGCTTCGGCAAAAAAATCAAATTCGCTTGTTATAATTATTCATTCAAGATATTATTCTTCGCTGTGCGCGCGTGAATCACACACGAGTTAGGCGAGGAACAGGAAAGTATTAAGCAGATAGATCATGTAATATGTTGAAGTTGCTAAAAATTTAATACTACTACAAATAAGAGAGAAGATATACACACGAGTTAACGAAGAGCAGGTGTTTACGTTTTGCAGACTTTTTTTCATCTAGCTCCGACATGTCACGCCTCATCCCGAGCATTCTAGCGCAATAAACGCGCGGTACGATGTGTCGCCTCTTGTCCATAGAGATATTTTATAAACGAAAGGTGAAATATTTACTGTAGCACTTTATCAAATTGTTTTTCTACGCGTTACATGTCTCCGGACAGACATTATTAACTTATATTTATATAAATGGTAATAAGTTGCGTAGAGAAGAAGTTGAGAACTGACGACTGAGGGAGGAACGTGAGTCCCGCGAGCAATCCTCACTAATGGGAATCAGTCGCATTTTTAAAAAATCAAGAAATGCGTCTAGGTTAAGGATAAAGAAATTGATTAGAATTTGTAACATATATAATGAATTGATATATACATATATAACGATTTCTGATGCAAATTCGTTATTTATTAATTTACTTGGGATAGGTTCCATTTCGATGATTCGCAATCTCCTTAACCTAGACGGGCAGTTTATTACGTAGCTTATGTATGTAAATAGAATTAATGAATATTCACATTTGCACAAGGCCGACTTCACGCCGAGTGTTCGCCTAATAGCTTTTTCTATCAGACGTCGATAAAATTTTTCCCGTTGAGAGGTATTGTCAAGAGTAAAAAGATTCCTATTATTCTTATCATCGTATATATTGCGCGTCTCACGGCGATAAATATTATTTTATTATTATTGTTCTAATTATGATGTCATATGCAGTTATACCTTTGGGTCTCCCACGCGAAATATGGGCGTATAAATTGATCCCGTGTTCTCCTCTCTCTGAAAAATGCTTTCAGCGATGCGCTATTTCCAGTTTTTACGAGACTCAACGCGCCAAGAGGACTCGATAACTGACATATTTTTTGACTACTTGTAAAATGATTGTGTTTGATGAATCGTCGAATATTGCACATAATTCGAAACGCTTGTCGAGAGAGAGAGCTGTATCGGATGCGAACACGTGGCAGATGCGTTGATAATATCCTCGTTATAGCAACGAATCTCCGTGAAAATCCGACTGTGATCGATGTACGTATCCGCCGAATCGACATTCCTGTAACAAGAATATCTCTCGTCTCGTCACACTCTTCTTTTTTCGCGTAGTTGTACGATAGTGTTACTCCTCGACGTCCAATCAATGGTCAGCGGTTCTAACGGCAAGTCATCAACCAAATAACACTCATACTCATAAGTAAATAATCACACGCGCGTCGTCACACACGAACTGTAATCGCGATTTCGTTATAATGTTACATTTCTTATTATATAATTGTCAATTACACTCGTCTCATTCGAAATTTTCATACAAATCTGCCCAAATAATTTATTGATTGTTAATTCCCTTGGTGCCTTCATTATTTATATGTGTGTACATACATAATCGACTGACAGCCGATAATTTCGTGTACATGTATCTATTTAAGTTATAGTTCGATCGAATTTCACAAAATCTGTTGATAAATGAGAATAAAACAAATAAATTCCTTATTATTTATCAGTCAAGCGTGCTTGAAAAAAATGGAAGCGTGAAGGATTAATCGAACTGGCACAAAGAGGTTGAAGAGAAATTATCATTAGATATATTCTCGCTCTCTGTTGCGATATTCACCTTATTTACATCCAGTGAACAAAAAGCGTGAACATCCACGTTTTATTTTATATTTCTCTTTGATATATAAAAACACATGTATAAGATATAAAATAGGAATTCTTCGCGAACATCGTAGGCGTCAGTATAAATTGCGGCGGTAAATGTGGGAAGAGACGGTAAGTACATCCGATATTTTATCTTCATGCGTACAATGCATCGCATATGACATTCAGTAAACTGTCCATTTTCCCTCCGCAATTAATTATTCGAATCGTGCAACAATTTCGTATATACGCGAATAAAACTTTCGTTTCCGTTCTGTCGCGCGATGAACACAACGAGGTGAATATTTTCTGGTTGCACTGATCTTCGGGTATATCTCATTTCGACGCTTTGCACCGTGACACCCGTTACGGCGAGGCCGGACCCCTCGCTGATTTTATTTGCATGCTCAGGCTAAGCATATTAGGGTCTTTCCTTCGTTCATTTTGTCTTGGACCTTGTCGCTGGCCGTCGACTTCTCCGCTTGTCCGCTGAAGGCGGCGCAGACGAAGGTGAGAGCGACACCGATAGCCGCGCTATAAAACGCCCAACCTGGAAGAAAAGCTCTTCTTTTACATCTCAGCTCTCTCTAATTTAATTTGATCAGCAGTCTAATTTAATTTTATTATTTTGTGTAACAAACAGGGAGCAGAGTGATCGAGATCTATTCTTGGAACTGAAATCTTCAACTCGTAATTATTTACAACAAAAGTATTATATTTAAAACTGTCTCTTGAAAAGAAGAATTTAAAAGTTTGATTTTTTAAATTAATTTTCTAATTTTCGATATTAAACATTTACCGAGACTGCAGTTAGCGAGATAGAAGGCGTCGGCTTCAGGACCGCAGATTCTCTGCACTCTCTCAGCACCCCAACCAGCAGGATAGAGGATCATCCCGAAGAGATATAATATACCTGTAGAAAAGAATATGCAAAACGACATACAAAGGATGCTTTATATAGACACACGTTTCCTGATTATTTGATTTGTCAAAACAGTGACAATGGAACCGCTTTTTAACTATACCTATGCTCGTTGATTATTCCGAGCACAACCTTTCGCTACAGTGAAGGTTGCGTCACTCGGGACACCATTGTCAGGCTGAAAACATGTAACGCATGTGGAATACTCAGCTGCAACGATCATTGCTTTCTAAGATCTGCGTCACGCTTACTAACATCACTGATAAAATGCCAACGACGAGTTTCCGTACATATTGGAGCAAACAATGTTTCTACGAAAGAAGCGTTGGAACTCAAATTCCCCTGATATGTGAAGAGAAGAAGAAATACAAATCTCTTTTTGGAACGCATAAAAATCTCGTCCAGCATCTCGAGGATTACTTCGTCCGCGAGCTAAGAAGCTTAGTCGGGGTTTCATCGTTTCGTCATCTCATCATCTCAATCCTCACCTCCGTCGAAGAGCAACATTACATACCCGCAACGGCTTGCGCCACTCCCGCCAGATTGAAGATGCTCTTGCGGCCGATGCTCTGCACGCAGCATCCGAGCAGGGCGGCTATCACGGTCACCGACATCACCGCCAGACCCGCAGACAGGAAAAACAAGGACGCCTTCCAGCATCCCGGGAAGACGTTGGAGTCCGTCGCGAAGCCGTCGATGTTGAAATTCGCGCAGTGCGTTTTGCCGAATAATCTCGTGCAACGATTGAAGATCCCGACAGTGGGCGTGTACAGTTCCGTGCCATTCCCTAAAGTTTTAGAGCAAACCAACAAATGACGATATCAATCCACTATGATTTGCTTCGATGGCAAACAACGGGAATTGTATCATGCGATAAGCATAAAGCATCTGTTAAATTAGGGAGATACTTTATTTGACGTCCCGTTCGTTATGTAAATACCTAACGGGAATTGCCCGATTTGAGAAGGAGACACTTACTTGTATCCTTAATCGACAGTGGTCCTACGAGCCATCTGGGAGTGATAAGGCCCGATAAGACTGCCATTAACGCTGCCAAAGACAAGAGTGTCCATAGCAGACTGCGTCCAGTGACTATCACATAGCACATGCTGCCGATTGATTGGTTTTCTATGCCATTCTTAAAACACTCGACCTCTATCTGAAAAATAACATAAGTTTCATTACCTACGCTAGTCATAAACGTTGTGATTATCAGCGTAATTAACGTTTGAGAATTTGTAAGAATTTTTCAAATTCCCACATAAGTAGGATTTGATGCTGGCAATTAACGCGATTGCTTTCTTGTTCTCCACCGAAATTCGATTTTAATGAATGACCCGTGATAAATAAATGTCAGGATAAATGCCTTTCACATTAGTATTTCGAGGAAAACGCCGCGCGCCGTTGTTATTCGAGGTTCTCCCTCGTCGACCGCAAGCATTAAAAGCGTGGCTGCGATACGGACCGAAACACGTAGAATACACAGATCTCGGGTTACGGCGCAGCGGCCAACAGTTCCGTCTTTTTATTCTGATTTCACGGAAATCGTGAAAGGGCACGGGGGCTCTTCGCCGGCCACAGAAATCACTCGATCCTCGGATCTAGCTCACGACACCGTGGAATCACCGACAAACGGATGCCGTAAGACATTTCGTTCGTGATCGGTTCTGAGACCAGGCCTTCACGGTCAATCCGGGGATTATAGTCCTCTCTTAAAAGCATCGCCAGTAATTTTCTCGTCGATTAGAATAGATTCAGATAAAGCTATATTTAGAATTTAATTAGGCTTTGAGCTTTAGGAATTTTCAACTCGCAGTTTGATTTGTCAAGTAATGCAAGAAAAATTCCTGTTTGAGTATGAAGTTTTCCTAATTTATTTGCGCGCGCGCACGCGATAATGAAAATTTACTTTGTGACAAAAATGATCTGACAAAAAGATTAATTCGAAACGATAGTCTCGGATAACAACTCCGGCCTCTCATCCCAACGTGTTCGTGGGCGGCGCCTTTTCGCCTTTTACGCCACACGTCCTGCTCGAGACCACTCTCTCGCCTCTCGAGATTCTCCTGTGCTCTTCAAACCCGCAAACTTTAATCGCTCTGGCCCTCTCACCGCCAATCGAAAGGTCGACTTTGATCTCCACCGGCGACGGATCGACAAGGCAAAATGTGCGACTTGTGTATGAAAAACGAAAAAAAAACACCTTTGAAACTTGAATCTTTAATATTTTACGGATTCGCGGGTTTAAAACTCTGTTTCCGATAGCTAAAATCCGTTTTCCAAAGTTGGATGCAAATCAGTTATAAAGAAAAAAATACATAAAATTATTATCATATGAGATCGAAAAAATTTGTCGACACTCTCGGTACACTGTTGTGTGTTGCTTTTATTTCCGTACTCTTTTCCTGCAAGTCCCAACCACTTCACGGAGTATGTTTACTTAGGATCACTCCCTAGTCTGTTTATATTTGCGTTGTCTCAAACCTCGGAACATAAATGAATATCACTCTCTCTCACTCTCAAATCGCGAACTTAATTTTTTCAAGTGTCAAATCATTATTTTTAAAAAAATTCTAAGAAAAATACCGATAAAAATCTCTTATCCTCCCGATATTCTCCATCAATGAACGATAATTAATGACGACTGTCATTGTTAAACGGGTTGTCTCTTCCACTTAAACGATTTTCCGTCGCGTTTAACTCTTTGTTTCGGTGGTCCGCCTTCGCACGTGATTAAGAATTAATGAGCCGTACTTTAATTGACACTCTACGGGATTCGGAACAGACGGGGAGAGACGAGCGTTGGACGCGTGGGACGACTGCTGTGTACGTGAGTCTGCCCGACAGGCAGCTGCGCGTTTTTCCTTTTCCTTCTTATTTTAATTATACCGGCTTCATTGTTACGTGTAGCGCTGCCACGCCTTCTCATAATGCGATACGGGCCCCGCGCGGACCCCTTTCGCCGAGACCATGCGCGCGAGCCACTGAGTCGTGAATTAATCCTCAAACTCGTATCGAGATCTCGACGCCTGCGGCACGGAACTCTTACGAAATTCTTTCCAACCCTCGATGTCACGTTAATTTTCATCGTTTTATCCATCGTTTTACGCGGATTTCTGAGTACAATCGCTGTGCAAGTTTAAAACGGTTTTCGCGCAATTCGCGAATGCATTTTCATGAAGAACGGACAGATTCATCGTCACGGCGAGATCGACCGCGGAGATACCAGAGATCTGGGCTTACAAGCAGATTATTAGCATTCCCTGTTGACTTACGGCTTTTCGGCCGTGAGTTACTGGACAGAGGACCCATTGGTGGATGACTAATGGTCGGAGCGTCTGCGCAACGGTTGGAAAAGAAGAGGGAGGATATTGCATTCCGCGAAGATGCGTGAGCCGAATGAGAGATTCAAATGCCACCCACAGACGGTCCTATAATAGGACCCGAAATATATGATCTTTTGCGAAGGGGTAAAGACGTCAAAAGTCCAGGACAGAATCTTAATTTATCGCTTGATTGCATAGAGATATTAAGAAAGTCACGGAAAAGAAGATAACAAGTTTGCTCTAGCATCCTCATAGAGGAGGTTTTATTTGTTTAGAAAAGGAAGAGCTCTCTCTTTCTCTTTCTTTAAAGGACCCATCGATGGTAGGATTAACGCGACGTGGACCGTCTTAATTGTTTCGAGAGCTCCTCTGCTCGCGGCGAGTCTGAAAACAAGGCACCTACTCTCCTTACATAATCTCGCGAGCGCGCCATATGCAAGGCAGCTGTTGGACAGGTGCTCCCTTGTATCTCGCATCTTTTGCCTTCGTCTTCCCCCTTCACTCTCCACCAAATCCAGTCTACGAGAAGAAAAAGAGAAACAGAGAAAGAGAGGAGGAGGAGAAACTCACCTTTTTCTCTTTCCTTCCGTAGCTTCATCACGCCAACGTCTCGCTTACCATCGATTTTACCCGTAGTGATTTATCGCGATTTCCAAACGACCGACCGATCCTAACCCATGCCTAGCGTGCGACCGATCTCCCTCCATCAGAGAGTGATCTATGTGAGAGGTAATTAGCCTCCTAATCGCCTTGTGACTCATTCGACATGGATCGTGTAACCAGAACAAGTGGAACTTAAACACGTTAGCTCATTATTTGCCGGATACTTAAGGAATTAAAATGAGGTCTAGCAGAGAATTAAACACAGAGTTTTATTTTCATACAAACTGTCGACGCAAGGACATGGGATTTTTTGTAACAAATAGCTTTATATATGCAACACATATTATAAAACTTTAGAATATGCATGATATTCGTCTTAACGTAAAAAATCACGACACATACCTACCTCGACAAATCAATGTGGTTTTTGTCATTCACTACTTGATCAGGAAATTGCGATTCCATGAGCTCGATGAGGATTCACGCGTGATAAGCGTAGCTGGTAATACATTACCGCGATTCTGACGACGGGATAATTAAGAAACGAAAGCAACGAGCCCAAGTTCTAACGGTGATCTCGCCGGCATCGAAGGCTCGGCGATTAAGATAACCGTCGGTTTTTTAGATTCGATATGCGAGCGAAGGGAATCCTCGTACGATTCGCAATACGACTCCGATTTTAGTTTCTCTGGACCGACGTACAATTTACGCGATAGCGTGCTCAAAAGATGTACTATCGTTATTATTTGTAGAATAACGCAATGTTATTGTGCAAGATGCAAAATGAACAAATGTACGCGGCTCCAAAGTAGTAGGTAGGATACATTTCTCGATAGGGACCTGGGACATCTCGCGCACACTCGAATTACGTTACTCGAATTTACAGTCGCGTATATAAAATGTGTACACGATGTTTAGATTGGACACGCGCTGAAAATGATCCGTCCAAGTTTATCAGCGGCACTTGCCGCACTCTCTCTCTCTCTCTCTCTGGTGTGCACGCATATGAGCGTCGTTAACGAGCTTATCTCGTGCCTCAGGAAGTTGCACACTTGCCGCCGTCTGCGTACATATTTCTGCGCGCGGGACACTAATCGCCGAAGGCGATCGCAAGGCCAGCACGATTAGGTTTGCCCGTTTTAGCTGCGCTTTCCTACGCTCGCCGCGAAATAGATGAGATAGGTTCGGGATCTCGCTCTCTGGAGGAAGAGAAAGAGAGAGAAAAGGAGCACGTTGTGGCTGAAACGGACGGACCCACGGGCGATTCCACGAACGCCGTTAATCACCGCGGTTGCTCGAAATCGAGATTATTTCCGCGCTCTTGCGAGACTCACGCGATCTCATTGTTTTGCGACGTGTTTAGAATCATAACGCTGCCGGTTCTGCGAGATAATCAGCGAAAGGGAGAATTCAGCAAAAGGGCGAAAGATAGATTGCATTTACCAGTGATGACTGTACCAACTGAGGAGCAAATTTATCATTTGATTCTGATAGTATAAAATAATCATATTCGGTTCTCATAAAAAGATAGAGAATTTTTCTTGTTAATAAATCGCGGAAAGAGACGGTTCCTCGCAGAAAATTATTCCTCGACTATTCTTTCAAATTCCCGTGTTCACAACAGGATGTATTAATGTAAAACTTCTCGGCTCTAAGGCCTAAACCTTTCGGCTCTGAATTTATTTATCATTTTCGGCGAGCATCTCACTCGCCAGTTCACATTAACATTCTCTAACGTTGCTAGGAGCACGCACGCATGCACACAGGCGGCTTCATTTATGCGCGCACACGCACGAACGCCCAGCCAATTTATATTTATGATGTATCGGGCCTCGATGACACAGCGACTGGCTATGCTGGTCTCGAACCAGCACGGAGAGAAGGCTAGGAAGAAAGGACAAGATAGGAGTAATAGACAGAAGATCGGCCGACGAGAGTGAGAGGGGAACGAAACAGTGAGAGAGAAAGAGAAGGAGAGGCTGTAAGAGAAAGATACAAGGGAAAACACCCACGGAATGTAAAACGCTCCGACTGCTTGTCCCTCTATAGGTTACTACCACTTCCGTTCGACTTGATTGCGAAAGAGCGAAAAAAATTCACGACGGACAATATACGTTCGATATGCTAAAAGGGGTACGATTGCACGAAGCTATATCTTCTATAAATTAAAATTAGAATTCACTCAGAAATTCTCAGAAATGAGAAACTCCAACGGGCAAAAAACGCCAATCGTAAAATCGTTATCTTAAAGTTGCTCCTCTTCGTACTCGTCTCGACTTCCCCCAACTTCTCGTTCGAACGAGACACACGCATACACACACATACATTCTTGAAACTTTGCTTTTTCTTCCTATCGGGAACGTATGTATAAACTGTCCACGCTCGTAAAATCGTAGCCGATTCGATTGGCGGTCGTTAACTCTTCCTTACAGCTCATTCTTCTGCCCGCTCGCAGGCTGTCACGTGTTCGGCCAGCTCGCACATTTGAGTGAAACGAAACACCCAGCGCATTTTAATTACCGTTCGCGGACGTCGACTTAAGTAATGCGCGTCCACGCGTGACGCTACTCCTTGAGGAAGAGCTCTCGAAAGAGAGAAGAGCGGATTTCCCGATAAAATGGGCGTGACAGCCGTGAGAATTCATGACACTTGACGACTTCGATTCGAGCAATTACTGTTCTCGCAACGTAGAGAAACTGAAAATAGACTCATTTCACAAAATTCCTCGCTGTATAAGAAATTCTGTGTATTACAGGAATCAGTTTAACGGTCTTTCGCTTCAGAGGAGAATGCAGTTTTTTTTAGAAGTTTTATTGTGTCTATTATATCATTCTTAAATTTCCCTTTCTTTTCTTTTCTATACTATCGAGTACCCTCGTACGTTTTCGATTGACTTCCTCAAATGGTTCGTTCGCTATATTCCGTGTATCTCATGCATCCAGTGCTCTGACCCACTTGAAGACCGAAAAGAAAAGATCCGGATCCCCCAGTGCAGTATAAAACGGGGAACACCCTTTTGTCCAACGAATCGCTCACCAGACGCGAGTCGCTCGCATTCCTTTCACGAAGAAAAAGAAGAGCAAGCAGCTCCTTTCCGCGTTGAAAAAAAGGATAAGATGAATTTACAAGCGGCTGGTAACAAGCGATCGACCGGCTGCATGCACCGAGTTGCATCTCGGCAACATCTGGAAATAAGATTTGATCTCGAAAGATCTCCTGGTGTTTTTGCTGCAATCCGCACGCAAAAACTACTTCGGTGGCTGGAACCGCGAAAATTTCCAAGCTTGGAGAAACATAAAATACATTAATTTAATATAATACATTTATATTACAATTTAAGAATTTTTTTTCTTTTTCTCCCTCTTGTGTCATAAATAAAATAAAATATCTCATTATAACTATTATGATAATTCTAAAGTCACGATTATCTCGAATGATTGCGCGTGTTTTTCCATCAGCTACAATACAAAACCGATCGTATCAGGTACAAAACTGAGAGATTCCTGCATAAACGTAGTGCAACGAAACATCCTACAGCCCACAGGCTATCCCGTTTCACGAGCAACGAGGAAATCGAATCCGATCCGGGCGACGAATTAAATTTCACCTATACCTCGAATATTCCTCCAAACGCAGATACGACTCAGTAAGGGCGTTCTCCGGAGAATAATGGAAACTAGAAGAAACTCGCCGGTTCATCTATGAAATGCGACTCCCAACGACAAGAGAGTTTAATTGACGAGCGCGTCGCAATTTATGCCAATTTAGCGTTCGCCCGAAATTAACGTTAACGAACGCGCGCGAGCGTGCGGAGAAGCGAAGCGGACCGGGAGGAAATGCGAAACCACCCTGGGATGCATAATTCATAATACCGGGTGATTACGGCGCGCCCTGACATCGTGATGTAAACACTCGTAAATCGATGCAATCGAGGGACTCGCGAAATGTGAGCGGGCGACGAATTCTGCACGCCAAAGAATTCTCACTCCTCTCGTAATGGTAATCCCTTAATCCCTTCTGCAACAAATTGGCGCAACCGTAAATTCGTGTTTATTCCGATTTTATTTGTTTCGCTTCGACCAAGTAACTTGAAAACCTCGCTCGAAATGATTATTACTTCCGTCGGGAATTTCGTGGTGAACACTGCTTGAAAATTAAAAATTACCCAGAGAACACATTATGATGTCTTGAAAACATGTGTGTTGCCTGGGTACAATCCTCTTATAATGTTTTTTTTTAATATTCCATAATTGAAGAACTGGTATATTATAAAATAACACAAAAACAATTGAACAGCAGCTTACTTCTCGCCGCTCCTCTCCCGTGTTTGATCCAGCACGGTTTCTGAGTAAAACCGGCGTCTCATCGACGAGCGACACGTTTCGTGATTCAGCGTATCGAGTACCGAAGGTCACTCGGTTTCGATGGGACACGCGCGATCGTATTTAATCGTGGACTCGAAACGAACACATAATCCACCTCACGTGCAGCTCGCTGGACGCGCGGGGCACGACTGAAGAACGCGCGGCGTTCGCGCTCGCTGGAGCGGCGCTATAACGAGACGCGAACTTGTCAGCCGCCGTACACAATCCGGCGCAGAATCTGACGCGATCAATCTCGTTCCGATGATAGATGAGCGAAAAAACTGACTCACTGCAATAAGTGAAAATTTTCCAAGGACGCGTCGAAATCAATGATGCAGCAGAATTAACCCTGATCCCTCCAACTAGGGTCATGCCCCCCTCCTTTTCTAACAGTCGTTTGGTTGTAATGTGCGTTTTTCAACAAATAATTGTTGTAAACAAATAATTTCCAAATTTTCTTTACATTGATTTTTAGTCGAAGGTATAAAGAGATTGTAAACATTTTTGTGATATTTTTCGAAGCTATTAACATAGTGAAAAACGCACTGGACCCGAAATACTCTGGTTGGAGAGATTAAGTTGCAGAAAAAATGATGAAGGAATTAGGGTTAAGCAAATATGTAGTCTACATGTATTTTGAAAACGCGACAACTCGTTTATGCGGCAGTATGTAATTGTAACTCGTGACAGTGATTCGGATAATTATTCGGATGAATGCTTATTGAATTCAACATTCAACATGAAATTATAAAATAAATTCATTTAAGTCGTTTAACTTGCTTCGAGTTGGAGAATTTTTTGATCGTACGATCGTGAAACTCGCATGTATAATATAAAATTATATATTTCCTCTCACATTACTCCACAAAGATTTATGATTCTAATTTTGTTCTCGTTGATCAAGGCACTCTCTTGTCGCCACACGCAGCAACGACTTAATGTCCGCTCTTCGTCACAGCTGAAATGTGTCATCGATCGAGCTTAGGGTTTCACGGCGGTCGTTCGCGGCGCCGTTAGGGCCCCCGACACAAATCATTTTGGTCATCGTCCCCCGTAGCGTCCCTGTAATTACAGACTTTAATCCCTCGAAAGCCCGAGGGTCAGTCTTTATCGCGCGACTCGATCCTCGCTGTCTTCTATTACGCAACCACGCAATCACCGGAGTCTGTTCCATACTTTTCCCGAAGGCTTTTCCCCCTTCCCTCACCCCTACTCCTCTTTTAAGTTACGCGTGGTTTCATAGGGGGTTAGTCACCCCTATATTTCCCGAGCATCAGATTACATGCCGTTCGCAACGAGGGGCGCCTCGGGCGCCAGTACCCTGTGAATATGTGATAAAAGGGACTTGCCTCGATTACAACACGAAATGTTAAAAATCACGGAACTTTTGTCCTTCAAAAATTCTGTAGTCACGCAACAATTCAAATGATATAAGTCTATATAGGTGATAAAAATTGATACTTTCTAGCGATTTGAAATTTCGAGTGTACATTTCTGAGTGATATTACATTTTTAAAGATATATTGTGTATTGAACGCTTCTTGTCATTTGTTTTTCTTTTATCGCAGTAGAAATCGTAACGGGGCCAAAAGTTAAAAAGGTTAAACATGACGAGCAGGAGAAGCAAATACGCTGCGTCGATGACAGAACGAGCGTCCTCGATAAATGGTGATATTTTTATTGTAAAAGTTATAAAAAGTTAGAAAGAATGATATAATACGTTACGATCTTCATTAATATTATTTATTGCGATAGATGACTTGGGAGATACTTCTCAAGAAAATTTTATTATGGAGTTTTTGACGCGCTGCGAGGAATATAACGTAGAATCGTTACCTAGTTTTATAGTAAATTTTCATAAAGATTACCATATCACAGACTTGTGTGTATAACTAATTTTTAATATAAACATATACATTTCATATAAACATTACGTTTTTACAGGTGAGAGATGACATGGAGCAATATGCGAAGATTGAGCCCGAAAAGTAAGTACATTCCGAATGTTTCTGAATGTTTCCATCGCTTTGAAATTCACGATTCATTCAGGATCGAATCAGGGGAGGATACCCCCGTCTTTTACGTTTCTTTTGAAAATCCTAAAAAGATGGAGAATGTGCAGAAACTGGAATGTAAAGATAAGCCATGAAAATACATTAATGTTTAGCAAACTTGGCTCGAACTTGATGTGACATTCGTCATTTATACAATTTTCATATTGCACGACAGGAAGTGTCGATTTGCATCCTCGATGCACTGAACATCACGCTGCAGAAATATAACACCGTCAGGGTGCTCAAGTGAGACGAAATTTAAAAATCAGCCACACACGTGATTTGGAGCGACAACTGATAATTGCGTTCTCTCAGATTACCCAGTTGTCAGATAAATGCCTACGGTATCCTGCAGATAGCACAAATACTGACGGAATTCGAGTGTTTGGACGATCTGAATCTAGATGACAATCCAAATGTCCAGGAGAATTATTACCTCCTTTGTTCATCGACCGGAAAGTACATTGCAAATTCAATAATATAATCCCATTTCTCGCGGAGAACGCTTGATTCATCAGCAAAATGCATGTTCCAGTTTACACTATCTGTCGCTGAGGATGTGTAAGTTATCCGATAACGGTATACAAAAGATCGCAAACGAGTTGAGGTATCGGGACCCGCCGAACGACCCAAAATTGATCGCTCTTAACGTGGCGGACAACGACATCACGGACATCGGTGCCGAACATATCGCTGCGATGCTTCGAACCAATCGGTTACGTAGTCGCCAAACGTTTCTCAGAATCTTAATTTGAGGGACGTCAATCCCTCCCTGTGCAAAAATGATTTTAATGAAAATGTAACATCCGCTAACGCTATTCGTAGATCTCTGCAGAGCGTGGTGTTAAGCGGAAACGAGATACGAGATGACGGCGTTTCACTGATAATCCAGGAACTTTCTATGTATCTTTGACAGCACTAGTAGTGATTAAATTAGACAAATTTCTCAATTTAGACCGCTATCTTTAATTTAGCATGATGCGATAGGTCTACTTTAACTCACGAAGAAATCGTTGATCTTCGACGTCGCAGATTTATCGAGCTGGAGAGCAAGGTTGATAGATTATCTCGCCGTGATGTTGTCCATTATGTCGCCGTACTTTGTCCATTAATAAACAAATGATCATTATTGTAGCTGAATAGCCGAGATATCCGAAAAACTCCAGTCGTGAAACAATCGAAAAAAAGTGACACGTCGCAGCGCCAAAATTTGCTTCACAATTTTAAAAGAAGTATACATATTTAGCACTTTTCAAATTGTCATAAAATTCATTTTATAATATATAATATATATTTATAATTCTTAAAATGCAGCGAACCGAGATAATTCAAAGATAAAACTCCAGCCTGATTCTCCGGCGATGTCGGACAGTTCTATTCAAGTATTTTTAATAACATTTTGATTATTGTTTCTCTGTGTAATATATTATTACACAGAGGTGTAAGTGGAAGGTATAAATATTCTGAGTATATATTCATATAGACTCCGAAAGAGCTCTTGAACTGTGACATCAATCATCCATTTACAAAAGAAACTGTAGCGATAAACGGCTCCGTGGTGGCTAGTGGTAATTTGAATTTGCAACATTTGAGTTTAAGTTGTAAGTTTTCATTACATTATATCAACTGATTTCTGTTGAATATGAATTATTGCTGCAAATTTACATCTAGTTAATCGACTGACGAATAAGACATTGAAGAGATTGGTGTTGTGTCTGCACTATCAAAATTATATGCTATTGAGCGATCGCAGTAAAGGATTGCTACATGTATTTTTGGAGGTAATCTTTATTGTACGCACAATTAATATGTCAAGGAGACTTTTATTGATGCTTTTTGCGAAAGCTTCTTTTTTCTGTAATCAGGGTAACAATATCAAGAGGAACGAAGACTGGACGATATTTCAAGAACTTTTGCGTCTCAGACGACGAAACGATCGAACGATGCGAGACGCTGACTTTAAGGACTTTGAGAATTCCATCGTATCGGTGGAAAGTGAAATCTTGCGGAGAAAGATCAACGTACATTGCAATTTCCATCAAATGATTATTCTCTCAGATTTCCTGTGTCTTTAACATTTCGTCTTCAACATTCTTTTATTTTTAACATTTTCGGATAGTTTTAAAAATTATTTCTTTCCTTTTTTATTTAATTTAATTTTACACTGTTTAATTTTATCTTAAAGTAAATATAAAATAGTGAAAATGTTATTTTTTACATTATTTTTATTTTATTTTAAGACCATTTTATTTTATTTCTATTTATATTAATTCTTTTAAGTGAAAATATATACGGGTCAGTACAAATCGTATAACCCCACTTTACATTAACAAAATGTGAACATTACTCATTTATTATATAATCTATTTGTCGGGAATTAACATAGGAAAAGGAGATTGAAAAGAGCGCTGCATAAAGAATGCTATCTATAATTTATTCGGTGCTAACTGGAGCTTAACAAAAACGAATTGAAATAATTAAAATCTGAAATTTTAGGAATTCTTTTTTTTCAGGATCTTCGCATTTAGATTTCCCACTCGTGGTTCTCCACTGCGTTGGGTGGTGCGATCGATGACGACGCAATTATTCGGAGATCTTATTGGATGAAAATCTTATCTTATCTCGCAGCGCGCGATACCCTCTGCATCCGAGAGTATCCGAGAGTGAGCTTCGGTCGTATTGGCACTTTCGGTCGTTGCACTTGGTGGAAATGTTGCTGCAAATCGCCGCCGTTAGCGTGCTTGTTAACATCGCCATTATAGAGCTCAACTCCCTTTATTCACCGGTGAAGAATTCAGACGTGGATTTCTTATTCAATGAGGTAACCGCATCGACGCTTCGAAAGTAAAAAAAGTACGAGATACAAATTCGTAAATTTTACGTTTGACATTCCATGTTGAAAATTGTTTTCGCGAATTCACGTTGTTTCACACGTACATGTTTGTGGAAATCAATCATCCCTCTGTCAAGTTACTAAAGCTGCGATCCATTCCGTCTGTTCGACATTCGTGTGTAAAAAGTGGCAATAAAAGTAAACTGTGAAAAATGAAGATTGCAGAATTGTTCGTGTATGCATCTGAATTCAAAATTATTTTTTTTTAATCAGGTACCAACGTAGCGCGCATACAATGAGGGGGTGAGATTCCACCTAAATGGAATCTCTAATGAGTAATCTTGATAAATCATTCTAAATGATCGCGCCAATCGACAGCACCGACATCTAACGTCAACACTCGTCCACGGCAGCTCACGTATCATTATTATCATTATGTGCCGTCGACTTTCTCATTTTTTTTTTCACTGACTCACGGTCACGTGCCGCGACTCAAGGCTCAGTCGTTCGACGGTGCCCGAACGATACTACGTGTAGAGCAGTCTCTGGTGATCATCTTTCGCCTCGACATTCCGCGATACCGTTCCAGAATGTACAGAACTTTCGGTCTCGGCGATCGTTGATCGATGATTTCTGGATCGAGCTGCAAGAGGTCCGTGACGTAATCACCGTAAATCAAGCTGTGATAAATCGATAATTCTCCCGATCTGATCGCGATGCCATCACATGTGCTGACCGGAAGTCACACGTGAGCCGGCTACTTTTGAAAATGTATGAAAATCTGTTCAAGAGTCCGCTCCACCGCGTGTTCGTGTACGGCACGTTGAAACGCGGCGAGCCGAATCACAGCCTCATCAAGGACACCGCGATCGGCTACGCCAAGTTCCTGGGCCTCGGCAGGACGACGGTCCCGTATCCCTTGGTGATCGCCACAAAGTACAACATTCCGTTCCTGCTGAAAAAACCCGGTACCGGCAACGTGAGTTGAGAAGAGAGCCTTGAAAAACCGAATCTAGTTAATTTCGAATTTTTCAACCAGGGTATTTTATGTCCAGCGCATTTTTCCACTATGTTAATAGCGTCGAAAAATTTCACAAAAATGTTTATAATCTCTTTATACCTTCGACTAAAAATCAATGTAAAGAAAATTTGGAAATTATTTGTTTAAATATTTTTTTATGACAATTATTTGTTGAAAAACACACATTACAACTAACGACTGTTAGAAATGAGGAAGCACCCTGGTTGGAAGGATTAGGATTAATACTGACTTAATAGAGATTTTTACTCGTCACTATGTCGATTGCAACAGAATTTCTTAAGCAGTTTCTTTTAAACAGTACGTGCTCGGAGAGATATACGATGTGGATTCCGACATGCTGAAGAAATTGGACGAGTTGGAGGAACACCCCAAGTTCTACGAGCGAACAGAAGAAAAGGTTTTGTTAGCGTCGGAGGCTGCGCTAAAACCTGAAAAAACTTTCGAGGAGGTAATTCGATGGGCATGTATATGTCGAATGCTCGTATATCCAACGCGACAGGTATCTGTATCTTCATTTCTTTCCTAGGTCAGCGAGTCGACGAAAGCCTGGATATACTTTCTGCCGAGATTCAGATCCTCCCTGCTGGACAGTACCATGTACGCGTCTTACACCAACAACGGAAGTCACGGGCTGAAGTATTGCGAAAAGTATGTCCGCGATCCGTCCTACGATCACAGAAAGGATGTGCAATAAATCATTGCCGGCGACTTTTGTCTCTTTACAGTGAGAAGGACGCGTCGAGCATCAACGACGTTCTTTGAATATCCGATCGCAGATACCATTAATCCTCGTGAAATTTAGGGGAAATTAACTGACAACGCAGACAGCTAATGATCAATAAGGCTGTCTTGTATCGCAATGTTTCGAAGCAATTCCATCTCTTTCGAAATCAACGGATAAAAAAAATAATTTATATGTATAATTAGCTTTATATATATATTTGATACAACAATCGTTCCTGCATTAACAATGTATTAATAATCTATTCTTTCAAATCTTCGAGTGGAGAGAATGAGTGACATACAAAATAGGATTTTGCAAAATGAAGGAGCGAAAGAAACTGGGGGTATCTCGGTGATTGAGTTTTATTAAATACGTCACGTACGCTCGCATCCCACACTTTCGCGCACTCTCACTTCCTGTCATTCTATCGCTCGCTCTCGTGTAACAGTAGCGATGAAATTATTATTTCAATTCTGTAACAAAGGGCATGCTAGTCCGCGTTGCCGCGGCGATCAAAATCAATTCGAAACTGCCTCCAAGAGGCACCGGTGTTGCTTGCGCGGTTTCGCCGCATGTTCAATTTAAATTTCTTGATGTTGGACAACGCGTTGTTTATCCGCAACCGATGTGGATCACTTTCGTGGAAGGACGATCGGCCAAGTCGCTCGCGCGCACACACATACAGGTAATCGAGGGTTGCGCTTCTCTTCGCTTCGGGAATCGGTTAATCGACGATGTACGGTACAACAAATTAAAAAAAAATGCTCGGAGGCAGTACGTACGAGTTATCCTAAGAAATTTATTTATAAATAATCACATTTTATCACACGCTATACAAGAATTCTTATTTATTATCTATTCTGTTTCCGTATGGCATTGTCCTCATCGTGTTCCGTAAATAACACGCGTCACCCCACCGAGGAGGATCCGCCAACAACAAGAAGCCATTTCCTCAAGAAACGGATTTGATATTCATTCGCCGCGTATTCTTGAGAAAGAAACTCTTTATATCAACAAAAAGAGAATTACGTAATTGTCAACAAAGACGTACATAGGATTTCCGTTTTATGTTTAACACGTGTGTATGCGTATGTGTCTTTCTCCCTCCTATTTTGTGCACAACACCACCGCGACAGGGTAGCTTGTGTATTTCACGTTTTAATTAAACTATTTTGCCCCTCGTTACTCTCACTCAAAGTTGCCTTCGTGCTATTTCGTCGTCGTTACTCTTATTGTTTCCAAAGCCCGGCAAAATTCGAGATTAATAATATACATATATATATATATATATATATATATATATATATATATACATATACATACATATATATATAAATATAATACCTTAATTAATTTATCTAGAAATTTTCGTTCGTTGACGCACGTTGCCATTTTGAGCGAAGCGGCACTTTCCTTCGAAAGTGAAGAGAAAAAGAAAGAAAGGGCCCAAGAAGCATCTAGCGATCCTTCGAGACTGTTATTCAAAGATCAAGCTCTCGTATAGAGTCACTCACATTAATCGCGTGAATTTCGATCTCGACATTGCCGTGCCGATCTCGAAGTTTATCGTGTTTGGACGTCAACGTGATCAGTCCTATTTACACCGATAATACTCAATGAGAAGGCATCGATCGTGGCAGTAATTATGCACGCTAAATTAAAAGTAGCACCGTATAAAAGAAAGTGCGAATACCACGTAAAATATCTTAACGAACGATACTTTTTCTTTAGACTACAATCCGCGTAACGACAATGCATCACTCGCGGTAACAACATCGTTCCGGTCCACCGTTTTGGAGAATTCGAGCGTCAGATGCCATTCTCTCGTCGTCCTCTGACGCTTTCCTGGAAGCAGCATACTACACACTATGCTGATTACAAAATGAAATATAAAAATTGATTTCCAATCACGTTGTCTATACGGTATGAAAATAAGCTTGCGCACATGTACGATATTCATTTCGAGTTAGTTACAAAGTCCATGAGCGCACGTGTGTGCAAATACCTAAGGATCGATGATCTGTCCTACGATCATTTTAGAATCGCCGACGAGAGAACCGGATTTAGCATCCTCGGAATTTTATCAAGTCGGGGCGTGTGTACGTGCATACACATTCTATAATATACACTGCATCCTAGTCTAGAAAATAGATTTTCTCGGCGAGGTTGGGCCACGAAGCGGAGAGGGGTGACGATGTGATATTGATTGCATGTTGTTTGATTCGATCGAGACAGGCGTTTTCAGCTCTGATCTTGCGACAAGGCGCCATACTTGTTGCCAAGAGGAAGCTTGGGTGTTTGAGCTTGCGAATCTGGCGCATTGTACGATCTGCTGCCACCTCGGTTGCGAACTTCTTCAAAGGCTCCTTCGTCTCGCCGCCTGTAATTAAAACCATCCACCGTTATACTTACAGGTACAACATCATTCGGAGCAACGTACATGTCTTTTTATCTGTGTGAAACTGAATATTTTATGCGAAATATTATGAAGACTTTAGTCATGTCTCACCGTCTACCCCATGGAGCGCTGCCATTATTATTTTGCTGGGGTTTGGAACTCAGAGTAGGGAAGTATTCCTCGCTACTTATATCAGGTGCGATATTTCTTCCTCGTGGTCGCGGACTAGCGAAGGTAGGTTGATTTCGTAAGTGTGGTGCTTTGTAACTGTTCCCAGTCGTGGAGGCAGCAGGTGGAGCAGCGGGTGGTATCGGCACCACTTCGGGCGGTGCTTCTGGCGGCAGATCCGGCTTTTTCCATGGTCCCGTATTTTTGCCACCCTCGCCGGATTCTCCGTCAGAACTGACTTCGAAGTTACCTCTCTCGTCGTCCGATTCCGCGTCAACGCTGTCGTTTACCGTTAAGTGTCCGATTTTCAAACCACTGTAGTCCTTTTTCTCCTCCTCGAACTCCTTCCATTCGTCTTCATCCTAAAAATAAACTTATGATATATTACAGCTCTCTAATTTATCTTAAAAAAAAAAAAACTCGTTATCATAATCCACCCAGGTTCTTTGATTCCGATCAAATCACGTGATACTCGTGCACGGCAAATTTGCGGCTCGTAACGCATTTACAATTTATGAGAATGACACTCTGGAACGGCCGTGGGAAAAAATAATCAACTAATTGTCACATCACATATGCCGCTCCCCGCCGAGTTTTCGCGAAAAAATTATCCCATCCTCCCTCGTCGGAAATGGAGAGGGAAGGGCAGGGGGGAGGGGAGGGGAAAAAAATCCAAAGAACACGTGCACGTGAAACAGCTGCCACGAAGTCCGTGGACAATCCAGCGTATCCGATGATTACGTAAGGCGCTCCAGGACGTGCAGGGAACGTCGCGCGTCATCGCCGTCAGCTATTCCACGCGACCGTTCCCCCTTCGCGAGATCAAACATGGCAGCGCCGTAGCGCGGACACGAGGTTCCGGAATTCCATGGTGAAAACGCGTAAAAACGATCACCGTCGCCGTGGTTGTCCTCGTTCCCGCCTTACCTCGGTGTGCTGGGACTCCTCACCCTCGGGATTCGCTGGCTTCTCCTTGGGCTTGGGCTTCTCTGGGAGTCGCTTGCCCGTTTCTTCCAGCTTCTTGGCGACCTCGTCGGTCGTGGCGAATTTCTTGCCCTTGGCCTTCTTCCGATCTTTCTTAGCGAAAAAATCGTCCAGGTCCGCCATGGCGACGAGACGGAGTCCGGATAGCGCGACAAGGGGTGACCGGGGAGGGCGGAGAGGTCTGCGACGTGCGAGAGCGTGCGAGCACAGGCGCGTCGAGAACACGCTTGATCACGGACTGATCGTGATATCCGCCGTGATCGTCCACATGGGCTTGTCTCCGCCGGAAGTCGCCAGCGCCGACGCGAGTCAAGCGCGCACTTGAACGCTCGCGAAAAAACGAGGATGTCGCGTGAGCGAGACTTCTCAACTGTTCGAAAAATCGCGAAGCTCGTCTCGTGACGTCTATGATATTTCGCGCTGGCCGCGCGCCTCTTTGTTCGATCGGCGGAATGCGAGATCGCGACGATTGTCCAGCAAACTGCCCCTAACCTAAAAACCACGCGTCGTCTCACGCACGTGACAGACGACCGGACGCGCCTCCCGACACGCTGGCTAGTCCGACGCGAGAAGCGCGTTTACGTTGATTAGTCGACGACACGGATTCCCGTCAACCGCGAACGTTCGGCGATGAGAAGCGCGCTGTGGCGAGGCATGCGAGAGCGTGAAGGTTAATCGTTTCCCCCGTGTCGTTGTGGGAGGGTGACAGATGGCGCTGTTCGTACTCACTTCCGGAATACGAACGGTCGAGAGAAACGAAAAGTAAACGACGAGGAGTAAATCCTCTTCTCTCGGCTAATGAGATACAAAAGAATGTTATTTTTTATTTATTAAGATATGTATCTATATACTTGCTATTTTTTTCCACCGAAAATATTTGTTTGCATGCTAAAGTAGTGCTTACGACACAACTCTTACAGCGAGGTGACCTGTGTGAAGTCAGGAAGACTCAAATTTTCAAACGCATTAAAAATTCGAAATTTCAAAAATGTCTAAATGCCTAGAAGTTCGAATTTGCCTCGCGCGCGAATTACGCCAACGCGTCAGTGCATGTCTTCGTGACGATTATAAACAGCCGATCTGCTGACGCGCGTCATACGTCAGAATTCTTCGTCTTCTCTTCAGAGCCTCGTCCGATACGCTTGAGAATTAAATGTACGCGCGACGAGCTCCGCCCGTTACGTTGATTCCCCTGCCGCGCCAAATGACTGGAACGACCGCGCGTGCGCGTGCGCGGCTCGCGATCCCGCATATACCGCACCGCGCTCCGCGGTGTTCTCAGCACTCGTCGACGCGAATACTTCACAGCTGTGCCTGACGACCGGTGGTCTGTCTCTCGCGCGTCTCTCGTCACATCGTCACCGACTACCGGGCAAAAAACGTGTGCGGCGTTCCCCTTTGCGATCCTCCACGGCCACGAAAGGGACCACTGGGCCGGAGTTTCCTTCCTCCCCCTCGCTCTCCCAACAACACGCGCGGCGGACCGAGCACGATCGCACCGGGTTTTAATGTGTAACGTTAACGAGACGCCGCGGGATGAAGCTCACACGGAACTGCCTGAACAACATCAGCAAGATGTTAGACTTTTACTCGCAATTCAACCCCTCGCCGCTCTCGATAAAACAGTTCATCGATTTCGGTGAGTCCTCAGCCCTACCCTCGACCTTCTCGGCGAAGCCGAGCTTTGCAAAGCGCAGCTTCAGTCTGTTCGACTCCGGTCGCCGCTCATATGTCGCGATTAAGCGCGATTGAGGAGCATGCCCGAGTTCCAACCGACGCGACGCGACGTGGCCGTAACTTTCGGCAACGATGTCCCGCATGTACATTACTTTCTTTAGCTATGAACAAAACGTTTGCTTAAAATATATCTTAGATTTCTGTGTATCTCGTTGAAAATTTACGCTTCTTGCAAAGTTTCACGTATCATTAACGTATTACGTTTCTTACGTTTATGATCCGTAAATACAAGGGAAAAATAAAGCTATAATTTTTTTCTTACAATTGTCGTGGACAAAGCAATTGTGATTTAATGCTGGTGTCGCAAGAATGCTATAAACTTGCACGATATGATAAATTGCACAATAAAAATAAATTAAAAACAAATTTCACAGATGTTTATAAAATAGTTGGCGTATTATTCATAAGAATTCATGAGAACGAAGTAGACAATAGAAATATGCATTTAAGCTTCTTATTTATTTCCTTTTAGATGAATATTTTGATGTACACTCGATTCGTGACGCATGATTTACGAAGTATTTTTCACAAATAATTTCCAATATGATTTCTAATGCTAAAGTTAACGAATAATAATATTATTTTTAAGCAGAAATTAAGTATCTCGACTTTTAATAATTAACGAAACGTTGTCTGCTCTCTAATGACATCCCGGCTTCTACGTTTTGACAAACTCGGGGACCTCGGTGCCCCATTGTGAACGTCTCGCGTCGTGCGATGTGGGCCGTCACTGAATTTACGCGTTAAATAACAGCGACGTTATTATGCTACTTCGTTTCCCGTAGCACGCACGCCTGGCACACGTGTGAATTCGAGAAAAATTTGCAATGCTTTAGACGGCGGCGTTCCGCAACCGGTTTTTATGTCTCGAATCACGTGGCAGAAGTCACGTAGTCTTCTCGTCCCTTTTCTTTTAAATGAAAGGAGATTTACTGCGTGGTTTTCATCGATAAGGAATGATAACGCACACGCTCGTGATACAGTTTGCTCCAGACGCAAATAATCCCAAACGTATTCCTCTCTGCCACATCAGCGGAACACTCGATATTTATGTGTTTATAGTGATAAATGTTCACGTGATCGAGAATACATCGTTACTATAAAATAAGCATTTTTATCGGGAGACACAGATAAAGTCACTGAATAAAAGTCGGATGTTGACTGCTTTTAGAAGAAGTCGACTTAAAATACTTGGTAAATATATTTCTCGAGACAATATTTACAAACACGATTCGAGAGACGATTCGCTGATGATCAATGATGTGTTTTTTCAGAGCCATGAGAATTTAAAGTGAGAAGGGCGGCCGAGGTCATTGACCTACGACGTCCCGTTTCCGATGCACGAGGCACAAGTAACGTTGTGCGTTTTGCGTTTAGCAGTCGTTCGAAACGTCGCCGACGTAATGAGTAAACGTCACAGACGTGTCTAAAGGCGTGTTCTGTGCTCCAATAGAGTTCATTATGAGGCAACTTTATAGAAGCGGCACATCTTCATTCTGATCTATTGATCTATTGATCTCTGACGTGTTCTATTCATACATACAATATAGCGAGAGGATAATTAATATACAATAGCTAAACATACGCGCGAACAGGTATATTAAAAAGTATCCTAGTCATTATCACAGGACGTACTCACGAGAAGCTTCGAGAGTATCTTGAGAAAGATTCTTGTATTCTGTTATATATCACGTTATAAGCGCATATTCCTCGAATATTTCTCGTTACGATCTCGATTCGCGTTAACGTCTTGCCGCACCTGCGGTTTTCGTTTTTCTTGCACGAAGAAAAGTATACATTTGCAGTATACACGCAGCACCAGAGAATCCATTTAACTTTAACGCGAATGGTGAATCGAAGTTTTATCTGAGGTATCGAAAATGAATGTAACGTGTGTAATCTCTGTTGAAGAAACGTATTTAGATAAGATTCACGTTCAAGTGTCCTTCGTTTGGTACTGGGTCAAGGTTACAGGCGTGTTGTGCATTTAGAGAAAGCTACACCCGTTTCGGTTTCGGTCACTGCCATTGGCGATATTAAGATCTCGCTGAGAAACCTAAAAGAATGAAAATAGAATAACCGTGTATAAGTACCGCAGTATTTATCCCACTTTGGAGTGCTGCCCACAACTTGGCATGGGTTCGAATGATACGAGGAACAGGAGTGGATCTTGGTCTCGTGGAATTTGTACCCGCAAATGGTGTCGTCTTAAGATCATACACACCCACGTGTGTGCGTCTGACGCACATCTCGTGTTATGCTGAAAATATACACGTCGGTACCGCGATATCGATACATTTTCAAGGGTATCGTGAAAATAGAAAGGTTTGGACCGGCTGCGTCTATCTCTTTTCGTAATTCTGTGAACCAGGAGAAATAGATTAAAAGTTTAACTGTCGATAATATATACTTTGCAAAATAAATTTAGAATTTAATTCAAATCGTAAATATTTACTCTTATTGCTTATTGTTATCGTTATTTAAAGATAAACTGCGATGTGTATAGAATGGAAGCTAATTACAAGTTAATTCCGTTTTCGTTTTATTTCGTTTTATTCGTGCGATGTATTTCGTATCGCTAGCATACATTCTTGCGTTATGTATGTTCTATTTATATATCACATTAATGTGTTAAACTTTTATTAGAGATTTTTTTCATGTAACAGAGACCATCAATATTGCATCGCACAACGTACATTATCGTCACGAAATAACCATGATTTTTATACAGTTGTGACAAGATTAAATGTATAGCGTGATATATTTGACGTCACTGTCAAAGATGCGATTAAAATTGTCAGATGAATATAGCGCTGATTAAAATTAGTGGGTATTTTGTACACGATGTCGAATGAACACTCGAACGAACGAATTACACGGAACTGATACTTTTGATGTCTTTCATATTATTTTTAAATTGACCTAATTCTATGTTTTTCTAAAAATATTTTTTTTCTAAAAATATTACTAAGTTTTATGATTATAAGAAGAACGAGAAGGATAAATTATTTGAAACATGTTGTTGCTGAAAATTTTAACGGTCCAATAAAATGAAGGTCAAAGCAGTAAGGTCGGCAAGTTAAATCTAACGTCATTTTCGGAGTCGAATCAAGAAAGGAAACGTGACATGTTTTATTGCATGAACGAAAATATTAATACTGTCAGTCTGTTAAATAATATTGTGATAGAGCATGCCATTTTAATATTTAAATATTTTAGTTAGCATTATAAGAAAGAGAAATTGTTCATATGTTATTAAAGTCATAGGCTACTAATACACTACCATAAAGATATCTGTGATAATCAATTTCAACCTTGAAGTATCCAACGTTGACAGTTCACAGAATTTTATTATCAATTCGCTTCATCAAAAAATAGTTTACGAGATCGACTACGAGATATTCTTAATCGCTCTCTAACATAAAGAATTGTTATCTTTATCCTGTTTTCATTCTCTTAAAGGTGAACATTTAAATCGAAGATTTTATCTTATGAAAATAGGAGTCCAACAACTCCAACAAACAGCAAGCTGAGAAACATTTCCCTCCTGCAACAGGAGAAATTAGCAACACGCGCAGGAAACAGCTGTTCAATTTTATACTCATCTAACTTTGAAGTACTCACCGCACCAATTATGGTGCGCTGATGATTCATTCGAAATCTAAACGCTTATCATGTGCACTTGTGCGTTTGTTATCTTTCTACACTTACAAGTAAACGAGTCCATAATAGCTCATATCTGCAAACTATCCAGAGATTATCTACAGACATTATCTACAGACTGTATGTAAATTATTTAAATCCGACGGATAAATCCGACCGTATGGAAGCGACGTGGTCTAGCATAGTCTTTGACGTGAAAGGCTTATCAATTTATTTTCATGGGACATCTATGCGCGCGAGGATACTTCGTCCATGAACGGTTTTTGCCTGAAAGAACCTAATTATGCTACCCCTTATTTGCCAGTCCGGTTTCTCGGCTTCGTAGAAGCGCTCTTCAAGCACGTTCCGGTTTTGCTTCGTCTGCGGACGTGTGATATACTCACACAATTGGCATTATCGTGTGCTTTACTCTTGATAATGTCAATTATTATTTTAAAAATGCGAGTAAAACATCTCGCAATTTCAGAAGAGGATTAGCCATCGATCTCTTTCTCTCTTACGTTCCGTTAACAGCGATTTCATTAAATGAAATTTTGCTTATTTTCGCAAGAAGAAAAGTGTAAAAAATGTTTCGCGACGGTCATAAACGGTAGAAACTTTAATATTAAGAAATTTCGCATTTGTCTTACTTAGTAAATAAAGAGAAAAAATCTTTTGTGTTTGAGCATAATGTAACATACGTTCCTGAGTGCGGAAATGATAAACCGAATGAGAAGTGCGCATTATGCAATTACTCAGAATTCTCACGCGCTCATGATTGTATCATCAATAGATTACATAATGCGCAATGCGGAGTATCCATTTTATATCCAGTATTTTTTAAAGAAACAAGTTGCAATTATTATGCAATTATCGTATGAGACTATCAATAGCTACGTATTTCCCTTGACATTCGCAGTTAGGCGAATGTCAGATACACGGGTATTAAAAAGATTAATATTCCAAAATCTAACATTTAATATGCTTTCCTCATTCGCGCGGAGAAGTTGGCAAATACACGATAATTTCTATACCCAAATAAGTAACGTGAATTTGGCTGTGCACACCAGAACACCCAGTACATATATAGCAGAATAATAAAAACATTTAAACACAAGATCTATACTATTACTATCTGATCTATACTGATAGTATACTAAAGTGCTCATTTCCTCGTATTATCTACAAAAGTCTTCAGAAGTATTTCTGAAGATTCTACGAAAGAGCAGAGAGAAGGATGTGGCATAAATCAAGTGCTGAAGCTGCTTCGTTATCTGTTTTTCTAACATAATGATTACAATTACGCTGAAAAATAGATTAGTTTTTGCGGGATATTCACGTGATCGTTCTGTTTTCAGTTTCTTATTAAACGGGAGGCACTTCGCGAAAATATAAATGGAACTAAATAAAAAACCCAGATTATTAATTAAATTAAATATGCAACTTGTGTTTAATGAAAAATAGATCAGAGTCAATGAAAGATAACTGATTGTCACGATCAAATAAATTCAAAGTTGAATCTCAAATCTCACTTGTTATCCTTCAGTTCAGAGGTCACGTTATAACTCTGGGTCTTTGTAGTACGTTTCACTATGTCTTATGTTATATATGTTGCAACAATCACACTCGTTATTGTTTTGTACACTGGGTGTATCGGAAATCGTTGATAGAATTGTCGCTTGATAAGTTTTTCATGGAAATGTTTGTTTTGAAAGAAGAACATCGCTATCTTTAACTTCACTTAATCGTACGTACGGAGAATAATTTCTTCGTGTTTTTTAAATGCGATATCATGCGAGGATATCAGTATAATTACTTCACGTGAAGCTAACTAAATTTCTTGATTCTTATTATGAGTAATTATTATGATTAAAAAATGTACAATGCCATTTTTGTTTCGTCGGAATAATTACTTTATCTTTTTTTGTGTATAAGTATACTCATGCTTGCTATTTTAAATTTTAATAAATAAACGAATATATTTTTAAAAAATAGTAAATTAATAACTTTTTCGACTATAATGCAATTTTACAATACAGAGTTTCTGATGTATAAATAAATAGAGCGATAATAAACGCGCGTGTACTTATCATTTTAGAAGACTGTGGTTATACATATACCGTGAGCTCTAATCTTACACCACTGTGGTCATAACGCGAAAATGAAGCGAATCAACTCGCACTGCTATTTATTAACATGAAAAATTTACTAGATACTGCAGACGTAATCTTGATGATACATCTCGCACACGTATAGATAATCTAACGTTGTAAAACATCATAAAAATTCATCATAAATACATTTTATGTCATTATAAATGTACTCTAAATCTATATCAATCTATATCAATACAAAAAATCTATATCAATACTTTAATATTAATTTTAAATGCCTTTCCAACGAAATACTGTGTGCAAACACAAACGTCTTTTAGTAAAAGATGTTTTTATGGTTCTATATTTTTTTCTTTTTCAACTTTGCGGTTGTCAAAGATAAGCTTTAAAAGGAAATGAGTTATCTTCCTTCGCGAATTTTTAAAGCGAATGATAATTGCTGAACCGCAGAAGTGTTCATTTTGCAACTCAGGTAAAAATAGAATGCAATAAAGTGTTCAGAACTTGGAGAGAAAACGAGAAGATAGAACATAGTATAGGAAGTGTAATTAAAGCGAGATTTAAAGTTATAAAGTGAATTGCAATTTTTATGAATCATTCTTGGCACGATTGACATGCACTTTGCTATCGAGCAACAAAAAATTGGCTTACACGAAGACTGAGTATCGCCGATTTTAGGCGTGAGCATTAGGAACAAAGTCCAAAGACCAAAAGAACATTTGTTTCAGATTCGTCACACGGTTAGTAAACAATTAATCGCATTTGACGTCATCTTCCACTATCCGTGCGATTTTCCAAGTAACGCTTCTTTTTTTTCTTCTGATCATCGCCATTGGCACGATTTCACGACCATAAAAAACGCTGAACAGAATTTCATGTTACTTTTTTTTTCATCGCATTTGATTCAAGAGCGGCAATTCGATGCTATCAGAGTGATCGAAAATGTAAATAAAATTCTCAGATCTGGTTTCCTTCGTTCTTTATCTACTTTCTTTATCTACTTTAATCTTTATCATAGCGAAGTGTGTGATGATAAGGAAATATATGTGCATTTCTTTTGCTGAAACTATACCGCAACCTATAATGCAAATAACTTGCATTATAGTTTGCGATTTAGTTTTAGTACAAAAATAATTGCTAGCCTATCATTAAGAAGTCTTTTGTCAGCAAAGTCAAGCGAACAATAATGTATGGTTATACAATGCACATATTTCCATCGCTATCTTCATTTGAACAAAACGATATTTTTATCTGTTGTTCTGTTTGGCGCTGCACAATGGTGGCTCAGAATAAAGAACGATGAGACATTCATTTCGTTATTCGTAAGCGAATTATCCTATGACGATTGAAAGAAAAAACATGCACGTCTTTGTTGACATAATTTCATAAAACAATCTACTATGTCGACGAGTTCATGCCCGTGTATGTTAATTTGTGTGAGTGGCAAGATGTGTCTATGTTAATTTCTAATGTTCTTTACGTGTCACTTTTATCGTGTTTCAGAAATGATAGTTGAATTCTACATGTAATAATCTTCCAAAGTTCAAGACCCACTTTTTGATAGTTCCTAGTTACTGCTAGTTAAAAATTGAATACATTATTATTTACTTGTATCAACCAAGAAATCGACATAAATGTCAATGATATTTATAAATGTCAATGACATTTACTTTTTTAGTGGAATCGATAAACTATTTCTTAGTATAATATCTCATTTTAGAACAATTGGAGTCACATAGATTCTAGAGTTTATAAAAGCAATTTGAAAATATAAATTTACTGAACACTGAAATTTTTTAAGATTTATTTAAACAGAAAATGTTTGAAATTAGGGATTTAAAGCTACATAATTAGATTACATAATATTGGGAAATCTCGGTGCAATTAACGCTCGACAATGTTCAATGGGTGCGAATGTCAAAACCGGCGCTCGCGATAAGCAGTGAGCAGGTGCCAAAGGACTTTCCGCTTATTCATTTTCACTTTTCTATTTTAAATGGAATTTTGTGTAAAAGCAATGCGACCGTTCAGCAGATCTGCGTCTGACAGATAAGGGCATTCAATTCCCTGACAATTTCTCGGTTGGTCACTTCTAGAATTGAATCGTAAGAACTAGTTGCAATTCTCTTTGAAAAATGTATGAAAGTCTAATCTTATTCCACGTCCACGAATACTCACATTGTTTCAAACAACGCGAAGCCCGAGTCTCTCAAAGTAATCTTACGAATTGTATTATCACTTTGTAACGTCATATATTTTTTCCGTTCAAGTGACCTCCATTTGAAATTAACTGTAAAACAAAAGTATGTTTCGTGTTAATTCGATTCAATTATATGATTGAAACAAGTGAATCCGCCATTGAGGCGAATAACGTAATCTACGGCTTTATTAAGGCTAATTAAAATTGTAAAAAAACTCGTACAATTATCTGTCTCTTCAATATCTCCTATTTTTTATTGATTACATATTTTGCATGATAACAACCGTTATCAGTCGCCCCCCAACGAGAGAATACACTAATCTCTGTCATATGTAGGTTATACATAAATTTGTATGAAAAAATTGCCAGAAACTCCTCTTGCACATAACAATAAATATTGATTTTCAAATCAATATTTCAAATCAATATCAGAAATAATAAATAAGTTGCTGATAATTATTGAATTTTACTTCATAAAAAGTTGAATAAGAAAAAATTAAAATAACTATAAAATAAAAAAATGAATTCAAGTTGAATAAGAGCAATTATAGAGTATGATGCTGTTCTTGTTGCATATATTATCGAAATATTCAATTTAATAAGTAGATACTTATTTTATGATATTTTATGATATGTATAGAAGAGCAGTATAAATTGTGTTTCATGTAACTTTTTTTACTTGTCTTGTTAACGTACATACATTATTGTTTTCAGAATGATTCGCTACGATTCGCTTAAGTTCAAAGACACAGAATACGATGTAAAATTCTATTTGACGAGCAATGTAAACAAATGTTTTATTAATGATTATGGAATACATTTATACGTTAACACAAGATTGCACAATACGTTAAAACAGATTTCGACGTTGCTACAAGTTGTGATTTACAACGTTCGAACGTTGCGGTTTAGACAAAGTCAGTTGTAGTTTTCGCGGTCTTAAGACAATCTTCTCGTGTTACTTTACCATAAATTGAAGTTTATTTTCAGAAAACGTTGTATGCAACCCGGGGACATGTCTCAAGCATGTCTATATAAATAATTGAATTTTCATTCTAACGAGAGAAGATAAGGGATCGATTTATCGATGTTCATTCGAGCGTGCCGATAAAATATTTCATGGACGATTGACCGATGTTTCTGTCACGATTTGCCACATAGCTACTTTTCGCATATTTCAAAATATAACTATATTGTTTTGTATTAGAATAATACATGTAAATCTAAGAATGTGTAAAAATTTAATAAAGAAGTCATGCCTACACAAAAGAAAGCTTTAACCTGAGACTAGAGGAAAAAATATAAAAAATATAAAAATGAAGAATTTTGCTAATTATTCTAACAGTTCGTAATGAGCAGTACCTTTAGCGAAGACATGTTATAAGAGCACACGTGGCTATAGTTCATATTTGTCAATAATGATAGCGACACGACGTTAAGTAGGTCAATGTATGATCACTGGAAGTTATTCGGTTTGTATTGATTTTTCGATATTCTATAGTCGACGAGTTAATACGTAATGGGACTTTTGTATAAACTTGTTTTACACAGGTCCTTAAACATAGAACGTCAATCTTTGTACACAAGACGCCGAAATAAAATTTTTCACATTTTTTTTTCACATTTTTTCACATTTTTCACATTTTTTTTTTTCTATATATATATATATATATATATATATATATTACATGTGTGTGTGTGTGTGTGTGTGTGTGTGTGTATATTATACGACAAAAAGTTAATTAATTTTTCATGAATTATTCTTTAGTAACATTGAAAAATATATACTTAAACTGTGTAAAAAATATATAAAATATATAGAGGTGTTAGAAGCAACAGGAACGAGCAAGGAACATCTAAGAAGGGAGAAAGAGGCAGGAAATGAGGAGATGACGGAAAACATTTTGAAGAAGCTAAAAGAGAAAAAGAAGAGAGACAGCAGAAGATAAAAGATTCCAGGTACAACGACAACTACAAGACGATCACACCAGAAGAGAGGCCAAAATACTTGGAGGGAAGGATGAAGAAGAAGGACAGATGCCTGATAGCCAGATGTGGGAACGAAACGAAGGGAAGCCAGTACTGGAGAGGGGAGGAGGAGAAGAGCTGCAGAATATGCAAAGGAGCAGAAAAGAGCTTACGCCACATTCTGAAGGAATGCAAAGTGACAAAGAGCGAAATTACAATAGAGGAATTCATAGGAGAAGAAGGAAGGGGACTTGAACTGATGAGAAAGATAGACAAACTAAGGAGAAAGACAGACAAAGGGGCGGAGATAGAAGAATCAGAGGAGGAAAGACAAAGTTAGAGAAAAATTGGAATTATACATGTGTTAACTATTTTAGTGCTAGTACCAAAGAGTGCAATAAGACTGTTATTAGAGACAGTTAGATGGATATGAATTGCTGAAGTGGAGAAGATTTAGTTTAGTTAGTTTAGTTAAGTAAGTTTTGTTAAAGTTTCAGAAAGTCTATACACACGCAATAAGCAGGAGAGAATGTACATAGAAAAAGACTGTAACCGGGAGCCATCCCAAGCCGCAAGGCAGTTGGATTAAATAAAAATAAATAAAAATAAAATATATAAAATATATAAAATATATAAAAATATATAATTAAGTTAGTCTAACATATAAATTATAAGCTTAACGATGATAAAATTATATTTATTATTATTATTAAAATTATATACACATTCATAATTCTTCAACCTGTAATAAATATCTCTTATCAATGAATTATATAAATGTGGATAATATATTTCCATTTGTGTTCTGATCATGTAAATATTTGTAATTTTAAGAACTCCTTCTCTCTCTCTTTCTCTCTTTGTCTAATGACATTAAGCTGTAGAAAATAAATTGTAAATACAGAGTGTACGAATTTCGGTTTTAATAAGAATTTATCAATTTATATTATCACTGATGTATCTTTTGAGAATTACATATTAAACATGATAAGATTGTTTCTACCTGAAATAAATTATATAAACAATATATAAACAATATACTCTGCTATATTAATATTTAATAATTGATTTAAAAATTGATTATGGCTGCATTATGTTTATGATTAAAATTTGCAATTGTAATTATATCGAGTATATTTTTCAGGTCTAAGTGCTTGTGAGAGGAAATCCTTCATATTCTTGAGGAAGGAACTACCAGTACGACTCGCAAACATTATGAAGGAGATCCACTTATTGCCGGAAAACTTACTGAAGATGCCTAGTGTGGGTATTGTGAATAACTTATATGCTACATCTTTCGAGGAAATAATACACTTTGAAAAGGTCGATGTCAATGAGATCACTTTAGACAAGTGAGTAGATCAGGCATTTGTGGATCAAGCACTCTTTTTAAGTGAATTACGATATTCGCGAACGTTCGGAACACGAATTGCTGTACGGAAATCTTGGATTTCTTATAGATTCTGCCAAGCTCTAATAAAGATACGGAACAGGCATACCGATGTCGTTCAGACAATGGCGCAAGGTGTTTTGGAACTTAAGGAGTCTCATGATGTGGATGTTCAGACTGAGAACAGCATTCAGTATTTCCTGGATAGATTTTTCATGTCCCGCATTTCCATTCGTATGCTGATCAACCAACATAGTAAGTTTATTGAACATTTCATAAAATAAGCTTTAGTATGAGTAACATATTATTGCGCTTTATTGATGTTCTTCTTTTCATTATATTTCCAGCGCTCCTTTTTGGTGGGCAATTGAACGGGCACAGTAGACATGTAGGATGTATAGATCCAGCCTGTGACGTAATCGGCGTCATTAAGGACGCTTATGAGAACGCACGTTTTTTGTGCGATCAATATTATCTGGCTAGTCCGGAATTGAGAGTCAAACAGCATAACGGCAAGTTTGAACAAAGTTGATTATATTAGTGTTAGTAAGTAATTTGAGACGAATAATTTTCTATAGAAGTAGATCAAGTATAAGTTCTCTCATCATTATTTACACACACACACACACACACACATACAAATTAACAAAAAATTATGTATGGCTGATTACGTTTTTATTGGATATAAATCTTAGCAAACAACCAACGGTAACATTATATCAATAATTTCCTACTCAACAATATAACTGTTACAACATGTTATGTTACACTTATATTGTTGAGTGGGAAATAATAATATTGATATAATGTTAGTGTGTGTTTGCTGGGATATTAATAAGGGTAAAAAATAATACTAGCTAAGTTTGGTTATAATTGTTACACGATTTGTTTTTCTAGAACTTGAACGTAGTAGTGAGATTAGGATTATTTATGTGCCCAGCCATTTGTATCATATGCTATTCGAGCTCTTCAAAAATAGCATGAGAGCCGTAATGGAACACCATGGAACCGACTCGGACAATTATCCACCGCTTGAGGTTTTACTAGTACGCGGTAAAGAGGATATTTGCGTGAAGGTAGAATGAATCATTCATTAGTAGTTAAATTCTGAGGATGTGTAATTAGATGGCAGAATAATTATCGCTATTTTACTCATCTATTTTAGATATCCGATAGAGGTGGCGGCATTCCTCGTTCACAAACAGACCATTTGTTTAAATACATGTACAGTACCGCTCCACAACCAAGCAAATCAGACGCTCATACGGTACCTCTTGCAGGATATGGCTATGGTCTACCATTGTCCCGATTGTACGCCAGGTATCTACATGGAGATATCGTACTGCTTAGCTGTGAAGGTTACGGAACGGACGCTATTATTTATCTGAAGGTAATATTTTAATTTATCGATACTTTCTCAGGACACACCTAATGAGAAATTACACGTTGTATATATTTTGTACCACAATTTTGTTCTGCACTTTTATTTATTAGCGATAAATCCTAATTGAAAGCTTATATCCTCAGGCATTATCTACTGAAGCAAACGAACTATTGCGATATTTAATAAGACTTCATCGAAGTTTTATCGCACGCCAGTACCCATCGCGGATTGGAGCAGTCAATGTGGTGGTGGAATGGCGACGAGGCAACTTAGTATGAGTCACGCTCAAGGCCACAGACTGCCTCACGGGATGGAAATCACTCATTTATAGCAAAACGCGATCGATGCGGATCAGAAAACGATATGGATCAATTGGGTGAGTAATTTATTATAATACATTCATCAATTCTTTTTTTTCTAAGGTTTTCCTAAGAATATATTTCTTTCTTTTTCAGGAAACTCGAAAAAATTTTCTGTCCGCGTATAAAGGATGCTTTGACAGGAAAGTTAGATCTGTATTCGAAGCCAAAACAAATGTTAAAGAAATATTCTCTACAAATATGAGAAACAATAGTTATAAGACGGGTAAAACACTATACATATAGATAATGTTGATAATTTCTTTCTTACGCCGTAATTGCATAACATATCAAATCAATTCTATTTCTTTTGATAATTACGGATTGATTACGGATTTTACTTCTTATCAACATATTTTTTGTGTCACAAGCCTAGTTGGCATGGGATAGTCATAAAACATCCTATAACATTTCTGAATGGAATAATTTAGGATATTTCTAACACATTTTCCGATGCTAATTGGGAGCAGAACATCAGATTATCTATCTACTTCTGCATTTTTAGCGACAAAAATTGTCACAGAGTTTACAATCGATATGAAAAAAAAATGTTTTGACAAATCTTGAAGCAATGAGTTACTATTTGTTAATGAAACATCCAAATAATTGGATTGTTTGTAATATTAGGCTTTGTATGATGGAATGTATTTAATCATCTTACGTTGATTATACAGACAATATCAGCATTTCAATTTGAGATAGCATTTTTTGTTACATTATAGCTCTGAATGTCGAATGATATATCCTGGTCCACGTTCTGAAATATGTCAAAAATATATCATTTTTCCGTATCTGTAGATCAATAATATAATGATACATGTACATATTAGATATAATAGATATAGATTCAAACATAAAAACAATAAGACAACAATAATATACATTCTTTTTTAAATATTGGTTACTTTTGTCATTTCATTTTCTATGTATCCTATATAATTTTTTTTTATTTTATCAAATAATTTTCTTTAGAATTAATTACATTGGATATATCTTAGAAGGTGGATTAGGTAAAACAGGTATCTCCTTCCAATCGACTGTATGAGACACGTAACAAATTGCAGACTGTGATGTAACATGAAATTTTGATTTAGCTGCTAGACATCTGTTAGTGTACGAGTGCACAAGATGCACATGTAGTATATAAATTATAATTTTACGGCTATATATGCCGGTTATTCCGATTGAGTACAGAGAAAACTGACCGAAGGAAAAATTCTATCTCTTGAAAAAAGTATTTTATATCAAAAATGTATGGTCAGCTAACAGTCGACTACTTTTTAATTACATTTTCTACAAACAGATAAAATTTGTACAGATCAAAATTGTTTCACGGAGAAAACTTTTGGTACAGATCTCACGCATTCTGAGGTATCTGTATTTACTCTAATTTCGATAACATTATGTTTCCTTTTATACCTACATATGTATATGTGGAGGAAGAAAATCAACGTCGATGCCATATTTATTTATCTTTTTTATTCTATTACAGATTAAATTTACTGCAGATTGAAAAACGGTGGTTTTCAAACTTATGAATATTAATGAAAAATGGGTAATTGTTAAAAAAGTATATTTAATACTATAATAAAAAGTAATATATAATATATATAATACACAATAATATTATATATATTATAAATGATTATATTATAGATGATGTACTTTTTTATATAAAGTTTAAAATTTTAAGATTATTGATCAAGATTATCGATTAAAAAGATTTACTTGATCACTCAGATACCTCGGAGCGATAAACATTAATTTGTAAGTTTATACTGTATGATATATGCTGGAGAGAAGAATGTTACAGACAGAACGAGTCACTTGTGAATGCTGTGTACGTTTTCTACGACTGCAGAGTTTCATATGTTTTCGAGGACGTCGATTAAACTAGTACGAATATGCTGTACGTTATCTGTGAAAGAATGTAGCATTGACAATTTGCAAGCATCTCTCTTTCCGAACCGTGATTCTAGAGATGATTTAAATAAAGAATACTATGTATATAATGTTAGGTCAAATACGATATGGATAAGTATGTAAATTAGTTACGACGAACTATATTCGTGAATGCAACACGAATAGGATCTTGTAAAGCATTGTTAATAAACATCTCGCAACAAAGATGAGGATTATTCCGTGAGAAACCAGGTCAAGCTGTCCGATCCTTGATCTCATGAGTTTCCGCTAATTCTTAAGTACACACGGTTCGCAGTGCGTCTGATAAGGACCCGCATGTTATCAAGGCAAATGATGAATCTAGGACACCCTGTACATGTGCTGGCGGTTCCCAAACAACTCATTTTGCATAATTAAACAATCCCGTTATTCCGCCCTACTATAATACTGGAAAAAAACGGTGCGTATATAAGAGTCGAAAGGCGAGTCATCGAAGAGTACATTCGTGAAACGTAACTTAGGAAGGACGCTAATACGAGCGGCAGCCGTCGAATAAAAAGGTATAAAAATACAAACTGATATTTCCCACCTGCCGCAGAAATTTATTTTTTGAACTGACAATGAGTTGATTTCTCGAGGGATCGAAGAGAAATCCGCTGCCTCTCTTTTCTTTTACTTATCTATTTTCTGTGAGTGATCAATCACTGATTCGTACTTATAAGGCAATAATTGTATGTTATTTGTTTACAAAAAGAGGGAAATAAAGGGTAAGCTAATAAATCACACGCGATTCAATCTTGTGATCTTGCGATCAGTGCATCGCTCACAAGATAAAATGCGACAATCTTGCGATATTCGAATAAAAAGAAGCATTATCTTAATCTATAATTAGGTGACAAGACTGTCTTATCGGACTTTAATTGTCCAGAGATCCATTGAGTGCTCGTGACGCAATTAAAAATAATGTCGATCGCGCAATAACTAATCGACAAAGAAGAATTTATGATACGACAATGAAGAAGCGACAGTATATATCCGATAACAATACGTCCGATAATTGCGTAAAAAAAAAATTAAAAAAGATACGCATGATCGATAATAAAATAAAATAAAAATTATTTTAAATAAACAATCAAAAGGAGTAAATGTAAGTTCAATGTAGTTCCATTCGCGTCGACAATTTATTTATCGAGAGGAAGCATATCATTCGTAGAGGAAAACAGAGTAAAATTGTTTGTCAAAAATTAAAATTATGTTACTTTACACGATCACGTAAATAAGAATTGATCCAGCGATCATTCGGCGATCATATAAATTTCATTGTACCTGTTTCATACATATTGCGAACATTTTATGCTGAACACAATCAGATTAACAAACATAACTTTTACTCTTCCTTATATAATTAATTTTTCTTACAAGTGGAAACATATAAAATTGCGTTATTCTGTTTAAATCAACACAATAAAAATTACTCTCGACATTGGAATTAAATTTTTCTTAATGTCTTAGCAAAAAACATGAATAAATTAATTATATATACAAGTTATATTACACGCGCGCGCAAGCACACACATACACACACACACACACGCGCGCGCACGCACGCATAAGTATGTATATATATTTTTTTTTCTTTTTATCATATATGTAGGATTTCGTATTGGATTATGATTTTATAAAAGAAATGATGAACGAATCTCGTGTATACTGATAACTTCTACAACTAGCTTTATTACAAGAAATACAAACTTGCTCTGTTCTAAGCTCGCGTGTTCTAAGTCACACGTTGTTGCTTTCGCGGAATCCGGCGGGCTCTCTCTTTCGACACCGTGAAAGGCCATTTATATTGCCCATCCGAAAATACGTGGGCCAATCAGGCAATGACACCCGCAGATTCGGTGGTCCCGAAATCGCGCGCTCGCACACCACATTCCCCAACAGGACACAAGAGTCACTCGACAAACAAACATATCTCGCGCAGAACATCAACATACCCGACAAATGATTTCGAAATATATTACGTTTTCCAATTCCTACATTCGGCCATTCTGCGCTAATATCTGGCCTCAGATATTTTCGGTTTCCTCGTCGGTTGTCATCTCGTCGCTGTCGTCAATCCAGCGCTTCATATATTCTGCTGCGGTAGATGTCTCGTAAGGCCCCTCATGCTCGCCCACTTTCTCGACGATATAGCGATCATTCCGCAATTTTTTTTTAATACGATACGGACCGAAATACTTGTGCGCTAATTTCAATCCGGGCTTAGCCTGCGTCCTCTTGACAGCAACAAGATCACCGATCGTGTAAGATGTAGCCGATTTTCTGTGTCTGTTAAATCCTCGGCGGTTTTCCTGCTGCACCCGCCCAATAGCATCCTTGGCTCGGGTTCTTACTTCGTCGCGATTCTCTTTGAACATAGAAATTAATTCCTCTTCTACTAAATCACGGATAGAAACATCGTCCCTCATTCTGATATCTGTCCCAAATAATAAATTAAAAGGCGTCGTTCCAATACTTCTATGTTGCGTCGTATTCAGATACTTCTGTGCCATACTTAAGTACTTGTACCATTCTTCCGGTCGAGGAGCGGACAACTTCGTCAGCAACGGAATTAACGTTCGGTTGACCCGCTCGACCTGTCCATTAGCCCTTGGCATTCCCGTTGTTATACGGACATGTTGCACTCCCTCTGCCTCGCAATATTCCCGAAAATCGTTGGACGTGAATGCCGAACCGCGATCCGATATGATCCTCCTCGGATTTCCAAAAATATCCGATTGTCTCACCAAGCATGCCAAAACCTCCGCCGTATTTGCCGTCTTAACCGCGTAAAGCCAGACAAACTTAGTGAATGCGTCCACTACAACCAATATATACCGATATTGCTTGCGCGTCGAAGGGAGCGGTCCCAAGTGATCGAGATGGAAAGTATCCAAGGGAACATCACCCTTTTCGATGGGATGCAACAGTCCCTCCTTCCTACCCTGCTTCTTCTCAGTCAGAATACAAGACACGCAACCCCGAACCACTCTCTCGACTTTAGCTTTCAGATCCGGTATCCAGTACTCCTTCGCGACTATACACTCGGTTTTGCCTGCCGACATATGACCTCTCTCATGTACATACCTAATAATCGGCGCCTGCATCGATCGAGGAATCACCATTCGCTCTTCGCCATTCGTCAGCTTAAATAAAATTCCCGCTCGCATTGCAAAGCCATCGGCTTTGTTCGCCGCCGTCAACTCGATTATTTCTCGCAAACAAGCGTCTTCACTCTGCGCTTTTCGAATTCGCGAGATTATACTATCTTCGCGCTCACTTAACATGCACACGGGTAGCGGACTCCTACTCAGCGCGTCTACGTGCATCATGGCTTTCCCAGGACGATGCTCGATAACATAATTGAACTCTTCTAACTGTAGAGCCCATCTCGCAACACGCACACACAAATCTTTTTTACTCATGGTCAGACTGAACGCCCTACAATCCGTTATTATCTTAAAAGAAATACCTATCAAATATACACGAAACTTTTTTAAGGCTTTTATAACCGCAAGTACCTCGAGCTCGTAACTGCTATACTTTTCCTCTGCAGAAGTTGTACGTCCGCTCGCATAATACACAGGACGCAACATGTGATCATTGTCATATTGTAATAAAATAGCGCCATAGCCATATTTCGACGCATCGGTATGAAGTTCAGTGGTCGCATTTATTGTATATATCTTAAGAACAGGTTTACTCACTAAAGCAGCTTTCAACTCGCTAAACACATTTCTCTCTTTCTCCTCGAAACAAAACTTAACATCCTTTCTCAATAAGTTCGTCAAGGGCCGCGCAATTAATGAATAACCGCGAATAAATTTTCTAAAATAACCGGACAAACCTAAAAAACTTTGTACTTGTTTACATTCTTCGGCTCGGGAAATCTCGTAACCGCGTCTGTTTTCGCTGCCGACGGCCGTATATTACCAGATTCTATCTCGTGCCCTAGAAACTCTACTTTTGTTCTTAAAAATTGGCACTTATTCCAATTGATCATCAATCCGCATTCACTTGCCCTAACAAATATTCGCTCGCATTTTCCTAGGCCTTCTTCGTAATTTTTTGATGGCACAATCAAATCATCCATGTAAGTTAACACTGTCCCGTCGTTAATAAAATCTCGAAAAGTCGCGTTCACAAATCTTTGGAACACTGCCGGCGAATTACACAAACCGAACGGCATCTTCAGAAACTCATATTGTCCGTCTGGCGTAATAAATGCCGTGTATTTCCGACTATCCTCGTCCACCTCAACGTGAAAAAATCCGTTTTCAAGATCTAACGTGGTGAAGACTTTCGCGCTTTGCAGCCGATCCAGCTGATCGTCAATCAGTGGGAGGGGATAGCGGTCTCTCACAATTTTCTGATTCAAACGCCGATAATCAACGCATAACCGATACGCGCCGTTCTTTTTTTTCACTAAGACCACGGGACTCGAATATTCTGACAACGAAGGTCGCACAACACCGTCGCCTATCCATTCTTCTATCTGTTTCTTTATTATCTGCTTCTCCTGTTCAGAACATCTCCGCGCTCTCTGATATACGGGCTCATCGTCTTTAAGAATTAGTCTCATTTTTACATCCACATTGCGCATTTTATTTGGCGTATAATTGTGAATCATACTTTCTAACGCATTTTTGTAATTATCGTCAAGATGTGCAACATCTAATTTATTTGTTTCATACACGTGATCAATTTGAAATATTTCCGGTAATTCAGACAATTTCGGATCCGGACTCGGTCTTAAAATTAACATTTCACCCCTTTTTATCGTGATCTCTACGGTTCTCAGAAAATCATTTCCAATAATAAAATCATACCGCATAAGCCCGTCGGAAACTACACGAATTCTCATAGAATATACGTCATTATCAATACCAACGTCGACTTCGAACTCGCCCAATGTCTCGTTTTTATCCGAACCTATGCCCCGAAAATAGATTCTATTTTTTACCAACGGAACGTTCAGTCTACCATGGCAATCAGCACGCATCAAACACATATCGCTCCCGGTATCTATCATCGCAAGAACTTTACAATCATTAATATGCACGTCTTTATAATATTTTTTATCGCAAGCTTCGCTTATCGCACAGCTGTCTCTAGCGCTCACCTTCCCCGCGCACTTTGCCGCCACGTGCCCGCGCTCACCGCATCGGAAACACTTCACGCCGCTCTCCCTCGTCGGACAGTTTGCACCAATGTGATTCAGCCCTCCGCAGTTATAGCATCGCCTCAGGTTTTGCTCTCCTCCATCGCCTCCTCGCGCCCTCGATCCTCCGCGACACCTCGCGTCGCCGCTTGACCGTCCCGTCGGAGCGCCGACACCGTCTCTCGGTCTCCCCTCACCAGGCCGTAGGGCCACCTTCTCGAACGCTCGCAACAGAGATGCCGTCGTCGTGTATCCCTGAATCCGCGCTTGATTCTGCAGATTCAGATCCGCTATTCCATCGATAATATAATCGACGAGATCGCTCTCCTCAACAGGCACCTTATTCGCCAGGATAATTTTGTCGTGCATGTACGTGCCGAAGGCCTCGCCCTTTCTCCACATGCGCCCCTCAAATTCTCTCCTTCGCGCTACTCTATTTGGACGGTGATCAAACATGTTCTTCATTGCCAATAAGAGATCGTTTGTCGACATCTCGATATGCTCAGGTCTCGAGCGGAACCACTCAGCCGCCCTTCCTTTGAGTCGTGAGCCTATTAATATCTTCGTCATTTCGTCTTGCAGTTTGTAAGTAGTCACGAGTAGACGCACCTGCCTCTCCCACACCTCCCAGGAATCATTCGTCCCGTCAAAATGTGCTAATAACTCTGCAACAGCCGTTATGCCGACCCGCGCCGTCATCCCCATCATCTCCGTCGGATCCGTCACCTGCCCGGCCCTCATGCGCTCCGTCTCAACCTCTCTCCCTCCTCGCCTCTCCCGAAGAAGTTCTGCCTCCCGCCGCGCCACCGCAAGCTCACGCTCCAAAAGCCCTCTCTCTCTCCGGAGCATCTCTATCTCTCGCTGTGCTCCCTCCATCTCGCTTACGCCGGCTGTCTCCAATGCATCCTGCTCTTCATTGTGCGTTAGATCATTTTGCACATCGTCTGACTCATGAAGCCAATTGCCCGTCGGATCCGCCTCCATCAGACGATTTATTAATTCGTTTTTTGTTCCTGCCGTACTCACTCCCATAGCCTTTAGTTTTTCTTTAAGCGACAAGACCGTAAAATCGGCAGGGTTCTTCGTAGGACTCATAGCGTCTCCCGTTACCTTACCGCCTACTCTGCGTCTCACTCTGTCACAGCGTTTCCGCACTCACGGCCAGCGCTATCGCGCTCAGCGTCACCGTACTCCCGGCCAACGTTATCGCGCTCAGAATTACTGCAACTCGTCTACGTCTATCTCAGTTCAAATCCCGGACGAGCCCCCAAATTTGTAGGATTTCGTATTGGATTATGATTTTATAAAAGAAATGATGAACGAATCTCGTGTATACTGATAACTTCTACAACTAGCTTTATTACAAGAAATACAAACTTGCTCTGTTCTAAGCTCGCGTGTTCTAAGTCACACGTTGTTGCTTTCGCGGAATCCGGCGGGCTCTCTCTTTCGACACCGTGAAAGGCCATTTATATTGCCCATCCGAAAATACGTGGGCCAATCAGGCAATGACACCCGCAGATTCGGTGGTCCCGAAATCGCGCGCTCGCACACCACATTCCCCAACAGGACACAAGAGTCACTCGACAAACAAACATATCTCGCGCAGAACATCAACATACCCGACAAATGATTTCGAAATATATTACGTTTTCCAATTCCTACATATATTTATAATATTTTTTATTTACTACAGAACTTTTTTACAAGCAAAGATCCGTTTCTTGCTTTAGATTATAGAAAAGTATATACATCTAATTTAAACGTCTGATAAAGCTGCTGGACGATTAATTGTTACGACATTAAGTGATCTCGATCATTGAGTGTGGGATCAATCGTGATAACGTAATTCTTTTCAAGCTAATCCGATAAACGGTAAAACCCAACACGATCTTTACATGATTGATCAGCGTGATTTTCTTAATTAAATGTTCTGAATACATGTCGATTGTTGGTGCCGTGTGCATCCAGTGTTTAAATACACAGCGCACAAAACAACAGCTACAATCACAAATGTTCCTATCTCACAAGGGGTAAGCTGATATCTTCGATAAAACGATTCCTAAACTAAACATCCAGTGATCGACGATAATTTCTATTACTTTTCTAAAAATTATTTGTGTTTAACTGTAACTGTAAAAAAAAAAAAACATTTGCGATAGTTGTGTCGAGTGAAAGAAAATCAATTTCATGTATTAAAATTATAGGAAATATTTGTTTTTTTATACAGAAACTAAAATGTGGAAGACAATAGTGTTGTGCGCGATCGTGGGCCTGGCAGCTGCCCAGAAGGCTATTTACAACAATTATAAGGTCTTCAGAATAATCCCGACCACAAAAACACACCTCGAAAATCTAAAGGAATTGGAAAACGTTCACGATGGAGTGAGTAAATTCTTTAAAGTGACAGATACGCTTTGTGAATACAAATCAAGAATATCTATACAGTGTTTCACTCTTGATTAAAGTACATTCATATTGCTTGCTTTATTACTTTAAATGCAAAATTAGTTTTGCACGATTTATATGAGAAATGTGAAAAAAAAATTTGTTAACTAATTTAAAAAAAAAAAAGAAAAAAGTTTAAAAATTCTACAAAATTTAAAGTTATTTAGTAAGTTAATTTTTAAAATTGAATTTTCACTCTAATATGCAATGAATATTCCTTATTACAGTTCTCCTTCTGGGATTCACCGAGTATCGTGAACAAGCAAGTGGACCTGATGGTCGCTCCGCATAAGTTGCCCGAATTCTATGAGAAGATGGCCGAAATCGGTATATCCTATCAACTTCACATCAACGACGTTCAGGAGTTAATTGACGAAACGACCCCTCAGAGACGGTCCAAATATTTCGATTTCACCAGTTACCACACTCTCGACGAAATTTACAAGAATCTAGACGACCTGACCAAGCAGTATCCCGGTAATGTACAAATCGTTGTAGGCGGTCAAACGTACGAAGGACGCCAGATCAAAGGCGTCAAGGTCTCCTTCAAAGCCAACAACTCCGGAATCTTCATCGAGGGTGGTATTCACGCCAGGGAATGGATCTCGCCGGCGACCGTCATGTACACCTTGCATCAATTGCTGACCAGCAAAGACCCGGACGTCAGGGCTCTAGCTGAGAGCAATGATTGGTACATCTTCCCCTCATTTAATCCCGATGGATACCAGTACACGCATACTACGGTAAGCTCCGTTCCCATTTTTAACATTACACGGAAAGTTTTAACATTACATGTGATCCATTAATTTATAAATCAATTTTATCTATATGTTTTTTGGCCATTTCCAGGACCGACTGTGGAGAAAGACGCGTAAACCGTACGGCCTCATCTGCAAAGGCAGCGATCCTAACAGGAATTGGGACTACAGATGGAACAGTAAGTATCCGAATTTTTAGTGAATAGCGAGAGTTTTCTCTCTTTAACAGCCAAGAATAAAATGTTATTAAATGTCCAGATTATTCCACAGATTTCGAAAAACTGTTAAAATAAAAATATTTGTTAACGTTATTGTTTAACGTTTTCAGCTGGAGGTGCCAGTAGTCTTCCGTGCTCCGAAACCTATGCCGGAAGTGAACCATTCTCCGATGTAGAGACAAAGAGTATATCCGAATACATCAAGTCTATCGATAAATTGTACGCGTACATATCGTTCCACAGTTATTCACAATTATTAATGTTCCCGTATGGTCACACTAAGGAACATCTTGAAAACTACGACGAATTGGTAAAAAGCTTTAACATTCTAATAAAAGCAACATAGAAAATTTTTCATTAAAAAAATATGTTATAAATTAGTAATGCATTTTTTTTGTTTATAATTATTTTATTCATAATTATTCTATCTTCGCGCTATTTATATAATCTTTATGTTTTCAGTACGCCATCGGCACGAAATCAATTACAGCTCTCAAACAGAGATACGGAACTTCATATGTAACCGGAAATATTGCTGAGACGATCTGTAAGTGGAGAAATTTTAATTCATTTACTTATCTCTTTTATCTACTTATAAACATTTTGTAATGTATCTAAAACTTGATGTGTACTTGATTTAAAGATCTCTTTCTTTATTACTTTAAACTGTAATGTAATCTGCTCATTTGAATTTTTGCATTCCGAAATTGATGTGATCTTGCAATATTAATGTCCTTATCAAATCACTTTCAGACATAGCTACTGGAAGTAGTGTGGATTACGTTAAAGGCGTTCTCAAAAAAGATATTGCCTACACCTATGAGTTGCGCGATCAAGGTCGTTACGGTTTTATATTGCCGCCTGAGCAAATTATCCCGACTGGAGAGGAGACCTTGGACTCTTTAGTAGCGATGTTTAAAGAAGCAAAGGCACGTGGATACCCCAAAAAAGTTTGAGAGAGAATGTCGACTTAATTTAATGTCAATACTTCACTACCTTGATGTACATAATACAATCTATTCGGCAAATTGCTAATCTCGCTTTTCCCTGATAGCAAAGTGTTAGTAATTGTTGGCGGATTGGCGACAAGTTTGATCAAACACTCATTTGTTTGATCAAACTTGTCGTCAATCCACCAACAATTACTAACACTTTGCTATCAGGGTTCCTATTCCGCTTTGTAATCTAATGACGACAATAAATACGAAAATAAATTTTAATATTTATCCCTCGCATTATCATTCAATGCAACATTGCCCTTCTCGATAAACAACAATCTGACAAATATACTCGATTAATTTAATTATTTATAACGGTATGACAGTTGTTTCGCGCGAAGTGCCTTTCACATGATTCTCTTGTATTAAACGCGAACAAGATACATTATCTAATTGAGAAATTCAATTGTTTTGATTCCTTGATACTTAAGAAAATTTCTTAAGAAATCTTATACTATTGCGCTTTGAAATTTCTCTTATATTTCTATTGCTGCAGATAATTTTCATCTTGGTTTAACTTACTTTTTACCTTTAATTCCATACATAAACTCTTGTAGTAACTTCAGTACTTGTATATTTTTTCTGTCACATTTATACCTGTACACACCAGGAAGAATTCACTATATATATATTAGCTTGATTATATACTAGTAACTACTAGTATATAATGTATTTCTAATAGTGTCGATTAAATTTCGTACCTCCAGCAATCTCGTTAGTATCGGCATAAATTTATACATATGGATAAGCACTTGTCTGGCAGACATATTCAAGCAAACATCTACGGCAAGTAAAACATCTATGGCACTCCAGATCAAGGTGGATTCTAATCTTAAGATGTTAATAGGAATAATATATACATATATAATGTTTCAGGAAATTTTGTTAACAAGTTTCAATTTATTCGACTCGTCTGGCCAATTTTATTAATATAAATCACAACGTTTCGACCTCTGATTTGGATCTTTTTCAAGTGTAGAATGTTACATTTAATAATGCGGATGGAAAACGCACATTAACATCTGTCTTATTGAATTTTTTTTATATCTATTCTTTGTTATTTTCCGATTAAAAATATAAATATTTTTATTTTAATTTAATAAACATAAATATTAAAATGATAAAATGTGATCGATTCGATATCTGATTTTAAATCGAGTTGGCTAGCTTGATAAAGAATGTACCGCGATAGAGAGCATTATATTTATCGTTCGCGCAGCCGAAATTCCGAGCGCACGTTATACGTACTTTCTCTTTGTCCCCTCCTAATTGTTCACATTTTATGGACCCACTGAGAACATTCGTAGGTCATGTCCACGTTTTTTATGTCCACAGAGGGCGTATCGCTTCCAAGGATTGTGGCGCTGCGGTATCGCTAGAGAAATTTTATCACGTTAGTGACTTGACACTCATGTCTAGAACTTTTTAGTTCATGGTTCATCTCCTTTGTCTTTTAACTTGCTACGCAGTGAACTTTCGGTTCTGTCTCACACCGCCACGTTTGTATTTTATCTTACAAATAAAAGACCAGTAGGTATAAGAGATAATAAGTCTCATCAATTCCCTACAATTGGTGACCTCGACGTGATCGAGCTCAAAGGAGTCGTCGTCATTACCACCGATGTCTTTCCAACCGATCAGAACCACTGAGCAGAAACTTAACGAGCAGAAATTTGCCGAGAAACTCTCGGACATAGCCGTGGTATCTCTTATGCCACCCGGATCGTCTCATCAGTCTTCCAGCAGCGGAACCACTACTGCTACATCTGGCAGACAAGATTACGATAATTCTGCCACGACAGCGGATGAAGGTCAGGGAGGTACTAACCTAGACAATGGCAGTGTTGTGGTGACTCTGACAACTTCCAACGGTAATACAACATCGTTGCAACAAAATCAACAACAAATCCAACATACACAGCCATCACCAATTGTTCACTCGCGACCTTCAACAACGAGTAATTTCAATCCGCTCACTGTTAAGGATCTCATGTTTGGGGTCATCGAGATGCAACTAAAACGTACTCCCAACAGTCCAGCCGACGGCGGTGGTTCGTCAGCAACCAATAGCTCTGGTACTCCGACGATATCTAGTATCTTGAAGACCTATCGTCATAACAGCATCAATGACAACGACATCTGTTTCACCGGCAGTTATTAGCGCGACGACGCTAGCCAAACTTCCATCGTTTTGGAAAGAAAATCCTAGCTTATGGTTCTCACAGGTAGAATCTGCATTCAGTCTAGCGAGAATTACAAATGATGACACAAAGTTCAGGTACATTATCTTGAATCTCGATAACGTTGAGTGTTAGCGTAACGACGAATTCCAAATACCGAATAGCGCTCCGAGAAACGGAAGGAACATTGGATTTGAGTATCAAAAAATTAAAAACAGCAGCACATCATAGAAAGGACAAGCCATTTTATTCCCAGGAACTCGACTCATGTACGCATGTTTTCGTACGAGTCGATGCCATCAAAAATCCTTGGAACCCTACGAAGGATCATTCCAAGTACTTCGATGTATTTCGGACATATATGTAATACTCCTATTTGCTAGTTCCGTATCTTCACAATGAGAGGATTGAGCCCCATAAAAGAGAGACGCACGAATTCCAAATATGGGCATAGACGGTCAAGCTTCATTATGCGCAGGCGCGTCTATTGAGTGAGTGTGAGCGAGAGATTAAGCATTAGAAAATGAGACGGAAAGAACACGAAAAGAGAAAACATTACCTGGTCGCGTCTGCCTAACGCTGTTAGCGCATGCGCACAATGCAGCTGGACCGTGCGCGAGAGAGAGACTATTATACGTCTGTACCGTAATGTTTGGGCTGAGATCGACACTCTTCTAGCAATATAGGAGTATTACATATATGATTTGGGACAGAATTTTTGAAATTGATTATCACGACAAACCAACGACAATCTTTACGGAGCGACTGAAACCCGCATTCGTTGAAAAAAGCTCAGAAGATGCAGACACCGAAATTCCTTAGCAACATCCTGTTCGTACATAACAGGGACCAAAGAAAGTTCACTTCAACAGCTTAAAGGGGGGGGGGTACATCATTTTTTTCGATAAGATTTTTGTGATTTTTTGGTGAGAATAATAAAAAAGCTATTAAAATAAACTTCTGAGAGTTTATTAAACGCGTCTTAAAAAATACAAAAATATATATATATTTTTTTTTAATATTTTAAAATGGGGGATTAGTTGCAGCTACACTGACAGCGTTTTTTTTTTAAGGCACTCCGATAGAGGTAGCAAAACTTTTGTGGATCAGCACCTACAACAAACAAAAAATTTTTTTCGTTATCTGAGTTTTGCATGAGTTTTGCTAGAGAAGTACACACGATAATTAAAAAATATTAATTTTTGTAAATTTGGTATCATTTTGAAAAAAAAATCGCATTTTTGACGAAAAATTCGACCGTAATTTGTTTATAGAAACCGTAATTGTTAATCAATCGTAAAAATCGTGTGTACTTCTTCGAAGAATCTATATGGGAAGTTACAGTTAAAATTTGAAGTCAATCCGATGAAAATTGACTAAGTAATCATTCCTCTAAATTTGCAAAAAATGTTTTCAAGAAAAACGCGTTTTAAGTTTGAAAACTGTTTTTTTACGAGAAATTATTAAAATAAACACTTGCAGATTTTTTTACCTTTATTCGGCTATGCCAGGACCATAAAGCATCTCTTTTAAGTTCACATTATGTTCCCAGTTTCTTTCCTGGCCGAAGTAATGTTTTTCCGTGCATCTTTTCTTGATATCGACGACAAGTGCACGTCGGTTCGGCAGTTTTCGGTTGTTTATTTTGCTTCTTCTTAGGGTCGAAACCGAGCCCATCTTTCCTTTTTTGCCTTGATAATTTAGCGTTCATTTTTACATCACTTTTTACACAAAAATGCGGAGCGATGTATGATATGAAAACTAGCAACGTAAATAGACGATTGCTATTTGTTATACTGACGTGTTGGTATGAAAAATCTTTCAATTTGTTAACGGTAAAACCCTAGACACAATACAACAATTTAACTGTAGGATGCTCCGTATACAATAATATAAGCATCTTTTTTCAATGGCTACGTTTACATCGTGGACTTGATACGCATATCAAATAGTAAATAACTAATACATTGATTCAGCTATTGGCTGATCAGCTCAAATATACTACTTGATACGCGTATCAAGTGCTCGATGTAAACTAGGCCATTATATTTAATACCTGACCCGAAAAAAGGCATGGTTGGCCCGAGAGCAATTGTGTGCTACTTACGCGCTAAATGTTCCGTAATCTCTTCAAAACAGCGTAATTCTCTCAATTTTGAGCCGATTTGAATGAAATTTTCAGTAAATATTTTTTAGGTGTTATACTAAAAAGAAATAGAAAAATCCAAAAATCGATTTTTTTTAACTTACTGACTAGGTATAACCCCTTAAGTTAATTCACTATGGGTGCTTTCCAGCAAGCCGCAGTGTAACACAGTGTCCACTAGTATGAGTGAGACACACTCATATATCTCACTAGATATACTGCGGCTTGCTGGAAAGCACCCTATGTAACTCTCTCGGAGGGGAGTATTGTGGCGCTGCGGTATCGCTAGAGAAATTTTATCACGCTAGTGACTTGACACTCATGTCTAGAACTTTTTAGTTCATGGTTCATCTCCTTTGTCTTTTAACTTGCTACACAGGGTTTGTTCGCGTCGCAATACCCCATTATGCTCCTACTCACTCCAATACGCTCCAATCTATAGTATACGTAACGTAATACTATAGTTTGGAGCGAGTAGGAGCATCATAGACATAGTAAGTATAGACTGAGCATCCTTTGTATAAGCGGTGAAGCATACGATGAGAGAGAGAAAAGATATTAAGATGAGTTTCTCTCTCTTTTCAATGCCGGAGAGTGGGGAGCACTTCTCCTCATCCGCTCGGCGCTCATAGACATAGGGCGCCGGCGGATGAGGAGAAGTGCTCCCCACTCTCCGGCATTGAAAAGAGAGAGAAACTCATCTTAATATCTTTTCTCTCTCTCATCGTATGCTTCACCGCTTATACAAAGGATGCTCAGTCTATACTTACTATGTCTATGAGGAGCATGTTGGGGCAAGCGACGCGAACAAACCTACAGTTTGAACTTTTGGTTCTGTTTCACACCGCCACGTTTGTATTTTGTCTTACAAATAAAAGACCAGTAGGTATAAGAGATAATAAGTCTCATCAATTCCCTACAGGATCACCTAAAAGCGGACCATGGCGTCTCTCATTTTTCTCTCTGGTTTCCACATCCACGACAAATTGGATGTGATGGCGCTGCGAATCAACATAATTTCAAAAATCACTAGATCGCCAGTGTGACCGCTCTCTCTCCCTAGTTTTCTCCCTAGTTTAGACTTTAACCTTTGAACCGCTTTGAAAGATTGTTACGATTTATTATTAGCGTTAATTAGAAAAGAATTAAGCGCAAGTAGTTGCATAGTATTAACTTTTTTTATTGTGTAAAGATGGCACGTGTACTTGTAGGTGTAAAGAGAGTAATCGATTATGCAGTGAAGGTAAAATAATGTAATCCCTATATATTATTTGTTATCTTATCTCTGTTTTATTTGTAAGAAAGAAATATTATTATTAAGTCTAATATTTTTTTCCAACAATACGTTAAAAATTAATAATCATTAACAATTACATTAGTTAATAAACTGAGATTCTGAAAATGCTGGCTTACAATATCGATAAGTTAAAAACATATTTCTACATGTTCTTACAGATTCGTGTCAAGCCGGATAAGTCTGGGGTAGTTACAGATGGCATTAAACATTCAATGAACCCTTTCGATGAGATAGCTATAGAAGAGGCAGTCAGAATGAAGGAAAAGAAAATAGCCCAGGAAATAATAGCAGTCAGCTGTGGACCGGCGCAATCGCAGGACACAATCAGGACTGCACTGGCAATGGGTGCAGATCGTGGAATTCATGTAGAAATACCTGGTTCCGAATACCAGACATTGCAACCCATTCACATCTCCAAGATACTTGCCAAGCTGGCACAAGAGGAGAAAGTGGATCTGGTGATACTTGGTAAACAAGCAATAGATGATGATAATAATCAAACTGCACAAATGACTGCTGGGGTCTTGGATTGGCCATCTGGCACTTTCTGCAGCAAGGTAAGAAGTAGGTAGAACTTTGCTTCATTACGTTGCACAATTATTTTAATTTTTTTTTAATTCAGATCGAAAACAATAATGGTGAATTAACTATTACGCGAGAGATTGACGGTGGATTAGAAGTCATCAAGATGAAGACCCCTGCAGTTCTGAGTGCCGATCTTCGCTTGAATGAACCACGTTACGCGACTTTGCCAAATATTATGAAGGCCAAGAAGAAACCTATTAAGAAGATTACTCCAAAGGATCTTGGAGTAGACGTGACACCGAGAATTGAGATACTCTCGGTGGAAGATCCGCCAGTTAGACAGGCAGGTGCTATACTACCAGACGTGGACACCCTGATAACCAAATTGAAAGAAAGCGGCCATGTTTAGTCAAATAATGGAATTGTAAGGAGAACAAAAGTTATCTTTTAACTTTTCTTATATTTTGATAACTCGTTTTGTATATAGTATAATGCTTTTGTACATCATCAGAAATTGTATGTGATGTGTGTATATATATATATATATATTTCAATATAAATTTGTACCGCAATGCGCGTGCGCACTCATAGGGAAAGAAGAAAATTAAATATAATTAGGAGTATATATTTAATAAAATACTGCCTATATATACAAACTTTATATGTATATACATACATATGTACCTATATGTATGTATATACATATATGTAAAAATATGTCTTGTGTTTCTTATCCACGATTAAATAAACGAATTTATTCAATCTTTAAAAACAGAACAGTATTAGACATATTTCTTCAAACAGTATCTAATTATCTACATATATAAACGTTATTTTTTCTGTAAAAGGTAACATCGATATACTATAAATATATCCTCTACGCATCAGGTTATTAGGATGTAACGCAGATGGTGTTAAGTTAGATTTAATGTCACATTTAATTGACATACGTTATAATCCTAATTCCAAGAATGGTAAAGCTCGCATGGAACATTTTTCTAGAGACCAAGAATAATGTGTGCAAGAGCACCTTAGTGATTTCCCTGCACGCTTCTACTTTGATATATAACTTTATATCTCTAACTTTATAATATAAAGAGGAAAAATATTGTATGTATACGTGATAAACATATGAATACTATAATCAGAAAATAGTATATTACTTTAAAATATTTTATAAATATTATATTTTTTTTATTCTTTGTTCAATGCTTCATCCAAGACTCGGCAAGAAAATGCGTCCAATCAAGACTAGTATGTCGCTTATATATTAGGTCGCTTATATATTTCAGTGGATTGGTATAGCGCACGATACCAATAATAACATATTGGCTAGTATTTGTTCTATATCCATGATTAAAAAATAAACTATACCTCAATACCCGTATTAATCATAATCCGAGGAAGTAAAGATTGTTCAATTGTCGTGTGATCGACTAGTTTTTATCGTATTTATCAATATTATCGTACACCAATGATACATCCTTTTTGAAAAAAAATTTTTCTTAATTCGTTGAAATCGTTTCAAATATCATTGACTTTAAATAAAGCCCTGCATAAAAATTCATTGTATCATAACAGTCTTTTATATTTATATAGGCTTTGTAAAGTGTCTTCCTCAACAAAAGCTCATGCTTGTTAACATCATTACATTAAAACTTTCCAATCGAATCTGCTATTACTGGTATGAGTGATCGGTGGGAAGGGAGGAGGATGGAGCTGCCAGCCGTCAATATCTTGACGCGCTGTCAAACACGCCAGATAAGGTACTCTTTGAACTAATCTAGTGACTTCAGCTGCCGGGGGTATTCTACCACCGGTCAACTGTCTGGTGCAAGCAGCCAAGGAAGCGGCATGCGCTACTACCAAAATATTACCAACTGTGTTTTCTATGATCTTCTTGATCAGCTCGTAACTGCGCTCGTAATACTGTGCGGCGTTCTCTTTCAGAGGAAGTTCTTTAGCCTTCACGATCGGATCGTAATCAGTGTCGATGTTAAAACCCGCTTTCACCAACTCTTCGGAGCTCATCCAAACGGGTATGCCGTTCGGATACCATGCCAACCATTCTATCAGGCCTGGCTCTACTTTAATTGGAATATCGGACTCGAGTCCCTTTAGGATATGGGCGAGCGTTTGAACGCAACGTAACGACGGCGACGTGAAGGCTACATCTATCTTAATACTGGACGATTTCATGGCTTCGCCTACCAAACTCGCCTGCATCTCGCCTACAGTCGTCAGCGGACTATCGTTTTGGAAATCCTGGATATTCCTGGATGGTATTTCTTTGGGCATGTTCAAGTCACGGCGTACGTAACAACCGTTGGACTCAAAACAATACGGGATCCACGCGCCGAAGGTGAAGTCCACTCTCTCACCGTGTCGACATATGAAAATCTCTCTAGACGGTGTTTCGGGCGCTTCCGACGCTGCCATCTGTTCGAAAGCAACAGATTACAAATCCGTCAATTTTCTACGAGATTTTTCCAAATATTTACCGGTTCCTCCGCGATAGGAATCCCATCGGGTGCATCGGTTGATTCGCTTGGAGACAAAACTGGCGGCGGTCTCCTGATCTTCGGTATCTCGTCCTCTTCCGTGCTCTCGTACTTATTGTCGGTGATCGGCACGGTGACATGCAGTGTCCACGAGTCCGATTCCGCAGTCTTCTTGGTATGATTCAAGGGCAAGTGACCCGATGTACCGGTCAACCAAGAGATACCTTCCACCCAACCATCCGTGGACGCGTTACACGCTCCTTCTAGAATGTAAATGTAATCGCCTACTCTTAACTCTAATTCGTCGTGCTCCCGTGGCACGTGAGCGTGCGTCACTTTGTGCACATGCAAATTCTGCAATCTCGAGTCTCTCGAATATAATCTGAGCTCCCAATTGGCCAATGTGCTTGGTCCTAGCTTCTCGACCATCAAGCGGAGTGATTGAAACGAGTTACCAGGGAACTGGTAAGCCAGCGTTAGATGCAGAGACTTTACTTGCGGTTCGGCAGTGATACCTAGTGCGGCAATTTTATTGACATAGCGAAGAGCAACGTTCTTCAACCATTCCGCGTTCACGTCTTTGACGAAGAGGCCCATGAAATTAGGCGACACGTATGTCTCCAACTCGATATGTTCGTGTAACCCATCCTGATGAACCACACTTTCAAGAGCGTTCGCTAATTCTTTCGTGAACTCATCGGGAGCCTAGAAAAATATTTGAAAACGACAGAATGCACATCTGAACACAGATTTCAAATTGTCCAAGTATATCAAATCAGATGTCTTACATCAAAGAAGGAGACAAGAGTAATATGCGGTATAAAATTATGAGCACCGTTCCATCCCAGGTCTTTACTCTCCGACCAAAACAGCTCGAGCTGCTCAGCTAACGGTCCAGTGGGACAAGCGTATAGAACATACTGACGTTGCGTATCCGAGTCCAAAGTCGGATCTCTTACGTGAGCCAGCAACCAATCTGACGCTAATTGCACGCCACGATGTCCCGTTGCAGCTAACGCCTTTTCCCTACAGAATACATAATTCCGTCAACGACGTTGAGTACAAATACAAACAAATTATCGTAACATTTTCCCAACAAGTATACGTCAACTAAGCAGACTGTCAGTGAGTCAGAACTGTCAGCGATACTTGAGCAACAACTCTAAGAATAACACAAAGATCTACGCCCGGAATAAATCTCTTTCGTCTAGAGTCAATCTCGGGACGAAGTCGACCCGATTGTGAATTAATCGCGCGAAACAGCGCTGCTCAAGACCACGTTTGACAGCTGTTTGTTTACAGTGAGCAGGTGACTCGCGTCGACGCGCGCCACGTGAGCGGCACGACCGTCGACACGACCCCACGCTCGCAGTGCCATACGTACGCCCGGTGTTTCGGGAAGCCCAGCTGCAGAAGCGTTTGCAACGGCGTCAAGTGCTGCTTCGAAATTTTTGTGGGAGTCGGATTTTTCCGCGGCGGCAGCGTCGCCATGACGGCACATTACTGCGTTCACCATCCAGGCTGGCCAATCACCGCGCGACTTTCCGCGGTACAAATGCAAAGGGACGGGAGCAATTTTTCGAGTGTCTGGCCATCGATCGAGGTGGGTCGATGAAAACGGCACGCGATGATACACCATATTCGAGAAATGTTCCATTAACCGAAAAATTGTAGCTCGATCATGGAGGATAGTGGATCTTTCGGTTGTTTGTCCTGAATGTCAATATCATCGATATCAAAGATAACGATATCAGATATCAGCGATGATCCCTTCGAACGTGAGATATCTCTCTTTCACAATTTATCTTATAGTTCAATTCAATTAACAACCAGACGACTTTAAAGATTGAATATTAGTCGAATAATTTTGTAACAGATAATTTCGATATAATTAAGAATTAAGCAATTGATTTCTTTCCTGCAGTATAATATTCTGCAACGTGTTCAGCAGTATTTATCGAACAAAGGGTTGATCGTTGGATTATATATCTTCGAAAACTCACTGAGTTAGATTTAATTTTAATAATCGGATGATCAAATATTTATTTCAAACTAATCTAATTTCTCATCTTGTCAAAATGGAGTTGATGCAATAATTTTTTAATAGCTGAGACTGTATTTTTAATTTTGAAAAAATTTTTTCCGATCTGTAGAAAACCGGGGGATATGAAACAGTCGGCCAACATCTTAAATCGTATCTCATATTTTGTTCTTTATTGTTGTTGTTGTAGAGAGCAGTGTTTCCACTTGAATTTGAAATTTCCCTTCTCTTCCAAAATTTCCCTTTTTTTCCCATACTTTACTTCGAATTTTCTCCGCATTTTTCTTCCCATTAAAAAAATTTAGTTATCCTAGATTTTATTATTCGAAAGTAACTTACGTCTAATTTTTTGATAAAGAATGTTGGACATGTATTTAAATTATTTATTTTACTTCGTTAGAGAGTTCGATTAGTTTTAATCATCCTCTAATGATTAAACAAGTGTTGTCTTAACCCAGGAAAAGAAAATTAAGCACAAAGTGTTCATTTAAATCTATTAAAAATGTATTAGTGTATGAATAATCAGTTAGAAGCCAACAATCGATGCCATCGACTAATGAGTTTTTCTGAATATTCCTAATTTCTACACTAGTATTTCAAAAAGGATGGATTAATGAGGATAAATGTATGTTCTTTATATTGTTTTCTCAACTCCGTCGAATTTTCCCTCATTTTTCCCTTTTCCTTTTTTTCCTGCAAGGATAAAAAAAATTCCCCGAAATGGGAAATTTTCCCTTAAAGTGGAAACACTGGTGAAGATTTAGATGAAAGAAACCAATGTAAGAAACAAGGAGCCATCCTAAGCCGTAAGGATTAAGAATAAATAAATAATAAATATTTTGTTCTTTCTTCTTCTTGCTTCCACAACAACTTTAACAATGGTACACAATTGACGCGGTTATTATCTAGAGTTAGTGTGAAAGACAGAGAGAAAGAAAACGGTGACCCGTGGATTTTGTATATTTTTGCATTCGGCATCCTGTTACAAACACTCTTCACGCTGCAATATTTCAATACAGAAGTAATAAAAAAGTTATAGTGTATACATATATATATCTCTATCTATATATATATATAATATTTATATATAAAATAGGTAAAGTAAAACATAATATACACGTTATTGTTCGTCTCCCATGGGATTCTTCGCTCGCGTTCGCAATTCGTACATTCTTTGTACACAGTGTTCCAGAAAAATTGATTTAGACTCACAATCATATGTCGTTCGATAAAGTTCCAAATATCGTTAAATCACAACAATTTCAGCAATTCACCCAAACAACGAAGTTTTTCTGCACTCGTCTCGGATAATTTTTTATGAATTTCTTATCTCTTTTCTCCTCCCTCTTATGATTATACAAAAGAATAAACATATAAGCTCGCGAAGGTTTAACTTACACCATTACAAATTTTAACACAAGCGCTTTCGATTAGATGAGGCAAACATTTCGTATAACTTATGATATATTAATTAAAACAAGAGAGAATCAAACACGCCTAAAGCATACACGTAAAACTGCCGGCGCGAAATATCCATTATAAATGAATAAGCGAGTAGCATAAAATAAAATAAAAAAAGAATTTTATTCTACAGTCCGCGTATCGCAAGAAACTTAAGTACATGTTTTTCTCAAAGAATTTACAATTTATCGTTAATACGTTAATAAGAGACAAATACAGTTCAAATAAAAATTATTATCGAAACTTTTAGATGATAATAATATAATATTGTACAAATAATTGTTATTATTTAAATTATCTCTTATCTTTTCATTTAAAATAATTCAAATTTTATTCAATAACACACTGTACGTTGTTTTGTTTTACCCACACTGCCATACGTGTCTGTCCATACTCAACGAGCTACGTTGAAATCTATAACTAAAACAATAACAATTGCCTTCCGACCTGAGGGTTCTCAATATTGCACGTTCTCAATATAGCGTATATCCGCTCTATAGTAGCAACAAACCTTCTGTCTTGCATAGTTCACGATTTGCAAATTCATCAAGACTGCGTCGCAATTATGGACCACTTGTTCCATTTACAGTGTTTTGATGATCTGTTGCATCGTACGATCCTCGCGCTATATTTATCTGCGTTTATGTATTTCATCGTGATATTTTATGCAGATCCATGTTTCATAACAATAAACTGTACACATTACTTTTCATCCTAATCGCTGTTCAAATTCCGTTGATCCGAGTTGATCGCTTATGACATTTACGATGTAATTGTTCTCGTAAAGATTCGCTTCCAAGGATGAACCGAATCGTCGTCAATGAATTCGCCGGGAATTACACGTTCTTGACATACTTTTAACACATATCGTAATAGAATCTAAATTAAGAATTAATTAATAGATTCCGTCATGTATAATTAAATGAGTCTTTCTATATCGTCGACAGCGGGATGTGAACGCTGTGAATGGAAGATATAATTTTATATTTACTACCTCAGGATGTGATTTTGTAACATTAACAGTTTTATCTCTGCACAAGTACTCGAATCGTCGGATCCTAATCGAGTCTAAATAAAAGCAAAGTTAACAGCTAAAATTAAGCTAATAATAGCGGCAAGCTATTATGATTTTGATATAGAAATGTGAAGGTAAAATCGATCGAATTGAAAGCTCATATAAAAATGGACTAAACATGGTAAATTGAATAAACAAAACGAAAACTAATATCCGCGATCCAATATACAAGTTGAGACAGTAAGATAAAGATCATTTCTTATAACTAAAACGCTTTTGTGTGCACGCACGATATTAATTTTTTAAGGTTCTTCTTAAACATTTCTCATCGCTAGTTTAAAAATATTCGTGCACATTTTATAATATATGCCATAGGCAACAGGATTCATATACTGGCTTAATTGACAGAATATTCGGATCTGCAATACCCCCGATAATAACGCTAACATACAAGATAATCATATTTTCGGCAAGATGATATCGTTCGAACGGTGGCCTGATAAAAACTCGGGGGGAAAGTTGTCGCCCATTATTTCATAAATGTCGTCCGCGTTATCTCGAACGCGTGCTCCCTTTTACCACGACCGCGCACCTGCGTCGTTGGCAAAATATCGCGATGCAACGATCAAATTTATACGTTTCTACGTAAAAGTCGCGACACGTGGATGATGTTCATCAAAATGAGAACTGTTGATGTCTGTCAATAAAAAAGTTCACTCGCAGTTAGGACAGCGCGAACATTCACGTGAAAAAATATGTATCTCCATGTTGGAGAACTTCATTTTTTGATGTATCGAACTCTTCCTGCGGATAAACAGGTAATGTAAATTTTATCGAAAAAATTTATCAGACTCAAATATATAATACGTTTTAGAATCGCTGATCTCTTTAAGCTAGTTCAATCGGCAATTTAAATATCTTTTTTTTTTCAAAATTAATTTCTGAACGCTTAATATAATATTGGAAAATATGTCCTATGTAAGAGTGAATTTTTTTTCAATATACTGAATCTAAAAAAAAAGTCTAGCGTGAACAATATTTTTACGAATATAACGTATACACTCTTGCTTGATTCTTATAACTTCAACAGCTTAAAAAAAAAACTGATGCGCATCATCAGCATGCGCAATACGTGGGCGAAACTTATGTCCAAGTCGATAATTCAAGGATTATAAATTAAAGAACTGCTAGCCTCTCCACGTCGGAGTTCCCTCTGCTCACTGCAAGATGTGACGCAGATTTTCCGTGTTTTGCAACGATAGTATTCCGATATTTCAGAATACGATAAGTAACAATGCCGCGGTACTTACGAAATAACTTTATTTCCAGAATTTATAGAGACATCCACAATGAAATCGAAGAAATCGTCACGTTCATCTTTTCCCATTTATTACGATTAAAAAACCGTGAAAAGAATCTAACTTAATATATAACTTAACTCATTGCAGCTTGATTTATTGTAATTTATTTTTTTATAATATCGTATGTCGCGCTCGTTTGATAAGATCGGGACGCGCGAGCAAATCAACTGTCACAAAAATAATTCGAAACTGTGCTACACGGCAAAATAATCCGGTATAATAAAAATTAAACTAACGCGACTGTCTAAACAGGATAGATATTGCATTCGTGCGATGTCAGTCTCATAATTGGCAGTGAATATTTTCAGAGAACACGCTACTGTGAGGCTCGTCTAAAGTGTATTTTTTGTGGTCTATTTAGGTATTTATAACGTAATTTTTTTTTAGATTAGGCATGTTACGATACGGAGCACACGAGGGTGGCGGAATATCATCGGCATATATATCTCTTTATATTTATATATATGTATATATATCGCACACGAGGAGAGAAGTTCAAGTCTATTCCGCGGTACAAAACGATCGACGAGAATATCCGAATACGCGTATTGACCGAAGTGTCCATTTGCCACGTATCTGGATACTCGCCAAATATATATGTTATATATACGATTCGAGCATAAACTACTTCTAATGTTACGCAGATTTTAAGAAGGTGAATATTTTTAATCTTGCTTTTTAACAATTAATTGAACAAGCTCTATGCAGTATGTGTTTAGGAAAATAAAACAGGTTGAATGTAAAAAAAAACTTACAGAAAAATCTGAGAGAATTAAGTTTAAAAGTTTACGAAATAAGATCTGAAATAACATGAATCGAGAAAAGGTGAAATCTCGGCCAGTTTTGTTTTCTGCACAAAAGGATGTTTTAAAAGTTTCATTGTTAAAATTTTATTAACGTTTAGAATTATCGAACAGTCACAATTGAATTTATCACGCAATGGCTTATATTTCGAGATATCCAGTTCATTATTTAGGTCTAAAATCTTTGATCTTTGATCTATATATCATCCTATTCTGCAAATAGGATATTTTTCTAGGAGAAGAAGTCCGTTGTTCGATCTTCTCAGTTTTATAAATCCTACTCGTCCCATTATTAATTTAATTTCACGCTCATATCTATGCTCTCTGTCTCGAAAAATGTGTGATTACAAGTAGGCATCCTAAATTCTTCTATCTCGTACAAAAACACGTAAACATCCATTCCCGAGAACGAGAGCACGAAGGGGGGCGAAGAATCCCACGTTGCAATGGTCATAGTCGCTCGTAATCCACTCGAAAACCTGGATCAGTCGTCCTGATGTTATCCCGGACATGGAAGTATCACAAGTCCGGAGATATCCGCGCGAGAATTCGCTTTCGACAAATTCGTACGACGAATTTCCGCCTATGGCGAGCGAGAAAGCGGAGGCTTAACAGCTACTTTCGTCGTCGTCAGAGATTCCGCTCGTCGGAAAATTCCCGCGTCATTCCCGATCTTTGCTCAGATCGGAAGGCAAGTCACTACAGGTGGACATCGCCGCCGCTGTCGCCGTCGTCAACGTCGTTGTCGGCGATCTGGAGGTCATCCGGGAGGTCACCGGTAAGGACAATCCCGCACTCATCGCGACGTTCAGCGGTATCGTGATGAACGGCTGGTTCGATTGTGATGAGTTCGCTACCGGTGCTACTGTACCTATAAGGAAGCCGCAAAGGAAAATCAAATGAGACGCGAAGAGTAAGAAGAACGACGCTACACTTCCTGCTCGATCCTTCCTTCTTTGCAGCCCCCGATCGTTTTTTCTCACTTTCTATCCACGAGCATGTCTTTGGAAAATCTGTTCGTTCTACTCGTATCGCTTGGGATCTCTTGGCTTTACTTGGAGCAAAGTAATCAAGAACTGACGATACTGTTTGTATAGATCCTTAATTCTGACTAGTGTAGTTTTCACGTGCGCGTATAACAGTAATAAAACTTAGAAATCGGAATTGTCGATGCAATTGCAAATAATGCAAAGTTTTGCGACCTATTGATCTATTGGGCCATTACTGGCTACCAGATTTTTATTATTGACCCAGTGTATTGGCAATCAATATACTGAGTTAGACAACCTTCGCGGTAATCGGATGATAAATTGAGCTTAAAAATGACAAATGATAACACGAACAAAGAACACACAAAACCAATGGAAAAGTGGGCAATGATCAATGGATACAAGGTCGAAAAATGGACAATTTCCGAGTTATAGAGTGTCGGAAAAATGGGTTTATGTGTCCATGACACTTTTCATCAGGATGTAATTAACTACATTATACTACAATTTCAGCCAATTCGACTGGGTCCACTTTTCCATTGGTTTTGTGCGGGGTCCTTTGAAATAATAAGTGGTACGCAAATTATTTTTGCGTGGAAAGCCAAGGTTTTTGCCTAGAATGGCCTATGCTTATTGCATATTGTAATGCTCTCATAGAGGTAAATAGATGTCCGATTATTTGCCAGCAATGGCTCAGGTGAATAATTAATTGAATGATAAATTCTTGACCGTAAGTCGACCAAGAAGCATTGGCTCTACTACTAATGTAACCTGACCGTCTTATATGGGAAGTGTTATACATAGGATATTCGCGAAAAGTTAAAATGTGGCCATGAAATCAAAAACAATTATATCGCAAAACTGAAAGTGTAACGATGAAATTGGTCCTTGGCAAAAAGGTCGGGCCGTTTAACCGCATTCCTTGATTCATTTACCGTTGCATCCATGCGTTCCCACCCCTTTATCATTCCTGTATCGTCTCGATGATAAATGCGCGCGCGAAACGCATTATTTATTTTCACGCCATCGACACTGCAACGAACAACGTTATGTAAATTTATTAGTCATAATCTCGCGCGTCCGGTAGCGTCCAATTGTCAACCGGTATCGTCGTCGATGATTCAGATGAGGCGCGAGCGATTTCCGTGAGTTCACTTCCGTAGCCTCCGACATAAGAACCGATTCCGAATCGAGTTTCCTCCAGTAAGGGCATTTCGAAATGCGTACCGCGCGACATTGCGTAAACCCCGCGACTCGCGTTCCTCCGCGCGGCGGCGGAGAAAAAAGAAAACCTACCTCCGTCTTGAGATATTTGCACCGGTTGCCCGTTTTGTCCTATGCCGAGCAAGACCCCTGGACTGGGCGAATAAATGACGCTCTGAGGCACCTGGTACATAATCCCTGCAGAGAATGAAGGCACATTTCCTGGGAAATCAAAGAGGAATTGAGCGTGTGAGTGGTTGTAAACCGCCGGACGATATTTCCTCGCGAGGAAACGCACTGGGAGGCACGTAATTGCGAGCGTAAGACTCGACGTAAAAGTGCCGCACGCGGTTTGGATAATATTTTAAATATTTTATGACCTTTCTCCCCCCCCGCGGCATCCACGAATTACGAGGTGACTCTGCTTTTTCTGAGCGTAGAGAATCAACAGCGAGATCCGTGGATCCGAGAATGGACGTGAGATACCAATGACGTAAAATACAGAGAGAGGCTTCGTATATCCCTTATTTGTATCGAAATTGTGAAATGTATCGTCAGACGTTAAAGTTAAACTTGTTTTCTCTCCCTCGGTACAGATGTATATCGCTGACAAAAACTTAGGAATGGCGGCCGAGTCGAGACTTCAAACCAGACCACCCAAGTGCGAATCTGCGCTCTGATTCACCATATCTCCATGAATTATTACATTTCATATTGTTTTGTTAGCGATAAATTTTCAATTGTCAGCAAAAGAAAAAAAAACAATCACGCGCTTATACGAGATCGTTTATCGGAACATTAGCAATCTTTTCAAATTGATATTTGTGAAACATAGTATCGCGCGTAAAGTTGTAATACGACATATTTTTCATCTGTGACATTTAACGTTTCCATATAGCTATTTTATATTCAACACTCAACAGTTTACCAATCAAGACGCGAATTAGAATTAACCATAGAACTCTTGATAACGGTAAGATATAAGCGTTAGTTCGTGTTAATGGCAAATATTCCTCTTTAAGCGTGTCCCTCGCAAAATTATTATACATCGCGCTAACTCAATGCGAAAAGCGTTCCAAAAGTATTCCAAAAACTTCCTCGAGAACCCCTATACAAAGGGATCTAATTGCAAAAATGAGTTTCTGATGTATTCTTGTTTTTCATTTCAACGAAGCACAAGAATATCAAAAACTCATTTTTAAAGTAGACAATGTGAGTTTTGCAGACGCTCCTCATACGCAGGTGTATGTTTACGTGGAAAAATCGTTTTCCCGCTTTCTACATATTCCAAAACGAACGCACCTAATTAAAGGCGGTACACATCCGTCCATTCGCCCGATAACGATGGGATCTCTCGCACGCGCCTTCGTTACACCGCGGACATATATTATGCATTCGTCGCCTTCTCACATATAGGGACGTAATAAGTCGGCTACCATCGAATTCGCGTGGCGACAGGAGCGACGGCTGGTCGCGAGGGGGGGAAAAAAAGCGCGATCGCGACGCGGCGATCGGTTAAGCAGCGCGGTAGAATGGCATCCACGCGACGCATTAGCATCGATATTTATGTGTACACCTGCATCCGCGCGCGCGTGCTCTTTGCGGAGCGCGGCGCGGACGGAGCGGCTTTCGACCGGATCCTACTTCCCAGTTAGGCAGCACGGTTGCCGTCTAAGTTTGGTCATCGCTGTGCCGCGCGCGACTGCTTGCGTACTCCCTACACGGATAACACCGTCATCGCTCGCACGCTTTTCGCATTTTAAACGCCCTCTCTCCCTCCCTCCCCCACCACCACCTCCCTCCCACCTTTTCTCACGCTTCGCTCCCTCTCTCGCCGTCTCCTCCTCCTCCTCCTCATCCTTCTCTCGCGTCCGTCCGTACTCCGGTGTGTACGCGATGTGCGTGCGTATGTTTACCCCGCCCGCTCGCTAACCTCCGGCCGACCAGATGTTCGTTATCAACCCGCGAGGAGGTCAAGCGCGACGCGAATAGTATCGACGACAATTAGACGCGATTAGCATACAAACGGCGCGAAGGAGGGCGACTCCCGGTCGTTCTTAATCGCGATCTTGATAGTCCGAAACACGAAAACGGTCTCTACACTTTTGGTAACAGATTACCATCGCGCCACGAAAAGTTTACCCCCGGTCAAATTACGTTTATATAAAACATGATACGTCTCGCGATACTTCTAACGTAATATGATTTGCAAAACACACGTTGAAGTGAAAATATTTAAAAAATCAATTACGTAGGCGGCCTATATTTCTCTTTGTGGAACAGCGAAAGGTATCGTGAATAAGCGTGGCCATGAATGACAGAAAATAGACGTAACCGCAGAACCTAATCTAAATGAACCTTGCGTAAACTCACGGCTAATAATCCCTGACGCGGTGGCGAATGATATAGTATTTTAAAATACTCCGTTTTCTCTTGCGGGAACTCGCAAACCTCGTTAACTCGAAAGAAATGACACGGCTCAACGAGATCAAATCAAATACAAGCGTGCCATTTTTATCCAATCCACGTTTCCTCTCTGCAGATTAAATTTCCGAGGACAAGATAATTTTTTCCATTTTGAATGAAAATAGAAGCCGCACATTAACCACCTGCGTGACGCTTGACAATTCAAAATAAAAAACAATGCATGATTTCTCATAATTTCAACACAAACGAAACAACTAGTCTAAGAGAAAGGCGAAATTGAATTATACTATGAAAATTCGTTTGTCTTCATCGACTTCAACTTCCTGAATCTTGAACGTCTCTCTCTTTTGCAATAAATACATTCCATAGTTGATCCCGTTCAAATAGCTCGAACAAAGACAAAGTAAAAGACAGTTCTTGCTCTCGTATTCGCGACGAATGCTAATACAAGTCGTATCTTAGTTTCTTTAAAAAGCGTACAGTATTCCTCGCGTACCAGAGGAGAGGACGAGAAGCCAGGCTTTACGAATTCTAATCCAAGCACAGTCGTCCCTCAGCGATCCTCGCGATCCTACGGCGGCCGCGCGCGAGACTCACCCGAGTGATTGTGAGTGATCTTGAGAGGATCCTTAGAGTCGCCGTCGCTGCTCTCGCCATCACTCTCGTTGGCGCAGATGTCAGATCTGGGCGATGCGCCTTCCTCCTGAAACCGAATAGGAACAGCATTATCAAGCATCCGTCTCGAACGCAGATCGTCAACAGGGCAAGGGAAAGAACGGGATGGGTGGATAACGCGGGGAGATTAACCTACCCTCGCGAGGGAGGTCCCCGTCTAAATGATAATAATGGCGACGCGAGCGAAGAAACGTAGATAAGCTACCGAAGATTACGTACATACATACAAACATGCGTATATCTCTACCTATCTATCTATCTACCTACCTACCTACCAACCTACCTACCTACCTACCTACCTAGCGGACGCAAAGAGAGATGCGCGAGCATCTTGTCCGCGCTCCTTATATGGCCATCTCTCGCGGACTCCACTCGCGCGAGTGCACGATGCACCCGCGGAAAAGAGGCGTCCTCTTTGCAAATTCGCTCGCGACCCTTCGGGACCCGGGAAACGTTCTCTCGCACGAGACTTTCCCGCCCCGGTGTTTCCTCTCTGGTCCCGCTTCGCGTGGAGCTTTTGCTCGCGCGGTGTCGACAAGCGGAAAAATATAATTGCGAGTATCTCAAACATTTTCCTTCGAGCAATACAGTGAAAGTTCGATCTGCTATTCGGTTAAACGCTGACAATTTATTTATCTTTTTGCGGATACTGGCATACGACTTTGCTACGGCGTAGATGCGAGAGAAATTCTAACAATGCACTTTATTGTTATTGTTGTATTGTGTTGTATTTGCAAGTATTACAACCGATCGAGTCTTCTTCTTGCGACAAAATCAAAAACGCAAGAGAATCTCTTCGTCTTCTCTTTTATCGTAAGAAATTAAACGCTTTTGTCCTCCTCGCTTCCAACATTTTCAGCCATACATATAACTGTACATAGACAGCAAAAAATTCATTTCCTCAGTTGCATCGTATATACTCTATTGTTAAGGAGTCCCTCGAGTTAAACGAGAACACACGTTTCCGTCTTGCAATTTTTTTTCCAGATCCGACGTCTGCCGATCACCGTCCTCCGATCCAGCGACGACTGGAATGCCCGCGTGTGCGAATCACACGCCGGATCGTCTGCGGGAAAGTGCGGTACCAATTGGAAAGCTCGAAAAGCCGCGGCGGCGACGAACGCACGGCCACGCTCTCTCGCTTCCGTTGTAACGCGCCGTTTCTTACACCGCTTTTCCTACCCCGCCATTTACCGCACAACAGGCGGGAGGGTGCACGCCTGTATGTGTAGAGAAGGCGCGACAAAAAGCAACATTCCTGACTCTTAACTCGGGCTCTATATAAGTGTCTGCCATCGCGAACATTGCCTGTATATGGCGACAACCGGGCTTTGACAAAGGTGACCGTATATGGAACTCCGCTTCCACCTTTCCTGCGTGCGTACGTGCGTGAGTGCGCACGTCTCTCTCCCTCTCTCTCTTTCAGTCTCCCTCGCGGAGGCATCTCGGGGCCCGTTCTCTATTCCTCTCTCTTTCTCTCCCTCCCCCACTTTTGCTCTCTCTCTTCTGCCTGCTCGCGAGAGGCGATACACCTGGATGCGCGTCTTCTTCGTTTGCACCCTGGACACAACGAACAAACGAATGACGGCATTCGTGGGCATCGTTACGCTCGTTAAATCATGAATCGTGCTTGACCCCACGGTATTCGTACCCTCGGGATATCGAAAGCTTCATGCGTATTTCCGGTACCAGGAGTACACTAGCGCCATCGGCAAATAGAGCCCTGAAAAGGCGCACCTTCGTAATTGAAAAAATGAACGAAGAAAACGCAACCGGAAAAATCCGTAAAAAATTCATCATAGAAAATATTACAATAAGTACTTATTTAATTTCTGGTAATTTGTAGATCGATGTTCGCAAAAGTCCTTTTTTTTTAAAAAAACAAAATGGAGAACAATCTCATGGCGGACGGAGCACTCGATGAGCAGGTTGAGAATCTTCGCAAGCTGCGTGTCGTGTGCCATCTTGACTTGCGTTTCTTACCCTTTAACTTCCGCCTCCTTTAAGCAGGCGCTCGTTATTCAACTTTACTCCTGAAAATCGTACAAACGCAGAAGGAGAGATAGATATCCACTTAACATAAACTTACATCTCATGCGTTTGTATGACAAAACAGTTGGATAAAGATAAGAGAGCGTCACGTCGATTAATATAAAATAAAATCATAAAGACATTCAAACATATCATGTTTTGTATTTTGAGATACAATATTCGTAACCTGCATTAACTTGTTACTTTTACTATTAATCTATGTGCGATAAACAACAGTAAAAAAACGTGCGATAAAAGTTAGCTGCATCCATTGCGTGTATATACGTGCAACGCTACTCATTGCGGCGGCTTTTTTTAATGATTTCGATTTTCACGAAGATCCTTTTTGACATTTTATTTCTATCGATACCCGAATATCATTGACGTTTCGCTAATCGAAATCACGTTAGGCGATCGACGCTTGTCCTCATTCATGCACATCTCTCGTTGTTATTAATTAATTAATTAGCAAAAAAGTACATTAAGCAACAGTCGAATGCCTCTGTGTAAAATATAACGAGCTATATTTTATATTATTATTTATCGAAATAATATATGTATAATTATTATAATATATTATTCCGATTGTAACGCAAACCTACCTTGCGCCTCTGTCTTCGCACGCGTGTCTGTCTTTCATCCTCGAGCATCGAATTATTTTCCAGAATACGCTACGCAATAACAATATTGGACTCTCGATATAACTTACATGGATTCTAACGCACCGTTAGAAATAAAGGAATCCCTAACACACCGCGGAATGTTTCTGGACCTCTAAATATATCCCGAACCAGATTGTCAAAAATAGGCATATGTCGGGCCCGTGGCCGAAACGCGAAATATAAGATTGTAACATCTCCGTTCACCAATGCTCAGAATCTTTTACTGTGAGAAAGATTCAACGAAGCGTTTGATAAAGATCGAAACAAGTTTATATCGCGATTTTAACAAATACATCTGCAGAATTATTTTAATGACAGTATTCTCAAAGAATTACCAACAATTACTTGACATTTACATATAATTATCCAAAAATAAATTTACTAATCGAGAAAAATATTCTTCTACTCTTCTTTATATACTTTTGTGTGAGGGTTTTAATATTTCCACACTGTTCACTTGAAAGTCGAAAGCATATATATAATATCCCACATAAGACTATTTTAATGCAAAGATTATTTAAGTTAATACAATTTGCGAAAGAAACTATAAATTTTGAGAGATACCTACCTGGTATCCGCGAGAGCAAAACTTGACATCGGTAACATCGTGTGCAATGAGAATTTATCAGCAGAAAATCAAATCACTTGATCGCAGGAGTTATATTGTCAAAGACGAAAGTGAAATTTGTGTGTGCGTGTGTGTGTGTTTTCTCATGGGCGTAAAAATATATAAATATTATCACAGTATTTTTTACAGTTACTATGCTATGTACAAAAATGCTAAAATACAAATTATGTGAAAAATCGCATTATTCGCAGATTATCGTTAAAATCATAATCGATATCATTATTATTATTATTATTATTTGTACTCTCTGCATGTCGAGACGCGCGATAGATTACAATTTCTAATATGTCTATTTAAACTCTCACTCTTGGCCTTCTCTCTTTACCTTTGCCTTCTCCTTTCCGCAATATAGTACAGAATATCAGCAAACAATACATACATACATACGCATGCACGATGTCGATGAGCGGATCGATATGGGATATGGAGAGATTGGGAAGAGGATGGATTAAATTAAAAGGTAATCTAAATACCAGCTACTTATTCTGCGAGAAAAGACAATCCAAATAACTACACATGCCAGTACACAACACATTATACAGCAAACAATAAAAAAAAACAATGGACGAGACACAACAATGCTCAATAAAAAAAGGGAATGCATAACAGTATTAAGCGTGAATTCGCACCCACACCACCGATTCAGTGGATCAAATATCATCGTAGGACAGTTTCTTTTAATAAAGATCTTTGCACCTCGATAAGATTAATGGAGACATAGTGCATCGAATCTCTCTCTCTCTCTTTCGCGTAAAGAGAGATGAAAAAAGAAAGAGTATCTTCATCAACGCTTGTAAAATACACGATATAAAAAAAAAAGAGTATAATACCGACGCCAACATTGCGACTAATGTCGACTTACAATAACGGTATGCGTACTTGTCTCTAATAAATAAAAAATATCGACCGTCTCAATAAATAATATGATTTCATTTAAATTAAAAAAAGTAAACAAAAAAACGAAAGTTAAAGAGAAAACGGAGAGAGCTGTTGGACGAACGAGCGCTAAACGGAGTACTCGATATTCCATTATTATTTTCACCGAGTAATCGATCACACGACGCTACGCTACGTATCTATAATCTACGATATAATTAATTAATTAATCAATCCATTAATTTATAACGATATTTTTTTCCTCGCAATGTCTTTCTATTGCACGGTGACTCTCGTCTCGATGTGCACTACCGTATTTTATCTAGTACACGCCGAGCTTTGGACTTTCGCCTACCACAGAGATTCACCCGTAGTGAGACCGATATTGACCGATACTCGTCCCATCGAATCTTACAATCCGCTCATGATCTCGAAGATCATCGATCCATTCATAATTCGCTTCTAGAAACGCTGACAAGGGACTTGTGTTCTTTCGCTATGCAATCTCAAACGGAAACCACTCTCTATTTCTTCTATTTCGACGATACAACCGCCCTTCTACCCTTTCGCGCAAAATTCAAAGCACGCAATATTTGATCGAGATTCACATATCTAAGCATGTATATAACGTATCGATATAAGTATATATATTTCAGAGTAAAAACATGTCAAGCGTTTGGACTAGATTTGCGCGCGCGTGATCGGCTGTAGTCATGTACGACCAAACGAAGCATATTCGATCGCAAAGGGAGTCTACAATCCTTTTCGCGCGTCCATCATAATTCAATAAATACCATACGTGACTCCACGGCACGCTCGCCGGTACGACGCGCAATACGACGTCTAAAGGGAAGTTACATCAGTGGTACATGCGATCCCCGAAGAGAAATTATTTCGGTATCTAAAAGCCGGTCTCGTGGCTAAAATAGTTATACGTCGTATTTCACGAGAGAGAGTAGAGTTAATTATGAAAATAAAACACGCGCACCAAAAGTTTACAATATTAAAAAAGGTCAAAAATGTAATGCGTATACATTTAAACAGTGATTTATCTCATCTTTTTTAGAGTTTCAATTCGTCAAATTCGATTTCTTTATCTACAATCTACAATATTTTCATCGCTACTGAACCAAAGATTTCTGAACGTGCACTCGAGTCGAATTCGACGCGCGCCGTGTGATGTTTTTCATGAATAATCGTGATAATCGTTATAACAATCCGAACCATCGACGCGAAATATAAGTCTCCACTCTCTTCCGAACATATTCGGCAACGACGAGTCTCATCAACGTCGGCATCGCGAATACTCGCGACGCGATCTCTATATTTCCGCCAATTTCGAACGTCTTAAAACGTGAAATGCGGCGGAAACGGGGGACGGAGCGCGAAGGGCCGACGAGCGGCGAGCGCGTACTACCGTTGGGGGTGCGAGTGCGACATATGGGGATGATAGGCGGCGTGATGGGGCGGCAGGGGCGAGGGGCATGATTGTTGGTATGGGCCCCCGGCGAGCATCGGGCCCGGGCTCGAGCACGGCACAAGGTGCGAGCTCGGCGAAGCGGCGGCGGCCGCCGCCGCGTGTGCATGCGCTATGAGGTGCGCGTGCTGCGCGTGCGAGGGTGGCGCGTGCTGCGAGCCCGGCGGCGGTGGTGGCGGCGGCGGCGGTGGATGGGCCCCCGCGTTCGGGCCACCCGCTGGCCCGCTACCGGGCCCGGTACCAGGATAACCGCCGTGCAGCGAGCCACCGTGCGGCGAGCCGTACACCAGTTGCCTTACTTTCTGCTCGTCGTCGGCGATGTTGTACGTCAGCTCGGTCTCCTCGAAGCCGGTAGCCGACATCCTCTGATCGCCCGACGAGCCTGACGGCGGTGGATCTGGGCTGTTGAGACACGTCTGGATCAACGCCTTGCCGGCGTCACTCGTGATCATTGGTTGCAGTTTGCGCGTCGCGAACGTATACACGTGGCCGGTCTCGCTCGCCACCAGTAACATCACCTGCGTGCCGGTCAATGTTGACAGTTCGTACGCCTGTAAATACATCAAATCGACAGTTCATTAATTCTCCGAGAAAAACGGATTTACATACACACACATCCAGACATTTAATATTATCATTTATTCGTAGAATAAGTTTATTCAGTCTCTTCTTTTCGCATAATGGACTAAAAAAAGTATAAGCGTACTTACTTTACAAATATATTTATTACGAATATACGATTTTATGACAATCTGTTACTTTTCATGAAATATTCTTTCTGCGTAACGTGTTACGATAAATTATTGTATGTTTCACATTGATGCTCGATCCATAAAATACTAGAATACTAGAATAGTTTGCCTTATTCTTTAATGGAAGATCAATGAAACTATGAAAATTGTAATTCAACATAAAATGTGAATACCAACGAAATTAAATACCAACGTGAAAAATAGCTTTTAAAATAGCTATTAAACAAGAAACAATATAAACATTGCAGCTACAACAAAAATTGAATCATATCGTAGGTCATTTAGCTAGTATGATCAGATAAATGTTTTAAAACTATTGACTGTGCGATACACATCTTACGTATAAAGCATTTATTTCTTCCCCTTAAAAAAAAGTTATTCAGACAAAATACGTTTAGTTGGCAATATTTCTTTAGTTCAAATAAATATGTGTTTTTATATTAAACATATGTTAATTTACCGAACCACATTTTTTTTCAATTAACAAATATTTGCTTGACAAGCCCGTGATCACCGCATATAGTTGAATCAAGAAATATTTTCAACACTTTCTTTTCTCAGTGTAAACATGATTTTGGAGTGCTATAACATTTAAATGTTTATAAGAATAAAATCAACTGATGTTTTTAAATATATCTTTTAATGTATAATGAAAAACATTATTGACTTTTTATATGACTCTTTTGAACAGTTATTTAAGTTATTTAAGTTTTAGCAAGAATCTTTATATTCAATTCAGTTATTAACAATTTTCATAACGAAACATGATATTATCAACAAGCTGTTTAACATTTTTTTATTGAAACAATGTAGAGAACATTGCTTAAATAATTAACAATGTATTATATACATACATACATACATACATATGTATATATATATATATATATATATATAAACATTTCGATGGAAACCTAAAATCTAAAAGTGAAAAATAAAATAATATGCAGATATCATTACATTATATTTACGGACGTTTTTCGTAAACACGTTATTTATAAATATGGTTTCAATCGCATGTCTTCAATCAAACACAAGATCATAAATTTAACTTCGTTTCCGGAGCAAATCATTTTAATTTGAAACTTTTGTTTAAACAACATAATTTTATATCAACATTTCTACTAATATTTCTCCGACGTTTTAAATTATAAAAACTTCAGCATTTAGATTGTATCTTTGATGTATTTTTTCACTAATAATAACTGGTTAGCAATTTAAAATTGTGAAAATATTTTTTCAAGCATTTGTAATTGGTGCCATTGATGAATCAATGGTATTTATATCATATTTAAACACATGATTATTTATAAATAAAAATTTAATTTATAAATAAATTTATAAATAAAACGTCTAAAATATTTTTAGATTAAACATAAGTAAACATAAGAATACTGTAAAGTCCCAAATTACATTATTCTCACAACAACAAGTTCCTTTCATACTGAAGAGATACTTGTTTAAAATAGTAAAGAACACAAACCCACGCAATAAGAATAAAGAATAAATTGAAAAACAAAGGAGAAAGAAAAATAAAAGTTCAAAATTAATAGTCGTTTTTCTATAGAATTTTTTAAAAATCTATTCAGCTCAAAAAATACATATATTACAAAAAAAAATTAAAAATATAGAAATTATTCATTTTTAAGAAACAACATAGGTCGCGAATGCACGAGAGTTCCAGCCTTTCATGTTAATTTTTAATTTCATTCAGATATATTATCCGCACGATTATTGCTTAAAGTGTACGATAAATTTAAATAAGAATTTTTATTTTGATCATTGTTCGAATTTTGAAACTTCGATTTCGTCAGTCCCGACAAACAGTTACGTTAGTCATTGAGATTATAAAATATGTTTACGCACGTTTTAACTTGGGCAAAAAAAAACAGGGATTATCTTCTTTTACGCACATTAATTTTAATAATGATGTTAGACTCGAACTGGATTAAATACGATTACGGATTTCGCAAGTTTGGGAAAAAAAAAGTGAACTCTAGTTATAAGTATTATGTATTCTAACCGGACTTGTACTGTTTAAATGTTACTGAAGAGGACTTAGTCGAAACGCGTTTGACATTGCTCATGATTTATAATATATTTGTATTGTTTATCGACACTCACTACTTGTTTTCGTTTTATTTCTTGTTCGAAAAAGGCATTGCAGTTGTGTTGTTTATTTGAAATCTGAACGAGCATTGATTCTTTAATATATTGATTTTGAATTAAATACGTTTAATTTTAAACAATAAAATATTTAAAAAAATTGTATTAAGAAAAATGTGTGATAATAATCGATAAGAAAAGATAAGAATAGTTTAAATAATAGAAGTTCTTTCACGATGTCGATTAATAGTATAATCAAACAGACAAAAAAAGGAGAGACCTTTTATCGAGGTCACGATAAAAATAAGAGATCACTCTAATGATTACTTAATTTGTACTAATCGCAGACCAATTGATATCTTTCATTCTCGCTTGCGAGATATTGCGAAAAAAGATCAACGGAAAGATGTTTTCAAATTAAAATCGTAAAATTTCTGTTCACGTACATTTTATTTAATATATGTGTTACAAATATTTGTATTGCCTACAAACTTTTAGATTATACGAAACGCGTCCAGATATCAACATAAAAAACAATCTTAAATGCGTCAAGTCTCTATTTACTTCTAACTATAAAAATTCGGTGATCATTTACGAGTATCTAGCAATCATTATTTATAAAATTACAGGATTAATTATCCGATTGTTTATCGATAAAAAAAACAATCAATTCGTGCTGAATTCAAAATGTAGCGACGATGCGGTACGCCGACCGATCATCGAGACTCGATGATCGTATTCTCCTCTCTCTTTCGAGTTAATAAAAAATTAACAAAAGAAAAAATCAAAAAATCAAAGAAAAAAACTGGCGCTTTACGTCTGAATTATGAGAATTCCCGGCACAGGGATATATTCCAGAAAAGTTAGTCGGAGCGAACGCCAACTGCCAGCTCCAAGTGCGAGCAGCCGACCCCTTTTAGCGCGGAAGAGCCCTGTCACTCGTAAATCGCGCGCGCGCACGCGCGCGCGTGCACACACACGCCGGAGTCGTCGCGCAGCATCCCGTCGCTGTCGTCGCGGACAATCGGAAGGAAAACGCGCGAGAAACGTCGCACGTTGATGTGCTCGATGGTTACTATTTTCACAGAGTTTAACGCGCGCACGCGCGTATACACGCACACGTGTAAACTCTTTTTTCTCCTTCTCTCTCTCTCTCTCTCACGGAGCACTCGCAAGTTACAAGATGCCGTGGAGTCACCACGCGCCCATGAGGGAGCAGGGAGAGCAGGAGAAGCCGGTAGCGCGTGCATCACAGAGCAAGTTTGCGTCGCACGATACAAACCTTCTTCATAATGCCGGTTTTCCTCTTGGAGAACGTGGTGTACCTCCTGAGCTTATTGTCGATGTACTCCATCTTAATTTTAACCCGGCCCTTGGTCTTCTTGCCGTTCGAGGGGGGTGACTTCTTCGGCTGGCCCAGGCTCGTGAAGGACTCGTCGAGACTGTCGGGCGCGCAGTCGCCGGGCATGCCGGCGGCAGGCATGCCCTGCGAGAGCGACTGTTGTCGCACCGCCGGGTTATTACCGTCGTCGCCGTAGCACACGTCGGACGTGGTGCGTTTGATACCTCGCTGAACGGGGCCGACGCCTGGCGTCGCGGCGCCCGCCGCCGACATCATGGTGGCGCCGCCGCGGCCTATCTGAGAAGCCGCCGCCGCTGCCGCCGCCGCCGCCGCGAGCTGAGAGGTGGACGGTCGGCCGTAGATTTCCGTGCCAGCATCGCTCCCGATCATCCCCATGCTGTAGCCGAGGCTCGCGTACCGACCGTCTCTTCCGCCGCTAGGGTTGTCCATCGCGGCGTCGACGCGCACATTTAATCCCTTCCCCACGACGGCGGCGCGTCTTCGCGACGGAATCGCGTGCGGAACTCGGCGCAGTGTCCACCACGTGATCGATCATCTAGGGAAACACGGGACAACAACGCGCACCGCACGAGCGCTCCCCGCGAACTGAACGCGCCGAGCCGCGAAGCGGAGTATCGTAACTTGATGACCTACGTGCCTAACCACGGCGGCAGCAGCGACAGCGGCGGCGGCGGCGATCGGCGATACCTCCGCGTGTCGCGACGTTGCGCGGCCCGCACTCCCCACCGCCGCGCGCGCACGCCGTAAAAAACTAGACCGCCGTAACGCCGTGGCCGCAACGGCACGGGGATTGACGCCGAAATCGACGTCGAAAAATCGAACGGGCACCGTACCGGCTCGTCCGAGCGACGGAACGCCCGCACACGGTTCCGTTCGGCCGATATTCGGCCGCGAATACGGCCGCGCAGTGGTACACCGCGCACCGAGAGGGCGTCCCCGGCTGCCATATTTAGAAGTAGACGTTACCATATTAGGCAAAGTTTGCCAAATATGGTGAACAGAGGTGGTCCTTCCTTTTCGAATGATCGCTTGGCGCGCCGCTACGAAACACCAATCCAACTGACAGTAGCGCTTCCTGCACGCCTTTCCGGCCCCCCCGTCGTCGATCCATATTTCCGTGCTATACGTGACCCCGCTGGTCGACTGTATAGTTACGGAATGTAAACGCGCTTCCGAGTTTATCGTACCACCGCTGCCCTCCCCTCGATACGACGCGTCCTGCTACGTGCGAATTTTCGACACGTTAATCTGAAAGGACGGGGGAAGAGGGTGGAACGCGTGCTTTTAGGCAATGTCTCGTTCTCTGATGAGACGTCGCTGTCGCGCAACTCGTGATCGAACATTCGATACGTCGCAATTGACTTAAGATTTGCAGATTGTCTCGCGTAACGGTTATTTATATTGCGTAGAGAATTCGCGTATGGAATTCCTAAGTTATGTTTTGCAGGTATCGAGGTCACGATTGATTGTTTTTTCCATTAAAGCATATCATTACTGAAAATACTACCACTATTTATATACAGAACGCATTTCTCAAATTAAGAGACTCAACTTAAAACTAATTCTTTCACTACAGCGTTAATTTGGTTCATTTCAAACACGTATATTTTTCAAGCTTATAAAATATATATTAAGTTTCTTAGATTAGTTAATTACGTAATGACAATATATACAGTACATTTCAGTTCTCAAATAATTTATTAAATAACAATGTTTTCGTAAACAAAACTTATTACTACATCACGAAATAACGATCGTTCTGGCACCTTGTATAACGTCTCATAGAAGCACCGAAAAAACGGTGCTTCTCTAGAACTCACAGAAATTAAGGTTATTCACCGGATGCTATTGCGCGAGCGTGAGACATAAGGGTGTCGTGAATGTCGCGAGTGTATGCCACTTGCGCGCGCACTGTCATCAGAAACTGTGGATAGGACAACGCTGGTCCCTCCTGCGTGCTCACCGTGTCAGTGCGGGTTGTTATGACGGACATCGGTAGGTAGCGGACCGAACTGGAATTCTGGGACAGACACTCCACGGAGGTCTTCAGGTGTAGCTCTATTTGATCGCAAATGGAATAGAATTCCTCCATGTTCTTGTTGAATCGATGATCCGGTTGTTCTACACCCTTCATAGTCCCTACATCGACCAAGCTATTTTGATGCAACGTCTGCGCTGCGGTTTTGAGAGCTATTGCTAACGACTCTCTCAAAGGTCCAACCAGAGATTTTACTTTGGAGATATTATCGAGCTTGTCCTGTGTCTGCTGTTGCTGCTGCTGTTGTTGTTGTTGCTGCTGCTGCTGCTGCTGCTGTTGCTGCTGAACCTGTTGCTGCTGCGTTTGTTGGGCCTGTTGTTGGTTCTGGGGCAATTGGGGATTTACTGACTGTCCCATTTGTCCCACACCCATAGCACCCGGTTGTTGAATCGGCGGGATATTCATCTTGATCCTATCATTTGCCATGTTCAATTAATCGATATGACAAAATCTGATAAAAGAAAAGAAAGTTCTTTCCAAAAACAATATATTAAGAAATTATCCTTCAACTAGTAACTCTAACTTTTATATCAACTATAATTTACATATGTTGTACAATTTGTTACATACACAGGTAAAATTAGTATGAAATATTTATGCACAGATTTAATTTTCTTTTTTATATAAGGACTCTATTCAACACACAACTCTTGTAAATCATAAATTAATATATTATAAAACTGTGCAACAATAATAATGTAACACCTTTCCTGTTAGTATGTAAACGCTGTTTAAAAATACATATTGTTACACTTAAAAAGGACCAGAACTAATGGTCGAAACGTTATGGATATAAATAAAGAAATTATATAGTCAGTTTGCTGTCAAATATTAGCCTTTTTTTTGAAATATTTACATTAAAAAATTTGTCGTGTACACGTTACCTCTTTCAAACACTCGAATAAGTTGTGTCTTTTAGCAATACAAATTCACTCTGCTACTTAACATATTAATTTTATCGATTTAAAAATATACCCCTTCGCACTTCTTACCGCTTTTTATTAAATCGTCGATCGAATCGGACGATGAAACCTCCAACGACAGCCAGTGCGAGGGTATGTCAAGTATTGTAGGTTAGGTTTTAAAACGTTTTCATGGATCGCCAAAATTGTGAAACGTTCGACGCGTCGCGCTCGCTGCGAGTCGCGCCTTAACGTCGGGATGACGCCTCATTGGCGGGCCTCGTCGGCCAATCGGCGCGCGCGGCGACGAGGAGCGAGTCGAATCACACGCATGGCGTCCGGGGGGAACCGACGCCATCTAACGACTGGCATTCCTGCTCTCTCCCGCTGGTAAAGCCAGGGCCATCGTCGAAGAAGCGCGGAAGTTCCTCGTCGCTCTCGTCGAGTCTGTTGTTTGGTGAATCGTGCGTGTTTAATAGTGCTCGCGCCCCGTGGCTGCACCCACCTACGTCGTCGCCTTGATCGCTATGGCGCGTGCACGCCGCGTGAAATGATAGGCGTGGGACGAAGCTCACTGCGTGCCGGCCAAGCGTTTGGGCGAACGAGCTAACCCGTGTGTGTTGGCAACGCGACGAGCGGCAGCGGCCGGACCTCCCGGACACGGAGAGGGACCCACCACTGTGTGTGCGCTGACGGACTCCTGTTACACAGCCACCCCCACCCCGCTTCCCGTAGGATCGCAGGTAACGCAAGGCGAGCGCGTTCTGTCCTGAACCGCCGCGCGCGCGTTCCGTCCCGCCAGCTGCGTTCCCGCGGTGAAATTTCGCCCGTGTTTATGTTTACTCCTTTAATTACCCCCTCCCCGCGCCCCTCACCCGCCCCCTCGTGTCTACTCGCCTCCGCTCGACTCGTACATCCCGCCTTTCGCGATTTTCTCGCCGCTTTTCGCCACGCGCCCGCTTCCCCGCGTTTCTCCCCTTCTCTCCCTCTCTCTCTCTATCTTACTTTCGCCGTTCTCTCTCTTTCTCTCTCTCTCTCTCTACGTTTTTCCTCCCTGCCTCGCGTTCTTCGGCTATTAGCGGAAACAAACGATTTCATTTTTTTTTCATCGTTGGATTACGTCCACGATACACACGCTTAAATATTCTGTCCGCTGTAGGAATATACAGGAAAGTGCCCGTAATGTACTCGCAATGATAATTATGTTATATAAACTTTGTATTATCATGTGACTTTTTTTCTTGTATTTTAATTACTCCGATATGTTCGGGAATAGCAATAGATACGAGACTTGTGCAGCGTATTCACAATTTAATTAACGAAGTAATCGTCAAATATAAACAGTAATTGTACGAACAAATTTCCTTATGCACTACATGACATTTCAAGGAATTGCAATAAAAATACAGTTCTTAACTGTATGTACACACAAGTTAACAGCATATCACCGAAATATAATCTGATGTAAACAAGTACATTGCAAAAGATTAATTCATCTCTCGTTTGTTGTTTAATTTAATCGGTTTTATATGTATAAATGGAAAAAAATTACTCCTACGATCGAGAGCGAGAGCAACAGTCTTAAAATCAATAATATCTTAGGTATATCGCCGTATTCTCCAGCCACTCCATGCTCCCTATAAATGCCATGGCACAGAAAGTGGTACCAGGATCAGAGTCGGGATCGATGAAGCCCCTGACTGGCAGCGGACTGAGCTATGTCACGCTACAACCACCCAGTCAACCACTCAGTCTGGTGCAAGATCATAGACCCTCGGTGTATCAGACTCCACCGTATATAGGAAGTAACATGGAGAAGGAACCAGAGGCCGAGAAATTGATTCCGAACGGTGTCGAGATCATGAAAACTGAAACCGAGCAAGATGTGCCTGCTGTAAAGCAAAATGAATCCAACAGGAACAACAACCTGAGTCCTGAGACTCCTGCTCAAGAACAACCATGCGAAATGCAATCGGAACAAGTGTTAATGGAGTTTCCAGTGACTACCCGTAAGTAACATAATAAGTTCTTCCTCTCTCTTCTTGTAAATTGAAAATTTTTTCCTTGATAAATAAAAAATCTAGTAACATGACAAATAAACACTTTAGAATCTGTTATCAAATTAATATTGTTTGTCTTGCATTGCAATTATATATATTAATATGTGTCTTTTAAACTGTTGTGTGATAGATAAAAGTAATGAATTATGTGAAACACATAGAATAATATCAGATAAATCAAAGGTATAAAAGCAAAATGCAAATATAAATCTATATTACAAGAATAAAACAAGATAAATGCAAAACTTATTTGCAATTATATATTTATTGCAATTATATATTTATAGCGATATGCACACCAGCAGTACCACAAAGTAAAGTTGAGGAAAAAAAGATTCCTGTAAATAATGGATCAAAGGAATCGGACAGCAAAACCGTTAATACTTCTGTACATATAAAACAATCTCCACATAACAATAAGCCCGAAGATATACAAGCGAAGAACGAAATTCCAAAGGCAAAACCCACAAATCAGAGTTTGAAAGTATCGAGCGATAATGCTGCTGCAACATTAACTAGTACATATAAACCTGACGCAAAAGTCACTACCTCTCCGAAGACAACTAAACGAAAATCTAGAGAACTGAAGGATTTGAAAGTAACATCCACTGTAGTTACTGATGGAACAAGTAAACCTAAGAGAAACCGGATCCAAACACAGCCCTATCAAAGCCCATTACCGGAGATCGCTTTGTTAGTAAAAAATCTCAACAAAACTCCTGGTTCCAAAGCTGCTGACGACAAACTTATCGTGTTCTACAAGTAAGGATTGTATTTTACAAAAGTATCCAACAATTTAATGCCTTTATTTGTAAACGTGAATTAATTATTAAATATTTATTATTAGAAACGAATTTTTGGCTGTGAGAAATGCAGAAGGAAGCTTCTATGTTTGTCAAGCGATGCAAAACATCTACAAATCGAGCAGACGCATTCGCATACGTTGGCTGTCTCAAGATAAAACCAATGGTGAATTCTATTCACCTGATTTTTATGATACCATAGGTATTGTCACATGCTATTTTTATTTATAGCATTGTTTCATTTGTCTATTATATTACATATATATTTATCTCTTTCAATTTTATTGTTTAATTTTCAGATTTCGATTGTATATTAACGAATTTGAACCTAAATAAGGTCGACAAACATAAATTTTGGTTAACCAGAATAGAGTTGCTGCGTACAGAAAATATCTTGAAACGGGCTATCGATGTTGAGGCTGGTGTGTCTGAGAAACCTCGAGTTACAGAAGAACATCCAGATGGATGTAAGTAATCGTAATATTACACAATAATAATTAAGTCAATAATCTTACAGTCTATTGTCATTATAATAGTATTCTCAAATAAATAAAATAATAAATAATTTTAACATATTTCGATTTTTGCAGTGGATTTGTCGCTTTATAAAGACGAGTCGCAACTGAAGAGAAGAAAAGGCTTGCACAACGAGAAGTCGAATCGTAAAAAATCTAAGAGAATCGCGAGTTCTACGGATGATGACGTAGAAGAAGAAGAACCGGACCGAAATCAGAAAGCATCCAAAGTGAATCGTGCGAAGAAACATTCGGTCAAGGCGTTGGCAATCGCTAAATCTGTCGCGAAAGGCAGCAGCAGAGCAGAGAGAGCGCTAAACAGAAGCACGAAATCCGGCAATAGTTTAGACAACGACCTTGTTACCACTACTGTTACTACTGCTGCTGTAGCTGCAGCTGCTACTACGTCTATCGTAACTACCGCTACGTCTGCTACAGCAGTTGCCACTACTACTGTTACTAGTGCTCCTGCAACTGCTGCTACCACTACAACTACTATCACTCCCGCCATCAGTGTTTCTGCCATAGCAGATACCAAAAGTGTAGAAATAAAGAAGTTGGATTTAAAGAAGAACGGCAAACAGCAAAGTAACAATGGCACTAGAGGGGTTCCAAGAACAAAACCCGGAGGTATGAAACGTTTTATACATATTGTACATTAAAATGAATTCTCTCTGTGCTATTTTTTAAACAGATTTTGTTAGAAGATGAAATTTTGCCGTTTGCAAAAATTCAGCCGTTTAACTAAAACTTTAAAATAATTAAATCTTGACGCGATAAAAATATATATGTTATGTTTAAAGATTAAGTCAATTAACTGAAATTTAAATTATATTTCTTATTAAAATATTAAATGTAAAGGTTCTGCTCAAGCCACACAGCAATCGAGTAAAATAGCAGGACGTCCGAAGCGTATGGCCGCTACCACCGGCGTTGTTTCGACTGAGGAAGCACCTTCTCCAAGGAAGAAACCACGCGGTCGGGCATAAAATTAACTTAAACGTTGCTTTTTTTATGCTACAGCTGAGTCTGTATCGTAGGCAATATGTACGTGTGGTACACCACTTAAAATTGCAATCAATTTGTTATGTAATATATACATGTGTATGGATCTCAAGATTCTTGAATGTATCATGTGCTGCGATAATATTATAGTCCAATGATACGGGATCAACGACTTGTATCTCTGATTCGTCAAGTCGCATTTGCAAAAAAGAAGAAAAGTAAAAAGTAAAGATAAAAAAAAGAGACTCAGAGATTTATGCGAGCGATATTGTGATATCATACAAAATTTGTACATATCGTCTACGTCTCAGACTCCTTCAGGAGAAGAAAGTCACGGAATGTGTGGGAACGGTACCTTGAGTTGAGTAATAACTAATCTACAGGGTGTCACATACTAATGCACTCTTGCAATAGTCTATTTTTGATGTTGTGAGTGAACCGTACGTGATTCAGTTAATTTTAATGTACACACACTTTCCATTGGATATGATATATACTATGTACAAATATACATGTTTGGCTGAGTGAGGTAGGAGTTATGTGTATTCTGTAAAACAGAGAGGAAGAGTAAGATACAAGAAATGAAAAAAAAATAGTGTCGATAAAGAAAACGAGAACAATCCCGAGTATTACCGATCCTCCCGAGTTAATTCTCGGTCGATCGATCGGTAAAGGATTTTGATGAAGTACAATACATTACTGTACATTATACTGAATCCTTGCTGTTTAAAAAATAGCACATAAAAATGGTCCAGCGCCTATATAAAGACAAGCAGAGTAAAAAAAAGTGCCCTGAATTGTCTCCTTGTCAAGCCAAGGATTCGCGAGAAACTCGCGAGTGGAAAGTAGCACGTTATAGTTTGTTTCAATTTGCACATGCGACGGCCCGTTGTAAAATCGCAGGGTTCGAACAGAGATTTGAGAGATTGAGAGAGAGAGAGAGAGAGGGAGAGAGAGAGTGGTGCCACATATTTACGATTTTAGTTACATATAGACATAAGTTTTAGGAGAAGAGAAAGAAATAATACTTATTTAGAGCGATAAGTCTTGAATTTTAATTGTATAAATTTTGATTTATATACGTGTTAATTTTAATCTTCCCTTTTTATCATCGAAGGTTACAGAATAACGTAAGTGTACATTCAATGTCATACGTTAGACAGTTATGATTTATATATTTCGCCAAATTTATATAAATTTACATATATTTTAATATAGCACATATTTTATATTCTGTACGTTTGTTGCGAAGAACGCAAGCTTGTGTCAGTGTATTTTTTTTTTTTTCGTGGAGAAACTGTTAAGAACGTGTATCGTTTGATCGTGTAATGTGTAATGAGACATGTATGTTTCTCTTTTTATACACTATGACAGTAGAGATACAAGAATCTTGCGAAGCAGATAGATTATTTATAATGTACTGAGAGGTCGGCAGCTTCGAGCGATTAACGACAGAGTACCTGTCGTACGTCGTCGACTGCAAGAATGAATTTCTTTGATTAGGATTCCGTGTAAACGTCGGGATATGTGTAAACGTATTTTATACATCAGACCGTTAAAGTACTGTCATTTTCTTGCTTGATTTTCGCCCGAAATGTAAAGCGTGTACATAAAGCGATTAGATAATCAAAATTGTGCATACGAGTGTTAACCGCCAAGGGACCTTCCTTCGTGGTGTTTCCGAGCGAAATTCTGGCGAACACATTGCAATTCGCTTAGCACGTATCACACGACATCCGCTTTTCATTTAGCAATTATGCAATTCTCTCGATAATCGCTTATTGTTTCTCGATCATCATGGGCGCTTATACGTTGAGCGCAAACACGTGACCCCGCCACGCCGTTTGAAAAAGGGAATGAACAGGCATATCGACCTCTGCTCGAAAAAGAAAATGATAGAATACGATATAATTATAACTAAATGGTTAAGGTGGAATTTTTAATTCTCGAAATGGGACACGCATACACGAGTAAGATATCAATCCTGTCATACTTGGTCCATTGCACATTGTATTTGAGAAATATACGCATACAAGGCATACTGTATAAATTTAAGTAAAGAATTCTAATAACAATACACACACACAGAGAACTGTTTGCTCATCTTATTATCACTCGATTTCGCTTTAGGGATGCTTGACATATTTTTTTTTCTTTTTTCTTTCTTTTTTCCAAGAAAAGTACAAGCGTCGATCGTCAGCAAAATGTGCAATCAGTGAAACGCGATTACGCATAACCGTCAAACGTGAAGACGAAGACGAGTCGTTCGACGCTCGCACGCATCTTCTGGAGATTCTTCATTCTCATTAAGTGCGACTAAAATGTGTTGTAACGAAATGTACTTCAACGTTGCGCGAGAAATTATTTTTCCCCCCGATTCAGAGAGAAAAGTGAATTCATTGCCGAGAGACCCCCGGGAGACCTGCCGGGATCCTCTTCGTTCTTACACGTATTCGACCTTCGTCTCAAGCTCGCACTCCGATTAGCTCCTGATGGAGGAAACGGTGAGATCACCGAGGCGACGACGTCGTCGACGCTCGCATCCGAAGATACAGATCCGTCGTACGGAACCGTTCGTGTTGAATCACGTTAAATGCGACCACGGAATGGGCTACGAGGAGGAGCGTTTTTCGACTCGCGTAAACGATTGAGTGTCTTAACGCTAGCTCTTATTAGATATATATAAGTGCTTCGGATGCTGGTTTGATAAGGTAATCAAATAAACTAACTGTACGATGTATATATTCGTTAACATATATCGATCGTGATATATGCGTACGATAGAACTCTAAGTGATCATATCTTTCTCGCACACCGCGTCTTCTTACGTTCCTCTCGACTTCTATGTCCTTCACGTTGGTGAGTCCTTCCCCTCGGAGTACAACGTGTACATATTCCTGATCAGATTTATTCGCGAATCCGCTCTTCGGTGGATCCCTGATGTTCTGAATCTTTTTTTTTTTTTTTTATTTTTAATAAACAAACACACGTAATTGTCTTCTTTTTTTAATTTCAGCTTGAGCAAGTTTGCAGTTTTACGGGCGCATCTCATGATTGATAAAACATGCATTATTGAAGAACTCTGTCAGGCGAATTTGAAGTCCAAACATTCCGTGACGTCAGAATTTTACTTTCGAATTTTATCTCCGATTATAAGAAATCTCAGTTACGAAAATGGGACGCTTATTATTCAGGAAAATATTAAGCCTAATCCCTTCAATCAGGGTCATTTATGTCCCCCCCCCCCATTTCTAACAGTCGTAATGTGCATTTTTCAACAAATAATTGTTATAAAAAATATTTAAATAAATAATTTCCAAATGTTCTTTACATTGATTTTTAGTCGAAGGTATAAAGAGATTATAAACATTTTTGTGAAATTTTTCGAAGCTGTCAACATAGTGAAAAACTGGACCCGAAATACTCTGGTTGGAGGGATTAAGTTGCGGAAAAAACGTTGGAGGGATTAGGGTTAAAGACGCGAATAGCACGCAACTGTGTTTGTATGACGCGTGACAGAGTTCGAGAATAGCTTCCGACATATTGAAAAAAGAGACTGTGCATTGTTAAAAATGTGGGAACGATATGATGATCGATTAAACGAACTGAATAAGTTTCTCTACTTGTATCCGAAGTCTCGCCGAATTAAAACGATTCGCGCGTACTCTCATGCTATCTTAAGTAGCGAGAATTTTATATACTTGTAGAAAAGAAACGTTCACCTTTTTTCTCTCTCCCCGGGGACGTTTCTTCCCTCTGATTTCAATAAAAGTTGTTTTGTCTTGTAGGATAACCGTAAGAGTAAGATAAGCATTTTACGACCGAATAGAGGGTGAGATACATGTGTATTGACTTCACCTGCGGCTCTCACGCAACTTTCTCGATGACGAGTCGGAAAATTAACGCAGGCACACAAAAGATGTTTTGTACAAAAGGTCCTTTGGTTATGTATGTATAATAAAGTGACGTCCAGAAATATATATTGTGGATAATCGTTCTTTCGAGGCAAGTTTCTCGTAGAAAAATATAGTTATCATAGTTCGCTACGATAATACTGCGGTGTGGAAAGCAACGGGAAACTATCACACTATCTTCCCATGAGAATTAATGAAGTAGTATATAGTGCTACTTTATTAGTCACCACACGTCGAACACGACGTTAGCTGATGATGATGAACTAGCGACAATCAATGGCAAGGATAATCCTGGAAAAAAAGCACGACTCTCATAGACTGTCCGCTAGTTAACGATATCGACAACAGTCGCTAGGAGTTACAGAATAGCCCCTGTAAGACAATTCAGATTTTTCTCTTTCTCGATCACATTAGTTTCGATTGAACAGTTTTTCAATTAGTCCCGATGACCTTTCCACTTGATGTCTGTGGAAGTCGCGTGTGTCCCATAAAAATAAATACGAATAGCATAATATAAAAAATGTGTTTTAATAAATATCAATAGAAAAAAAGTTACAGAAAATATCTACAGGGATTACAAAATGTCGATATATATATAAAATTACATGTCCCGCAACGTAATGATCTAGGACCCTTACATCTGTCAATGTAAACTATCTAGTCTTAAAATTAGCCTTAACAATAATATTGATCGCTATTGCTAAAGATAATCGTATAATACTCTTCATTGCGACACCCGATTGAGAAATATTGTCGATTTTCATAGTTCCGTTCACGCGCGTTAGTAATAAATAACACGCAATTACAACGATCAAAATCCTTGGCGGCGGGTAACGATAAAACGAGTCCGAAAAATACAGATTGTCCAGATACGGGACAGTCTTCGATCGTGCGACGAGTAGAAGAGGGGAAAAAGGAGGCTTTCGCAAAAAAGGGACCAATATTCGCGAGTACGAAACGAGTTCTAGATTACAAGGCACTAGTAAGAACTCAATTGTTATTCTCTTTTCAAGTATCCATTGTACTTCGCGGATAATGAAAGAGCCTTATTTGTCATAATGTAGGACTAGCATGATATACAGGGTGTATCACCGCTAAGGCATCGTTCTTTAATGGCAGATTTCGTAGCGGAAATGTTACCCTTTATCGTCCCTAATTGTATAATCTTTCAATTTTTCAATGTTTATCTTTCGAACTAAACTTCCAAGTTAAAATTTTATCAAGGTATCTATTCGCGAGAATTGCAGAATATCATTTGTTACCTATCTCTCATCTCTTAAAGCTTAATTTCTTCTAAAACTTAACTGAAGTTTTTTAAATCGCTCTTCATCTTTTATCAATGCTCCGATATTCCGCCGAAAAGAACTTCAACTGAAAGTAGTCGAGAAAAATATCCGTTATTGAAATGTAGATCGATATAGAAGTGAAACGCCCTGTATACGAGAGATTCAAACATTTATCGAAATTGCGCATTTGTTCGACTGTACGAGTATACAAGCACCGTCAAAGTCGCGTTCTAGAATACTACGTTCGATAAAGAGAATTATAACACAATTCTCTGGTTATACAGGAACATTCGTAATGAAGTCTTTATGTTTCGAACTTGTTACACGACTCTAGATCCCTTAATTGTAATACGCTTGTATACTGGAGAAAGATGCTCTTTGGGATATTTTCTATGTACAACGATGGGTAACCGTCGTAGTTATATCGCGCTTGAATGAGAAAGAGCGACTGCATTCTTCTTCCTTTCGTCCAAAACTGTATATAATTTTGCCTTATAGCGCACGATAACTCGTGTATCGTTTCTCAATTCCGGAAAATATCGTAAATATAGTATACATATTTTATTATTAAACTGCGATCCTAATCGGGTGACGTTTCATCATTGTCGTAGTACGACATGTAGGTAAATGTATATCGTAAGCCTGAGATTTATAGTAACTATATCTCTTTGCTCAAGAAAACCTGCACAAATAACACATGTAATTTACATCGAGAGCGCATGTCTTCCACAAAAATTTCTTTGAGCAAATTGCAGTGCCATTTTTTACTTGTGATAAAAAAATTGCATTTTACCTAATCCCAATGCTTATACATTCGTACAAAAACTGATATCAACGAGTGCCACAAACGTTTGTACATTTGTCGATACTCGAAAAAAAACTCAGCCGCTTACATGAAAAATACTCGATACAATGTCATTATTTATGTTCGTATTAAAAGTAGGTATATTCGAACGATGTAATGAATTGATTTCCCTTGTTCACAAAGATAAATTGGAGATTCAATGAACAATTTGTAGTACACGATTTCCTAAAATAATCAATACAATATGTATGTACGAACTCGAAAATGAAACGCGCCATAGCGAGTCCTTATAATACAATTTTAAAAAAGCATTCGCGTGAAATACCGTTTTTCTAAATAATATAGATAAATTACACCTCGAGAATTTTTTTCTAAAACTCATTTGATCGGACTTATCATAATGATTTCCAAGTTAAAAAAAAAACTTGAAACTTGAGTTTATTTGCAGTCGCCGATTAAACCAGAGCCTCGGCATGATAGTGATGATAATGATGATGTATGTGCTCGTGAACGTGCCTTCGGCTGGACGTGGCCGCCACCGCGTTCTGCGAGAATTCACGTTCGAGCCAACGAACGACTTGTGCCATCGCTCGAGCCTGATCCTGCTCCCGTGTAGCATGCTTCAGCTGATGCTTTTTAGTCGTTCTACCGCATTGTTGCGTATGAACAAATTGCGCGTCATTGCGTTGCAAGTTGTTGTGATTGTTGGTAATCGTTTGCTGATTAGCCGTTTGCTGGTTATTGTTGGGCACGAGGTTGACGATGTTGCGGTGAGCATTGCCGCCGCTGCTGGTGGTGTGCTGCGGCGTGTCATTGTAGATTGTCGTCGGTGCGATCACATTACGATTCAGTATCTGTGAATACGTCGCGTAAGTCTTGGGAGAGGAATGTGTCGCGTTATTCCTTGGTGTCGTGTGCCGCGTCTTTCTAAGATTCGCTGATCGCGACTTGACCGGTGTTTTGGGAAACGATACGGAATGATGAGTGCTCTCCCGGATTGGTTTGTGATAATTGACGGTCGTTTGACGAGGCTCCAGAGATGTATCCTGATTATTATAATTCGAGTTTTCTACATGGGGACTATGAGATGGAATGCGCGATTGTTCGTTTTGATGTCGTTTCCTGCAGATAAAAAAAAACAGATTCAATTTATAACCATTCAAGACATTCTTTTGAGGATTTTATTATCTGTTTTAAATATTGTATTTGTATTGTAACATAGACCTATAAATCTTGATAAACAAGAAAAGTGTATTAAATTTAAAAAAATGGAAAATTTAATTAATATTCGAGAATATTAAAATATTGCTAATTCGAGGAAAAATTTTAATTACCTATTGTACGTATATAAGCAAAATTAATATATAAAATTTTAATGTGCATCAATTTTACAAAACTAATTAACTCACCTTGATGTGTGGAAACTGAGATTATTTTTTTCCATGTTGGCCTGAATAATCTCCAGCAATTGTTGTCTTTGTAGAGCGCCGCTGCGTTTCCTCTGATTCGTCGTAAGAAGCGGCGTTAATGGCGAGAACGCGGGGGAAGTGTCACTATCATCGCTCACATCACCCTCCGAACTGTTTGAATAGGGAGATGGTAAATGGGGCACCGGACCGACTCTTTTACGTAGCTCCTCTTGTTGTACTCGATTCGTTCGAGCGTTTTCATCATCGTCCTCGCTGTGAGTCTCCACTTCTTTTCGTTCAGTCTACAACGAAAATCAAAATGACAAATAAAACAACTATAAACATAATGTGAAAGTAATGCTTTATTAAATAAAACACATAATTTATAAAATGACAGAGGAAAAGAGGCAGATATATTTTTGTCATTTATTAAAAAAAGTTCGTATGTGATCTACTTTTGTAAAACAAAAAACTTGCATATTTAATTGATATATTTTATTATATTTAATTGATTCAACATATGTAAAGACTTTCACCAAGTATCGAACGGGCAATTATGAAAGTTTTATAAACTCTCAAAAGTAGTAAAAAGCTTCGAAAGTAATTCGTAATATAATTTCACGATTATGTGTCATTATCAGAAATCTCATGAGAGAAAACGTTCGTAAGAAACGCATTTATCTCTTCGTTCTTATACTTGCTCGAGCCGCAATTGGTATCCCGACGGGCGTATCACGCGCATGGCTCAGATGTCGGGACCGCCGGTCGCGGTTCCGATGCACATACGTAACGTGGTTCATACCAGGAATGTAGGTCTCACCTGACAACGATACCGCGTTGCTCTTCTCCTTCTAGGAACTCTGCTCGCGCCATGCCGAGCGGTAGCGGTGGCTGCTGTTGCATGACTACATGGGGCGGCGTGCTTCAAATGGCAACAGGACGACGGGTTGTGCTGGTGACCGGGCAATGTTGCGGCCTGTGGCGTTTGCGTGGCATTTAGGCAGGTGCCGGCGACATTGCGCGGCGGCTGGCTGCTGCTGCTGCTGGCCCGCTGATCCGGCGACACCGTCAGCTTCACCTTAATCGTCTTACTGCCGCACGGCGGTACTTGGATCGAAGCACCTAGCGTGTCGTAAATGGTGGTCACCAGACCAGCTATGTCGTCCTTGGTGATCTTCCCGTGCCCGTCGAAGTCGTACAGAGTGAAAGAGAACTCCTGCCGTCTTCTGTCACCTTCCGCAACCGACACGTCGCATTCGAATTCCTGCAACGAGAAGGAGGTCACTCGGATTAAAGAAAAAAAGTCTCAGATGCGTGACTCTAATAATTATGGATAACATAATTGTAGCATGTTGAAAAAAGTCTTACTAACAAGGACATAACACGTGCACTTGAAAAAAATACAAATATTGTATATTCCTTCTTCATTTATATAATGAAACGGTATTTCTTGAGAATTCTCATTAATTTAACTGATAATAACTATCTCGTTTAGCTTAAAAGATTGATATTGACATGAAAAAATTCTATTATACTAAATTCGATTTATTTATCGATACGACAAAATTGCACATTTTTCGGAGAATTTCACTTATGCCATCTTCAAGAAATAAAGACGCACTGGGTTAAAAAATAATTAGTATTAAATAGCATAAAATAAAAACCAAAAATGGAAGAGAATGCGAGATAAGAAATTATCATTATTCAAATAAGATGTGTCGACTTAAAACTAAGTAACAATGTAATATTTAGCTTTCCTACAAGATATCTCACTGGGTAATAGTAACTACTACAAACTTTTACAATAAATTAACTAATTTGAGATCCCCGATATACGCGACGCCATTTGCTACAAGTCGCATTTCCCTATCAAGGATAATAATCAAAGTATTTTACCTCGAAACTAAGCTGTTTCGTTGTACCGCAAGTAGGTTGTTCATCATTGGCGGTAGGTCCTGCAGGTACACTCGAACTATCAGCCGCAACCTGCGGCGACTCCACGGGGGAAATTAAAATCGGTTGCGATTCCGTCGTCGGTGACGAGACGTTGCAAGTTGCCGGGCCGCCCGTAAGCAATTCCTCGGAATCGCTACCCTCCGTATTGGTCCCTACGACTGAACAGGTAACAAGAAAGATTCATTATATGAGAAACGGTACAAGCAGCTTCAGCCGACGCAACCGTATCTTTCTCGCGTGGTGTACAAAAAAAACCAAGATTAGATTCATCGTAGTTTTGTTTTCTATCTTAAAAAGGATAATTATTTCTCGGGTAATTGTTTTATTAGATCGACGTGCAAACGTGCGATTGGGCGCGGCGCGAGCCGGGAACGCGATCCGGGAAGCCGTTCTCCAGTCGCTCGCTCGCTTTCCCGTCGCGCACGATCGCGATTTCTGCCCTCGGGCTGCGAGAGAGGCAGAGGAGCGAATAAAAGGCGGCATTTAACACGCGCCGTGGCATCCGCGACCGGTGGCGTGTTTGGTGCACAGACGGTATTTTTACGCTTCCCCGCGCCGACAGTCGCGCGGCGTTCATCGGGGAGGAAGCCTTTCGGTGACTGGGAGAAGCAGCTGAAATTCTAACCCATAACCATCGAATTTCGATGCTGCGAGTTTTTACGCATCTCTGACCAGCACAAGCGACAAAAGCTTGATTTTTACAATTTTAGAGAACGAAGTGTTTATAAAAAAAAAACCCCCAGAAAAATGCTTTCGTGACGATCGATATCAAATGTTTTACAATAGTTGCAAGAACCATCTCCGAGTTGGTGGTACAACCATTTTACAATTTTTCAAAAATATCGATTTCTTTTTTCTCGATAACGGAGCCCTGCGCAATAAATTTTGATCTACATTTTTTGCTTTTCGTAGCAAAAAAGAGCTTTTATCAGGTATACAACGGAATAGGAATTTGTAGGATTTAAAGTTGAACATCTAAACAAGGGTTTGTGAAATAAAATTCTCATTTCTCGATTCTTGATATCGCATTATGAATACGATTCTAAGCAGATTTCAGATTACATCTGGGGCGTATGAAATTTATTTTATCGTATTTGCTATATATCGTACTATACTCGCTATATCCAGTTTCAACGAACTTGTATGCAGAATCATTATATAACGTATAAGCAACTCGGCTCTAGAGTGAAAAGGTCGATGTCAAACTGCATCTCCGTTTCCCGGATTTACGTGTTCGCGCGTCCGGCATCTTGCCTTGAATAATATTTCATGTCCTGAATCGTAAGCTTCGGTTTTATCGTCAACCATTGTGTAATGGGTCGTAAACTCGTCCCACCTAACGGGCACAAAGCGCGGATGTACGATAGACGTGGTTGTTAAACTCGGACTCGACAGAGTCCGCATATGCGGTTTCGCGTTTTACGTACGTATGCGCAAGAGGTGCGCAAATCCACCTTCGACATTTGATACCGCTACCACCACGAAAAACAGACGAATATTCGTGTGAGCTGCAATTTGACGAGCGACGGTTAAGCTGTCTTTTCAAATTCTGCGTGTACAATACAGAGGAAAAGATACGTCGCTAAATCCATTAACCCTAGAACCTGGGTTCCCTCCCTAGGAACCCCTGTATAAACATGGACAAAAACTTACCCACAACTTGAAACCAAGTGAATTTGAAAGAAACGTCTCATGACTTTTTTCCAGCTTTATTTAATGGCAAAAATATAACAGAATTCTGTTCTTCGACGTTTTCTACACTGATCAATTTTTTAAAAATTGAATTTTGATCATTTTTTCCAGAAGTTATGAGCAAATAAGAATGCGCTAAGTAAAATTTACTCATATGTTTAGGATTTAAATTTTAGCTATTTGGAGTTAATCCGCTATCGATTTAACGTTTCTCATTCACTGGGCTCTTTTTACATCTTATTATTACTGATTAAACACATATTACGCATATAATTTCTGGAGTTAACAACTTATTCTCAAAAATTCACATGAAGCGACTATAACTTTAATAAATATCTCAGAACGCAATCGCGCTGCATTTACGAAAAAATGATCAATATTAAGACTCGTGGGCCATACATTCTGTACAATTCAATTTTCAAATTCTCTCAGACTTATTTTCATGTTAGAAGCGCAAATCTTTTATAAAGTTAAATATAATAGAAATAATAATTATTAATATATATTAAAAAGATAAATTATTAAATAAAGTTTGTGAGAAATCTTCAAAAATTTTATATAATTATTTTTAAAAAGCATTATTTGAAGCCATTTTTTTATCTGGCAATTGAGATTCATTGGAATCATGTACGACGGAAAACGGAGAAGTGGATGAGAAGGAACTTGGAGTAATTTTGCTGTCACTAAATGCACGCACCGCAATTTCCGCGCTATTTTCAACGACGCATTACAGAAGACAAGCGTGTAGACTGTAGACTATAGACTATAGACACAGGCCAAAAGCTAAGAAAAGTATGACGTAAGACCACGTGGTATCCACCTCGATAACATCTCATGGCATTATTCACCGTTTGACGACGGTCATTCTTTTGCGGCAACATGATTGATGTCTCAGACGCTACCGCTGTGCTCATATTCTTTCCTCTCTACGCTAGTTTTCCGTTGAACCTTTCTCCCTTTTCCCCCCTATACCTTTGCTAATTAACCATTTGCCTGGCTTTTTCTCAGGTATATCCGAATTTCTCTATTATCTATCTCCGAATGTTTTTATTATCTAAGAGCAAAATTTATTATACTTAAAACTTTAAGATATATATATAGAATGAATACAAAGCAAGTGAATAAAAGCAAGCACACCTTATCGAGAGTACATTTTATTATTAAAAATAAATTGGCAATTGAAAATTAAATTTCGAAGTTTTTCTTTTTATATATCTACCTGCTTTTTAGTGTTTTGTGTCTATAACCTACACTTCTAGACACAAGCCGAAAGATAAGAAAATAGCTTTAAAGAGCATTTTACTGATAAATGATCATTTTTCTTCGGATTATCTCGACAGACATAGGTATATTTTAATCTCGGACATAATATTGAAACAAAAACTTGTAACAAGATTGTTGACTGACAAAATAAATTGAAGCCAGAATTCTCAAATTTTTGATAACTCAAAATTAAACGAGTTTTATATTTTTTGTCAATTCATTGTGTATAGAATTTTTTAAGACGTTTTGATCTTTGCGAAATGTATGCGTAATAACTGTTCCTGCTTTTTACAGTTAAATCGCGATTATCGTTAAGAAACATTTCGTAAACGTGAGATACGTGTGCCATTACAAAATAACTGTAGAAATAATTTAAAAGCAACACGTCGTCATCACAATCAGGGATTAAATCCCGTTAAACGAGCAAGGATATATCTAATTTAATGTCGTTTTACCCTCTCGTGAGAGGAAACACGTGTGAGCCTAGCCTTTAAATGTCTGAAATAAAGCCAACAAAGTGTACATGTAATTGTTTACGTCAGCTGTAATCAGTTAAAATGAGAGAAAAGGAGCGATCATTACCAGAAAAGGGTCTGTAGCCAGCGAGGAACCTTGCTCGCCACCACTTTACCAATCCGGTAGCCATGGGACCTTCATGCGTGCATGCGTGCGTGCGTACGTGCGTGCGTGCGTGCGTACGAGCGTGCGTGTGCGCGGGCGATCGCCGTGATCCCTCTACACTTCAACTCCCCGCTCTCGAATCGGCGGCACACTTTGTTCCTCCTCGGTAACTACCGACACGCCGCCCTGGGTGCATACGAGGTATACGCCGTGCTCTCTCCCCTCGCTATTTCCGGTTAGTCGCAGCTCTCTGCAAGAACACGATTCTCTCTGCACCTCGCGCTCGATCTGTCATCTGGCAGCGGTTCGTAAACCATCCAAGAGCCGCAACAAGAACGCGGATCGCACGGACCACCAAAATTCTGTATTAGCGAATACGTGGGACCGCTGCTGTCGCTGTCTTGTCGTCGTTGTTGTTGCCGTCGCAAATGCACACAGTACGCACGTGCTCGTGGCGGAGCGTGCCGAGCGGGCAAGCGAGCGCGAACGCGACAGCCTCACGGCACTCGCTCGGGAAAAGTCACGCGGCACTGCCAAAAAACCGTACGATCTTGTGGATCTCGCGCATCCGAGCGCAAGCGAACACGAGGTAAACGAAAAACGTCCTCCTCCTCCTCCACCACCTCCACCTCTTTCTCCGCGCAGGTACAAACCCGCCCCGTCTCACGACTCGGACGCGACTACGGGTGCTCGTCCTCGCCTAAAAGCACGTTCCCCGTAATTCCCCTACCTACCCGCGCGCCATACCACCACTACCGCCGTCACTGTCGGCAGTGTCGGCACGGCACCATCACCATCGGCGCAGCCACCATCATACCAACCAGTCAGCCAGCCAGGCTGGGCCAGGCAGGCGGGCAGGCCGGCTTGGCAGCTTGTATTCCTCGGTTCGTCGTCGCTCAGCGCCAAGCCGGGGATACACGGACCCCGAAGGTAGGAGGCGCGGCGCGGCTCTTCAACCTCTACCTACTCTCCTCTCTTTCTCTTATTTTCTCTTTCTCCTTTGCATACCCGTTCACCGGAGAGCTCAGCGCTGCCGTCTTCCTACAAGAATCTCGCAGTGTGAAGCCCCGTTTACACGACCCAGAACTGTAACAGTACTCTGCCCACATTATTACGAACGCACACCACATGCAACGAAAATTTTTAAAATTTGTCTTCCTCACGATACGTAAAAAGTATTCCTCTTTCATTCCCGCGCAATTTCTCAAAAACCAAATATATAACGAGCTAATAAATTGGGATTTTATTTCATTCAGGTAATCTCTAGCTTCAATTCGCGAATTACAAAAAGATTCCCTTTAAAGATTCAATGTTCTCTTAAGAGTGTAATGCAATTTAATTAATTCGATCGATCTCTCGATCGTTCTCATCGATTAATTATAAATAGTGTAAAATAGGCTTAACGACGAGGAAGAACCAGCTTCGCGGCTACTCCGAGTTTCGATGCGAGAAGAAACTACGCTCGGTGCCGTCTCAAGCTCGGAGACCAGCATATAAATTTCGTTGCCGATCGTCACGATTGTTGAGCGACAATCGATTTCCGTTATCTTCCGGTACGTCAAATCAGGCCTGCCTTCCGAAAACCGACCTCATTGCGTTCGTTGAACTCGTCTCGATTTATCACGTTCTCGTCAAAAGACGCCGTGATAAATCGAAATCTTTGACTATCTTAAAAAATTATGGGCTGGAGAAAAAATGAGCGCCTTTGTTATGTGATGATTCTGACGCGGAATGTACACCTTGAGTTTCTTCTTCTGCGTGAAGAAACGCCGAATTAGCGACGATTTTCCAAAGCTATCTCATCCTTGCAAATCGTGAGCTTCCAGTTTGTGATTCGTCTTATTTTTTTATTGCATTAGGTAATTATTAAATCTAATTGCTATTCGAAAAGTTTTAGATATTGTATACGTAATCTTTATTTTAAATAAAATTGATCTCGTTTATAAATTACATCATAATGATTTATCACTGATGTAACAATGATGACTGATTTTACATTGTATTAACATTTATCAGTCGCGACAAATAAATTAATATCGAAATTAATCTTCGACGCATAAAAGGGATTATATATGAATGATATATTGAATACTTTGTAAAGTACCAACAGATAGTTTCTTTAAATTGTTTTATTTATTAATTCATAATTCGACGCTTAACTTTTCTACCACGATTGTAATGATAAATAAAGAAAATTAAGTCAGACTTGTCGTAGCACACTGACATAAAATATGACATTATTTATCTCGAAAAATTGACCTGAATTATAGTAATCACACGTTGTAGTAATCGAATTTAACGACGGTGCTTGAAGATCGATAACAAAAAGATTGAATTCGTTATTATGCCATCGTCCCGCGCGAATGTATATATTCGCGATAAATAATAATCCGATCCCTTTCCCGCGTGCGGAGAAACTTAATCGCGCGATTGTTGTTAAACAAAAGAAAGAGGAAACTCTACACACTTCCGGCCCACTTCCGTTGTAAGAATCGATAGCCCCTCGTCAATGAGATCACTTCGACTGTTTACGTCGACGACACGCACGTCATCGCAAACGCACGGTCGTGTTGTTTCGACGCTTCAATGAATCACGAGTCGGACGGGGAGATGAGAGACGCCGACGGGGGTACAGAGAAAAAGGGAGAGAGCGAAAAGGGGAAGTGGGTGGAGGGTGAACAGGCAAATTAGAGAAATGCGCTCCGATTTCGCATTCTTCTTTTCGTCGATATTTTTTATTTACATTGCCTTCACCGAACCTTCACTCTCGCTGCGCAATACTACTCGGAAAGTCCATCCGTGTCAAATCGGAGATACTCTTTTTGGAGACTGTACCCGTACGCTATTATCTCCTAGCGGTGTTTCAGAAGAAACATAGGCGTCGCCACGTCGAAGGTCTCGGGGCTTGTTTCGAGACCTTCTGCCTCTCGTTCATCCCTTCCTGCTCCCCTCTCCTGAAGGTCCTACTAACGTGCGCTACCGTCAGCAGCACGCTCGATCGAAATAAAAAGAGAAGAGAAACAATTAACTTGAACAAAAACACGACAGGCTCCCTTTGTATGCAACGTCCCGCGCTGACTGCGTAAGCGCGAAATTAAATATTATACGTCGCGAGATACATATATACTGACACCTCTATGCTTTTACATAGTCCCTCGTCAGTCCCTTCTCACGGCATAAAATGATGATTTCAAAAAATAAAATATCGAATAAATCTTTGAGCCTAGTGTTCATTAATCTGTCCACAATCAAATTCTCGCGAACAAATAAACGACTAACGAATAATAAAGATCGAGAAAATAGGTGCTACTTATTTGAAATAATTTTCGAGTGTGCATTTTTGTGAGGAAAATTAATTGTGACAGTTAATGATTGGCGGGTATTAATTGACATGTTAGTCGACAGGTAATTTTTTCGATAAATACATATATTGTCCAAACTCAAAAAATATTAAATTATCGCGATACTAAGAACGATTTGAAGATTTTATATATAATTACTTGAAGAATTTACCCAGTGAAAGTGATTATTAATGTATTATACTAAATATACTTTCGTTTTCTTACTTTTTCAATTTATATTTATTGTACGCTATTTCCTCATATCGTTTATTTTATGTAATACGCGTTAATCTTGGTTTAAAATATTTCAAATGTGTTTCTTTTCCTTTTACTGTAAAAACTGTGAAATTTGTGACGTATCGAAGGAATAATCGCAGAGTTGTTGCATCTTAAGACGAGTCGTACGTACTCGATCGTAACGACAAAATCCCTGTTGCGGATTCTCCGAGAAATGACAAAAGAGAGGCAGAGGGAGGGGGAGAGGAAGAGAAAACCGAGTGAATACAGCGCAATTCCACCGTTCGGAATTTTCTATTTCCTAGGGCAAAAGCCTTTGGTGACGCCACTGAACGACCGGCCGGTCGGTCGGTCGGTCGGTCGGCTCGAAGCATCCCTCTCACACTCCCTATACAGAAAGGCTCTCTACCCGCCATACCACGATGCGGCGTGCTGTGCTGTGCCGTACTGTGCCGTGCCGCGTTGCGGTACGGTTTGCCGTGCCATCCTCAGCCGAGTAGCGTGGCTAGTTGTTTCTTTTCTTTATTCCTTTGTCGGAAAGTCGGCGGCAAGTCTCGTTTTTAAGAGGCGGCAGAGAGGGCTGGGTGAACGGCGAGCGGGACGAGGGGAGGACAGGAGGCAAAAGGGAAACGGCGGCCAGGCCAGCGGGGGTTGCGAGGGGATTGGAGGGAGCAGGATGGTGGCTCGGTGCGGCTTGCCTGGATAGTGGCAAGAAGGGGACAAGGGGGGAGAAAGGGAAGCCCCGCGCGACGCGCTGTCCGTCGGTGAAATAAAACGCGCGGCTCAAAAACGCGGGTACAGACTAACCTCGAAATAACACTAGCAGCGTACACAAACTCTCTTCCCTTTCTTTCCCCTCTCCTCTCCTCGTTCTCTCTCTGTCTATCTGTCCGCGTGTGTTGAATTCGAGTCATCTATTAATAATAAACTATTTCCAGATGCGTCTTGTGCCACCATCAAGAACTCAATCGCTGCTCTCTTTCTACCTTTTTCCTAGGCTTCGCCTAAGCGCTTTGATCTCGACAGTCATCTCACCTGTGATCTCAGATAGAGCGCGAACAACCGAAACAGAATTCGGATTTATGTTCGATTTCATGTTAGTCGCATCGGCCAACGTATTTTGATTCCCGCGTGAATAAATATAAACTATTCTTACTCGTCTCGAGAAATTGAATACGATCAATTTTACGTAAATTTCAATTATCTGATCGCAAAAGAAGAAGAGATAAATATTGGCGACGTTCAGGTTCGCTAATTAGATATTCGGGGATAAAGCTCGCGGACGTCAATCGGATATCGACCGGTTGCGTCGTCGCGCGCGATCGCGTCGATTAGACGGTAACGGCGTTAAAAGGGCGAGGTAAATATTTATCGCGAGAGGGACGAGGAAGGGCCGCGAGATGCACGGAGGCCTCCGAGACACGCCGGACAGGATACGGAGAAGGCTATAATACAGTTTTGCCGCTAGCAAGCGCGGCGAGAGAGAGCGACTTGCCGGCCAACCGGCGTCGGTCGATTTTACTTGGACTCTCGGCGAAGGTTTGCCGGATGATACTGATTGTGAGCGGGAAAAAGGAAGAGAGACCGTGAAGGTAGGAGACGGAGAGAGAGAAGTCGGAGCGGTGGAACGAACGGACGAACAGACGAATGGACGAACGAACGGACGGACGGACGGACGGTGGAGCCTTGGTCGTGTTATGGCGCGGGGGAAAAGAGGAAGCGGCCGGTGCGTTTGATCTCAGCCGCGGGCGCCGACAAAGCGTTCGTCCACTCTCCTACAACGGCGGACCGTCCCTTGGGTGCGCGCGCGCGCGAGAGAGCGGCATCCATGTGTTAGCCGAGAAGGAGAGAAACAGAAGGGGGCAGAGCGAGAGAGAGGGAAGGAGGTTGAACGAACGAGAGCGAGCAAAGGACCGCGCGAACAACGAAAAGGATGGAATGACCAGAGTTGCCGAGGTGGAAGAGAGACAGGAGAAGATGAAAGGAGGAAGATCGTGAGCGGTTACTTCGGCGAGGAAAGACGAACGAAAGAGGTGGGGGGAGGGGGGCATGAGGGATCCGTTCCACGATTCATCGTGCTGTTGCGCTCGCTCTAGCATGGCGCTCCGCCACGCCACTCCCTCGTGGCGGTGGTACCCATACATACACACGCATATATACGCGCGCGCATCATCGGGTTTGCTATTAATAAATAATGCTCTCCGTAGTCCGCATTACAACTAAGATTCCTTCCCACACCATCACCGCCGGTTGTTGTCGTCGTCGTTGTCGTCGCGAGAATGTATTCTCGATTTCGAACACTCGACCGCTCGTGAACTCCGCCTTCTCTCCTTCTGTATCCCCCGGCCGACAACGACGGACATGCGGTCTGTCACATCGCGGAGGGACGCATTGATGTTCACGGCCTCTCTCCCCCGCGTGTGTTGGACCTATACATGCGCGCGCGCGTTTCGTGGGATCGCCACGATGGAGAAACGCGTCAATTATTTCACGTCGAGAAAAAGTTGCACCGGAGAAAAGAAGGAGATAAAGAGAAAAAGAGAGAGAGAGAGACGAGCTCCCGGCAATGTACGTGGTCTGACGAGAATTCCCTTCTTTTCACAATATTACTGAATCCATAATGAGATATTGATTCGTCTTTAATAACATGAAACAATTACATTAAATAGTAATGGGATTTTAATATATCTGCGAATACGTTAAAATCGCATTATCGTTCTCTATTCTCTACCCATTTCCTCATATTTAATATTGACACTTGAAACCTTACGGAGAAACGGATCGATAATTTAAATTCAAATAAAATAAGTGATTATCAAACCTAATGGAAAGTTTGTTAATATATATCGGGACGTGATACTAATTGACGATACTCTTTGCCCCCTCCATTATCACTTAAATCGAGCATCGCGTAATTACACGCGTTTAATTTACGGGCGAAAGTAATCGAATTACAAAATCCCCGACGATCGATAACCCGACGATAGCCGTTCGAATAACGTGTGACACATAAATGATAAGGGGAAGTCTTTGAAGTCCCCGGTTTCCGCGCCCAATAAACCGACAAAAGCAGCCGCCGCGCATTATAAATTACGACGTTCATTAGGAAGGCAATAGTTGCGCGCGGTAATAAGAGAGGCATTAAGCCTGAGAGCCCTCTATATATAGCGCATATCGGAATAAAAAGGAAAAAGAACAGAGAAGAAGGAAATGAAAAGCTGGACAAACGTCGAATTAACGCGAGTGATTCAAGCGCTTCCTCGAACTCGAAAATAATCGGCGATAGAGAACCTGCGATAGCGCGGCGAAAAGTCCAAGAGCCATTTCTTACGACGACACAGCGAAGCATCGTCCTGCTCGACCGACCACACTTCTCGACGAGGAGTGTTTTCGTTCATTGAGGACCTTGTGTTCGTTTTACTTCGGCCGCGAAACACGACCGTGGTCGATTGGACCGTTGCCCGTTCGAAGAGAAAAAAAATAGAACGCCGGCGAAAAAGAAGCGAGCGATATTCGATATTCGGAGGATTTTTCTGAAAGCGATCGCGATAAAAGCGCAGAACTCTCGGAATAATCGAATTTAATTTAATGCGGAGGCGGACTGTCGTCGTAAAACGCTGACTGATCCATGATCTTTGGCACGTATATTAAGCAAAGGAGTGATGCGTTAATGATTATAGATAGACAAATACGAGAATTTTCTCGAAAATTTTGATATTTTTCGAAATATTAAGTTATTTATTTTGATAAAATTTGAGTTTATAACTTGGATTTCAAGAAAACGATTTTATAAGATTTGAAACGTTTGATCTTTGAAGCTCCGAGATTTGTTGAATGTAACAGAAATGAACAGAAACAGAACGGTCGACCCGTATGCGCGAGATCAATTCATTCTGGTGGCTCCATCTGGCAGTTGGAATCGTTACTCGGCGTTATTGAAGAACGTTGGCATACAGTCGCATGCAATACGTTTTACCAGAAGAGATTTCTACACGACAAAAAGAAGAATTATACGCAACACTTTTTTAGAATTACTTATTTGAATCCTATAGCAACTAACTATAATAATTAATTATGTTGTATAATTTTTTGTATAATTACATATGGTTGACACTGTCACCCGGCTTTGTTCGTTTTTGCCCTTTAATTATAACATTGTTTTGAAAAAAACTCACCAACATTACTTATAATATTTGTATATTAATTAATTTATTATATTTGGAATTATATGCTTTCAATGTCATTTTATGCGCACATTTTAGAGAGCAACATGACGCGGAATGTACGCAGAAAAACTTTATTTTCTATTAAACGATTGCTTAAGAAATAATAAACTAAAAAGTGAGTTGCAAGAGAGATCCATTTCTGCTTTTATGAAACTACATAATATCCGTAACTTTACGAAAAATCGCTTTTTACATGAAAAACAAAAGCCGAAATTAACACACAATCCTTTTTCTTTTTCTAAATTTACGAGATGCACATTAATTTTTTATTATTCTTAGAAGTAAAGATAGTTTTCTTTATTTATAAAATAATTGCGGAACAATTATTATCAGTTAAAATTGCGTGTAGAATAATTTGCGATTAATTAGCTGGATAAATTTATTTAAAAATGGTAGATTATTCCAAATCAATTTTCGCTAAACAGTAAGAAACACGATTAGACTTCGATTAGAGAAGAAACTTGTTTATCTAAATTTCAATCGGATTGATATTCTACGTTGATCGACGTCAACCATCGGAAGTCAGCTGAAATATTTTAGAAGAACAATGCTAATGTTCTCATTCAAGGAAATCATGAGACGTGACATAGACTTTGTGAGGGCGAATAAATTTTTATAAAACATTGACGAAAAGCATCGAGTCGTTTTTGGTAAACTCATAAATAATTATCAGTGCGAAGCGAGGAATTTACGTTTATTTTGTGAAAAAAAGCGCAGTGACATTCATTGACCTTTCATATGCGATGGCGACGTGGCGATGAACCGTGACATAAATTACAATAATTCCGCGTCGGCCGCCGGCTCACGGCGTCCTGTAATTCGATTCTTAATGATAGCGGCAGCCGTCGAGCGATTCGCGTAATTTCGTGATACCGGTTCGCTCAAAACTCCAAACCGGTATTACGACGATGAATCGTTGTGAGAGAAAGAGAGAGGAAGAAGGGAGAGAGGAAGGGAGAGGGAGAGAAAGAGGATTCTAATCGGTTTTAATAGCGTGTTTCTTGTATATTGTACATATACAAGAAATATATAAATCGTGAATACGTCGTAGAATATTCGCTGACATTATTCATAGATCAAAATCCTTGAGAATAGTTGTGTTAATCAAATTCAATTGGGAAACCGGATGAACAAAGGTTGCGTGTTAATAAATCGCTATATAAGGAAACGATGCCGTAATATCGGCTCATTAGCCAAGAGCGGTGTTTCCCCGTTAATCGCGGCTTTCCGGCTGTTTGCTCGCAGACACTATTAGAATAATATTGTTGTAAGTGAAGCGATCGATCCGCGGATTTGAAAGACCATTTTATCATGATTAAAGTGTGTAGTTAAAAATATCGCAGTTTTACGCAACTTGATGAAAGCTTAACACAATGTCTAAAGTACATAAAATTTATAAAGTGCTGTGTATTTTGCAATTAATAAAAAATTTGTAAAATCTATTGGGAATTCAATATCTTCGTTATAATTTACAAAGTGAATAAATCTTTCTTCTGGTCTCGATTATATATTTTATACAAATTCTTATGCAAATTATTTCACAATTATTTGCATAATTGACTTATTGGCAAGTGGTTTTTTAAGAAATTATAAACGCGAATTAATGCGGGCTTGTATTCAAGATTATTCTTGAATAATCTTGAATACAAAAACAAATTGCATTAATTGTAAAAAAAGTCATGTCTTTTTATCACACGTATATTATGTGCTACATACATTCCTTTTGTTAAACAGAGAATGAAGATACTGTTGATTGTTGCCGTTGCATTGCTCATAGCTATCGAGGGGTGGGCTGTAGCTCATCCAGGATGGGGGACTTATCCTAGTTTCCAAAATGGAAGAGGAAATCCTGGCCATGGTCCACCTTGGACACATCCACAACGGATGGAGAATCAGAACAATGGATTCAGTTCCGACATTGAGTGGGTATGCCAAAACCCAAGGACAAATGATATGGTATGCACTTATAATAATCACGATTTTCAAATCCTCAAATGTAATATTTTGCAATAAATCAACCTTTTATGTATTGCAAAAACTTTTTAAGTAATTGTAATTATCTACAATATTTTCTAAGATTTAGAAAAAATTTTTTTGTACAAATTTTGATCGGAGGAAAATTAGAGAGCAAAAAGATAGTCGATTAAAATCCAATTAACTTTGATAGATATCTAATAGTCGAGATTGGCTTTTGAAGTATTTTAGAATTTTAGAATTAAAAAAAGCATTGATATACATTCGTATGGCATTTTACCATGATAGAATAAATATATTTAAAAACATATTTTACGTTTCGTAGATGATTATTGCCTCCGACGACACGCGACATACACCCCAAAATTATCCCAATAGGGAACCGTGGCAATGGCATAACGTTCCAGGACATCAAAAGGACCATCACTCGCGTGGGAATCATTGGACTCAACCAATCATCATCATCCAAGAAACTCCGAACACTGATAAAACTCAAACACCATTTCCTACAACAACGGAAATTCCTAATAATAATAACGATAAACAAACGCAATCACCGCCATATCACGGTGGAGAAGGATCTATCGACATTAGAGTTGGAAATTAAACATAATAATTTGTATCAGCTTAATTAAACAGTATAATTATTTAGTTTATTAATTGTAATTTTTAAACAAACATCCATTGTTTCTATTATGTTATAATATTGCCAATTATATGTTATTGATTTCTATAGAAGTCATTTTTTATTTTTTACAAACAAAAATATTTTATAATAATATGCATGTGGCCACGGAGCATGCGCAACATTTCGTCGGTATGACAAGTTTCGTAATCTATCGAGTCATCAACTTTAACAATTAATATCTCGCTTCGCAGAGCAGAGCGACGCTTTTTTCTGCCAGATTCTTTAGTTTCATGCAAAAACGCGTCAATTGAGTCCAATTTCGTTGATTTTTTAGCTGATGTAACTATTCTAAAGAAATACCATGCTATCAATACTATTGGCTACGTTCCGATGTTCACTGCCAGTACTGAAAATCTATAGTATACGTGACGTAAACTATAGATTTTTAGTACTGGCAGTGAATATCGGAACGCAACCTATATGTATGATTTTGTGTAATTTGTTAAGCTTTCTTCATTAAACATTAATAGTTAAATAATTGGTAAATTTTTAAAAATATTATTAGAAAAATACAACACACACAAAAAGATTAGTATAGCATAACATATTTATAGCTTTAGCTATAAGAAAAAATATATTTTATATATATATATAGATATATATATATATATATTTACCACTCAAATACCGTGCATATGCGAAAAAAATAGCATCGTTAATGGAGGATTCACTGTTTTTGAAAGAGGAGTTTCGATATGACCTACATAATATACGTCATACACGCACGCGCGCATGTCGTTGTTGGTTGTGTTCAGATTCCTCACCCGGGTGCACTATAAGTACTACAGCGTACGTGACATGTACTATAACTTCTAGTGTTATTCGGGTGGGGAATCTGAACGCAACCTTTCATGGAGAGTTCATACTGTGTCCGATGTTTAGGGTACGTTTGAAACCGCCGAGAAGTGTTCAATCAATAAATTTGTCGCTTTTCCATAAAAACTGTAAGTTGATTGGCTGAGCACTTTTTGGATCTCGGACCGATTTCTGATATCGTGGACACAAGCGCTTCCAATGCACATGCGCGAAAGAAACTTGTTTTACTACCAACACTGGTAAATAGCAGTACTGAATGCATCTCCTGTTGCAGTTGGTTTCTTGGTGTTAATTTGATCAGCTAGAGTGCTGAAGCAGCGTTTATACGTGAATGCGAAAAATATGGCAAGCTCGTCACGGTAAGCATCGCGAAAAGTGAATCTCACTTTCGGGCGTCGATCATCAAAGAATAACATCACAAATCGCGTTTAAAAGTGTATTAATTAAAGTAAAGGTTAAGGTCGCGTACAGCTCGTACGATTTTATTTACCGTACAAGGTGCACTTCTCATAGGAGTCAACGTAAGAGTAATCGCGAGCTGTCAATGTAAGGACAGAGGCTGTCATACAAACTTTAATAGTTAGATTGAAATTAAATTTGCACGATTGTAAAACTACGTTGCGTTTCGGTATTAACGTTCGCAACTTAGAAAAAAATCAAGATAAAGAACTTATTTGTTGATATTATCTATTGATATTGATAGAAGTGTATAGGAGTTTTTTGTATTAACAACCTATTTAAGTGATGTCAGAATGTACGAGATATTCTCGCGATAGAGAAATATTCCATTTTGAAGTCATTTGCTTACAGGAATGCCACAAACAAGGTTTGTTGTTATGCACATCCAGATGCCCCACTTATAGAAGATTATAGGGCAGGAGATCAGATTTGTTCGGAATGTGGATTGGTTGTGGGAGATAGGTAAAAAAGGCATACAAACATAGAAACATAAAGCTAGCTGTGATAAATTTGACATTGATATGTGGTGTTACAGAGTGATAGATGTAGGTTCAGAATGGAGGACATTCAGCAATGAGAAATCAGGAGTAGACCCGTCGCGCGTTGGCGGCCCAGAGAATCCACTTCTCAATGGTGCAGACTTGTCCACGATGATTGGACCTGGAACAGGCGCGGCGTCTTTTGATGGCTTTGGTACCGCCAAGTATCAAAATCGGCGTACAGTTAGTACTCAATTTCTTTTCCTTTTCTGTGACAAAATTCTTGCTAAACAAAAATATATTCTTTTCAGATGAGCAGTTCTGACAGAGCTCTGCTCAATGCGTTTCGCGAAATCAATAGTATGGCAGATCGTATCAATTTACCGAAAACTATTGTGGACAGAGCTAACACATTGTTCAAGCAAGTGCATGATGGCAAGAACCTGAAGGGTCGCGCAAATGACGCGATTGCTTCCGCATGTTTATACATTGCCTGTCGGCAGGAGGGTGTGCCACGTACATTCAAGGAGATTTGCGCAGTCAGCAAGATAAGCAAGAAAGAGATTGGTCGATGTTTCAAATTGATTCTTAAAGCTCTCGAAACTAGCGTGGATCTCATCACCACAGGTGACTTTATGTCCAGGTTTTGTTCCAATCTCGGCCTTCCCAATATGGTACAGAGAGCTGCTACACATATCGCTAGAAAAGCAGTTGAGATTGATATTGTACCTGGAAGATCGCCCATCTCTGTTGCCGCTGCGGCGATTTATATGGCATCACAGGTGCGCGAAAAACTATAGCGACACTACAATTTGTAATTAAATGGACATTATTTTATTTTCATACATTTTTATCCTATACAGGCGTCGGAAGACAAGAGATCGCAGAAGGAGATTGGCGATATCGCCGGTGTTGCGGACGTCACGATCCGACAGTCATACAAATTGATGTATCCGCATGCGACCAAGCTCTTCCCGGAAGATTTCAGATTTGCCACACCGATTGATCAGTTACCACAGATGTAAAATCAGGAAAGCTTTCTTCTTTCGAAATATATTTGACCATTTTTAAAGAAATACTTGTTTTCCATCACAAACGTAACCGATTATGTAACTTGATTATCTTTTGTCAATAGAGTACATTCCTAAATAATTTACAATTCATTATATTACAAGTAATAGCGTATTGATTTTTTCTTTTCTCTTTTTAATTTATCTTTTTATTCAGAATGTATTTTTCAAGGATGTATTGGTGTTTAGATCGAATTTAGTGTTTAGATTCTGTTATGTTTTATGTGGTATAAAAATAGCATAAAATCTCGTGTAATCTATATTTCTCTTACATACAATTCGACTTTCTTCTATTTGTGAATTTATAATATAGTATGAAAAGTAGTCCGATCGGTGGTGTTGTTATAGGAGATAAGACAACTATTTTTCCACATTATTAGAAAAAAAATTCTTATAACTCTTATAAGATCACATTAGTTGAAATGTGCGCGCGCGTGCGAACATATCGAATTTAGTTATTTAGTATATTAATATAAAATTAATTAAAATAATATATATATATTGTTTTAAAATTATATATATATATATATATATATATATATATATTATATACATAATTAACATACAATTAATTATATAATTAATATTTATATAAGTATACATATATTGACATACAAGTTTAGAATAGACGTCTCAGGAGATACATACACGATACAAGATGAAAAGGAATAATAACTATGTGTATATGTGTGCGTGATGATATGTTAAATTTTGTTTTTTAGAAAGTCCTTATATTCTCTTAATAGGATTGGCCATTGATTTTAATTTCTTTTCATATATACGCAATAAGTCGTTTTATCGCAACTGAGAACTGAAGTATTGTACAAGGATATTGTATAAAATTTATTCTGTGATATTTAAAAAGTGAAAATAATAACATTACTACAAGTGCCTGTAGTTTACCAATTTATGTCCAATGCAAACGATATTCTCTTAAATACATATACCAACATGTACATGTAAATGTATCAATTGATTACACGCCGCATTTATATGTAAGTTTTTAAGACAGTAATAAAATTTGAATTTGTTTATTGGCTTCCAGGACTGCGTCCCGATATTTACTCCGAGTATTTAAAAATTTATACTTTACGTTACATATACTATTTTTTTGTATTTTGAATGAATGTCGGAACACAGTTTAAGATTTTTCTATCGATAAGTGATTTAAATAAAACATTTTTAGCGCCTAATATCTTCTCCAACATTCCTGACTGAGGTCTTTAGAAAATGGAAATGTATTGCAATCTTGCAAATGTATTCCAAATACCTTTAGAAAATGGAAATGTATTGCAATCTTGCAAATGTATTCCAAATACCGATAGTAAGTGCGTAACGCGTTTCCTTGACATACGAACTGTTGTATTTATTAGCTGCGAAAAGTCAGAAGTATAAAAAGTACAATTGAAGAAAATATAAGAAGAGCCAAATACAAACTTCGTTTAAAACGAAGGACAAAAATATATTCAAACAAAGATAAACAATTCAAATTTCGTTCAAAAGTGAAGAAATTTGTGAATTTTGCATTTAGACCCCTCGGATCTTCGCTTTCCATGCTTTGCTTATTATTCTCTTATTTTTCCCCTTTAAAAACCTTTGATTTCATAGCAATTTGGTTTTACGCTTGAAAAATCCGTTTCGATTTTTATTTTAAGTATTTATCTGAATAAAAATTTACGCGCTTTGTCCTCCATTCTGACTCTCACATGGACACGTGGTAGGTGCGAGTAAGTAAAGAGTGAGTGGCGCGAGAGGGGGAATTTTAGTTTAGAAGGAAACAGCTGACTTGGAGTTTAGAAGGAAACAGCTGACTTGGAGCGGAAACTTGAAGCAGAGAATCTGCTTGTGTTTGGTCTCTCCGATTTCTCCCATTGAGAGAATAAATTTATAGTTTACATCACGTAACATTGTAGATTTAATCTTGTAATTTAAGATTTGCAGAATTTTTCGTTGTATTTTTTTGCGTACATTTATATATTGATAAGAGGGAGTTAAATCGAGAAGGATTATAACCTTAATCTCAGAATACAAATTGCTCCTACTTTGTGTGGTTACTTAAAATTATAAAATGAATATGACTCCTCCTATCAAACCACCACGAGGAATTAAACCGACAAAAGAAACGGCAAGTAAATTTTATAAATAGAAAAAGTTCCATTAAATTGAACTCCATTAGAACAAGACATTGTTCTAATAAATTCTCTCGTATGTTGTATAGAGCGGTTTGCTGATCTCCGTGATCCGCGCTTTATCAGCAAGCGAGACAAACGAGCAGCGCGAGATTGAGAAAGCCAAGTTGGAAAAAGAGTATAAGCGAAGTGATCAACGATTAGAGGAATTGGTTTCGTCGCACGATCAGGATCTCATGGAAGTTATGCGGGTAAGTAAGGACATGCATATTTGAACAAGATACTTGGATATTTATTGTCGCACACATGAATTCTATCTGCGTTACGTATTATCTTAGATATTCAGTGCACTATCTGAAAAAGTTACATCCTCGCGAGAGAAGATTCATGCAGTGAAGGAGAATCTGAATGCCTGCAAACAATTGCTGAGGTGTAAACGAGAGGAGTTACTGAATTTGTGGCTGGAAGGAATAGAGCACAAACAAATCTTACATCTTCTAAAAGATGTGTAAGTTGCATTTGCATTACATATATGTATATTTCATATTCTGAAAATTATTCTAAAAATAATGCTTCTCTTTAATAATAAAATAATTGAAATACAAACCCAGATTTATCAATTTTAGGTCGTCAGATTCATGTGGACACATGATACCCTTAACACAGCCTGAATTATTATCCAATACATTATCCAATACATCACGCGACACCTCGACAGATCAATAATCACAGATCTCATTATTTTGTATAAAAATGTCTTGACGGATAAGATAATAATTATTAAGATAATTAAAAAATTATAAATCTAGTTTTAATTTGTAACGATTATTAATTAAATAAATTATAATTATAAGTTAAACTAAATTTCTATGTTATATAAATAAAATAAGAGAAATTTTTATCTACATTATCTTTTTATAATTAAAAATACAATTCACATTTTCTTCCATTATCCAACAGCGATATAACAAGGAAAAAAATTGGACTAATCAGAGCAAAACTTACTAACCTTGAGATTAATTTTCTTTATTCTGATTGGTCAAATTTCAATCTAATCTCAATCTTAGGCCGGGTCTATTCATAGTCTGAGCTTATAATTAAGATCTTAAGTTTATCTTTAGATGCTGTACGAATCAGTTCATTGGCTACGGAGTATCTGAAGATGGACTTAACACAGTCTTAATTATAAGACCAGACTATGAATACCGGCCATAATTTCTAGATGGATGTGCTTTTGTCCTATTTTACTGATCTTTCAAATCCCATACGTCGACTCGTGTTACCAAAAATAGCGCGGCGACTGAAGGCTTAATTTATGGTGCTTTCCATTTAGTGACACAAATCGACACAAGCATCATTCTAATCTTTTTTTAACATTCATAAATAACAAAGATAGAATGACACTTGTGTCGACTTGTGTCGCTAAATGGAAAGCACCGTTAGTGTACGGGAATAGGGATCAACAACACAGTGCTTGGTAAGTGTCATTAATGTATATTTTATTATATTTTTAAAAAAGTACAAAATATACATAACCAACCGTCATGCATGAATATTTAGATACAACGTTGCAAGTAAATCTACTGTATTACTAATTTCAGTGTTGAGTGAAGCATCTAAATTTATCGAGGTATCGATCGGCAGGTGGCGCTTCTGCTACTTCCGTAATTCCGTATCAGCTGATGACATATGCCATGAATGTCCGAAGACTCCGAAGGACGATCGCGATTCCGACTGAATTCCGACCATTCCGATTTCTTCTGTGTTCATGAACGGTGTACCCGGCAGGACGTAGCTCCTACGACAAACCGTTTTTTTAATTATTTTATTTTCTTTATACGTCCGGTGATTACTGCTAATTACTTTATACACGAAAATACACGTGATTGATATAATACGATTAATATAGACACGATATTCAACAAGTTCTATCAATTTAGTCAGAATGAGCAGTCAGAAAACAGTACCAAACGGTGTAAAGTTCCTCATTGGTGGAACATCTGGGTTTGTGTCCTTTTTTTACATTTATCTTTGACATCTGTGAATGTATAGACGACTTCATGAGGCGACAATCTTAGAAAATAAAAGTACATTGTTTGTTAATAATTATGAGAGGATTTTACAATCACCAAAAACTCAAGTTCAAAGGTCAAGATTAAATCTTGTCAGAATTACTTCTTCTAAATTACATATCTGACTGATTACTATTAGCTAGAACTTAGTAAAGAAAAAAATTTTAATTTTTTACGATGATGCAATATATTTATGTACGTGTGTATACATATCTTATACTCATATACTATAAATAGAATTGTACCCTGGACAAACTGATATAGCTCCTCCTCCATACCAATAGCATTATAAAAACTTTAATTTTTAATGTTTAATAATATAAAAATACAATACATATTTATATATTATTTTAATAAATCAACTGACTTTGTTTAATTTTCTAAAAAATGAAAAATGTCAATATAATTTAATTATGTTGCTTAAACTTAATAAAATTTTATCAAAATAATTCTGATTGCTAACTTTCTTAACGTAAATGTAACTGTTATTATATATTATGAAATTTAATTGCGTATATTAGAAAGATTGTTGGACATTTTTTTTATTTAAAAATTGTTTGATATATATAATTTGATAAAGGACATAATGTTTAATTACAGCATGGCAGCAACATGTTTCGTACAACCATTGGATTTAATAAAGAATCGCATGCAGTTAAGCGGCACAAAGACGTCGACTTTATCCGTTACGTCGTCCATTCTGAAAAATGAAGGTGTTTTGGCATTATACTCTGGTTTATCCGCAGGTTTAATGCGACAGGCCACGTATACCACTACTAGACTTGGTATATATACTTGGCTTTTGGAACTTTCTTCGTAAGTTAACTTTATATGTAATCCATATTCTACAGTTACATAAGAATTTATTCAAATAAATTTATTATTAAGAGTGCATTTGTCTTATTCAGGAAAGATGGGCAGCCAAGTTTTGTTGTGAAAGCACTACTTGGTATGGCAGCTGGGTCTGTCGGAGCATTTGTAGGTACACCAGCTGAAGTAGCTTTAATCAGGATGACAGCGGACGGAAGATTACCTATTGGTAAATTTTTATCTTTTTCTACACGATAGGATTATTACTGTAATGTATACTATTAGTTTAGTATACATATCCACATATATTGTAGAATTTAAGCATTTTAATGCTTTAAATTCCAGCTGATAGACGCAATTACAAAAACGTATTTGATGCATTATTCCGTATAATTAGAGAAGAAGGTCTTTTTACGTTATGGCGTGGTGCCATACCTACTATGGGACGAGCTATGGTTGTAAACGCAGCACAGTTGGCATCATACTCTCAAGCAAAACAAGCATTACTAGACACAGGTTTGTAGAAAGATTCATTCAAGATATAATTATTAGATATGCACTGTAAAGTTATATAAATGTTACATTTGTATTATATTGTATTTTTCTTTTTAAAATATAGGATATTTTGAGGAAAATATTGTATTACACTTTGCAAGCTCTATGATTTCTGGTTTGGTCACCACTGCTGCCTCCATGCCTGTAGATATAGCTAAAACAAGGTACGATTAGTTTAAAGTTTTATTCAAAATTTAATTGACATTTCTAGTAATAAGATTCAGATTTATAATGAGATCCTTCTTCCAGAATCCAAAACATGAAAACAATAAATGGCAAACCAGAGTTTACAGGCGCAATTGATGTTCTGACGAAGGTTGTAAGAAATGAAGGATTGTTTGCATTGTGGAAAGGATTCTTCCCATACTATGCACGTCTAGGACCTCATACAGTCTTAACATTCATTTTCCTCGAACAAATGACCGCCAGTTATAAAACATACTTGGCATAGTTGTGATTATGTGCGGTTGCGGAAAGTTGTTATTAATGATTTAGGAATTCTTCAGACAGAATCTTTGTTTTCTTTTTGCTTTATCATGTATTTTTAGAAATATTATTTTTATAATAAACTCAAACTACTTTTGTAGCATATATTTACTGTCAGATATCACACAATTGCAATATTATTTTATACATAAACGTATAAAATTTACAATTTATAATAAAGATATTGTTTATAGAAGGTGAAATTGATTACATACTAAAATATTTAATTTTAAAAAAGTATATTCTCATTTTTCAATTGAAGAACGATACAAATTTACATTTCAATGTAAATATAGTTTATGCATTTTAAATTTCCTGCCATACAATTTGATATATGTACGATACATTAAGATTTATTGTAAGATATTTTATCTTGTAGAGAAAAAGATATATATTCTATGAATATGTACGAATGCATCGAACTCGTCTGGTACGAATTCTAGTCATATAGACATGCCATTTAATTCTTTGAATCAAGTCTTGTTAATCCCAATGTTATTTTGTATAATATTTGTTTTATAGATATATTTTAGATATTACTTGTATAATGGGGTGTCGCTGTTACTAGGTACGAAAGTTGGACAGGTGTATTAAAGTAGTATGTTAAAATGTATTAAAATACTAATACAAAGAATGTGTCAATAATATTATACGTTATTGAAATAATCAATATTTAGTAATAAAAAAAATTGTACTTTGAATGCAAATCGTCTACTATATGTTATTTCCTGAGGATATAAACATAAAGTTATTTCGTGAGGATATAAACAGACATTGAAAAATATTTCACCAGCAAATCTTTGAAATTTCAAAATAAAACAATTAGTATGTAATTAATTAAAGAATTATGAATAGTGGTTATTAGTAATAATAAGAAAACTCTAAAATTTTTGTATAATTATATTTCTTAACAGGCGTGAGAGGTACGTTTCCGATAATTACTGTATGATCGAAATTTGAATAAATTCAAAGTGGAAACTATGATTTCGTCTTATCTCGAAATTTATTTTTCTGTTATATCACAAATTTTCGCAACGATTGTTGACAAAACGAAATATTGTCACATGCAACAAGTGTCATGAAACCAAAGATGGAGCTCAGGGACGTTTCAGTTAAGCTTCATTCGCACTGAGTGGCATGAGCGTGACGGATGCTAAATAGTAAATATTGATTTTGTATGTTGCCGGTGAGCTTTATATCAATTTCCTGTCGTACGAGCAACATCAGGCAGATGACGGAAAGCAAAGATGTGCCTTGGACATGCAAACATTTTTGGCGGCAAAAAATAGACTCGTTCATTATGCCGCACAAATATCAAAAAATGCAATTCACTGGTTATCATTACGATGTAAGTTGTTCACGATTGACACTCGATACAATTGCGATAAATTAAATACTATCGATTTTTAAATCTCAAGATGGAATTATGCGACACAGTTTTTTCTGCCTTTGAGGTTACAAACCCACGTCATGTACTGTCAATGAAATGTCAATGTCATTGTCAGTGTCAATCAAATAATAAAAAAAAAAAAAAAAATAAGAATATGAGATTTAAAGTGTCAAATTGTTATATATAATTAATTTCGCATAATTAATTTCGCGCGGCAGAAAAGAGAGAGAAAGAAATATAATATGCTAATAAGTAAAATTTTAAGAATTTTGAGGAAATTATAATTTTACATAAATGAATCATTTCTTTCTTAATTTTTTTGTTCCAGTTTGCATGTATTGCATGATAATTATTGAAAAGGAAATTTCTACATGGTCAAATTAATACAATTATGTCAAAGAAAAAAAGAGATCATGATTGGGGAGAAAATGGCTTCGAAGAATGGGTGAGTAAATTATTAACGTTTATTATATGTTATATGTTATATATTATATATTATATCTATTTACTCTTCTTGCATTATTTTTTAATAATACAATATTGTTAGGGCGGTTACATGGCTGCGAAGAAAGCGAAACTGGAGGAACAATTTCGTGATACAGCCAGCAAAGAATTTAAAGAATCATCGAAATTGTTTGAAGGTATTGCGATATTCATTAATGGTTATACAGATCCAACGTCGGATGAGCTCAGACGTCTAATGATGATGCATGGTGGTATATATCATCATTATATGCGTCCTAAAATCACGACTCACATTATAGCATCTAATCTGCCGTATTCCAAGATAATATTATACAGAAAGAGCCAAAATCCAATTCCTATCTGTAAGCCACAGTGGATTATTGATAGCATAGCAGCTGGAAAGATTCTGAATTTTCAGAATTATTTACTTTATTCTAATAACACTAATATACAGCCTCAGTTGGCGTATAAATTAAATAATAAGGATAAAAATAATCCAATCATGCATAATAAACAGGATATTGAGAAGCCTGAAGCTTCAGCGAACATTGTTTGCCACAAAACTGATATAAATAATGGAAATTCATCAAAGCACGTGTTTAATAATGCATTAAAACAAGATATAAGCAGTTCTTATCAGTCTTCGAATACAACCAAATCAAGCGCGCAGTCTACAAAGGACGCAGAATTTTTGTCGACGTTTTACAGTAACTCAAGATTGCATTATATTTCTACTATGGGAACTATGTTTAAAGATTATGTGAATGAATTAAGGGATAAAAGCGATGGACTATTTCCGGGTTTGGAGCGTTTAACAAAATTAAAAAGTGTCAAGAGTGCCACAACTTCGGTTAGTTGTGAAACAGATTCTGAAGATGAGACAATTTGTTTTACAGATAAAATTACAAGTAAAGCAAACCATAAGCAAGAACCTGTTATAATGCACATTGATATGGACTGTTTTTTCGTATCTGTGGGAATCAGAAATAGACCAGAATTACAAAACGTACCGGTAGCGGTAACGCACGCAAAAGGCAACACGTTTTCGGCAAATCACGACGACAAGGAAGAGTTTGGATCAATGTCGGAAGTAGCTTCGTGCTCGTACGCAGCGAGAAAGGCTGGCGTAAAGAATGGCATGTTTCTGGGACAAGCGTTAAAACTTTGTCCAAACTTAAAGACAATTCAATATGATTTCGAGGGTTACAAGGAGGTTTCGTATATATTGTATAACACTGTGGCATCCTACACTTTACATATCGAAGCAGTAAGTTGCGATGAAATGTATGTTGACTGCACACAAATTCTTGAGGCGTCTGGACTCTCACCATTGGAATTCGCTACTGTAATTAGGAATGAAATAAAGCAGAAAACAGATTGCCCAGTATCCACGGGATTTGGTAATAATAAGTTGCAGGCGAGATTGGCAACGCGAAAAGCTAAACCCGATAATCAATTCTACCTCAGCGCTCAAAATGCAGAAACATATATTCAAACTTTTAATATAAGAGATTTACCAGGTATATTTAAGTATGATCAATATTATTTATATTATTTATATATTATGCAAAAACAAAATCCTATATTTAAAAAACTTTATTAAACAAATATATTGGATTTGTATTTTGTGTAAATACTTTGATTTAATAATTTTGTTATCTTTATTAGAATTAACTTAATTCGCTATTGTTTCGTCTGTATTTAGGAGTTGGCGGAACAACAACATATAAATTACATAAAATGAATGTTCATACATGTGGAGATCTGCAGAAGATGTCATTGGGAGTTTTACAAAAAGAATTCGGCAAAAAGACAGGAGAGCAGTTGTACAAGATGTGTCGTGGGTTAGACGACACAAAACTAAATCTGGAATATGTTAGAAAATCTGTATCAGCTGAAGTTAATTATGGCATAAGGTTCCAGAATAATGGCGATGCTATTGATTTTTTAAGCGAATTATCTGTAGAGGTGTGTAATCGATTGACAGCAGCTCGTGCAAAGGGTAGATGCATCACGCTAAAATTAATGGTCAGAGCTGAGGAGGCACCGAAGGAAACCGCGAAGTTCATGGGTCATGGTCTTTGCAATTATATAACAAAATCAAAAAATCTTATAACAGCTGTAGATGACATCAATATCATTAGAAAGTGAGTTTGCTATTAATCTTTTTTGTACATTTTATTGCTTTCTTGATATATATTTTGCAAAATTAAAAAATTATGTTTTATATAATCTAGGGAAGTTATAAATATATGGAATCAGTTGCATTTAATACCCGAAGATATGAGAGGAATCGGAATACAAATAACTAGACTAGAAATATGCAGGCCTAAGCAACCTAAAAGCAGCTTAATCAATTTCTTTAATAAAACGAAAACATTGCGACAATTGTGTGATGACAACAAAGATAATTGCGTTTTGGAGAAAACTAAACTGGATTGCTCTAAAGTGCCTTTAACTGCAGAATCATCACTAGCAATGAGAAACATTTGTGATACAGAAATTAGTAATTTGCCGCTGGAATCGGTAAAATCTTCTGAATCGACCGGTATGACAATTCCAGTCGATTCAGAAGTCGCTCAAGTTGAATCGTCGACATTTGCAGCAAAATCAAAAAATAAAAAGTTACTCAATTCTAAAGTAAATAAAAATATTACTAATGTGAAGGATTTACTTGGAAAATCCAATAAGAAAGCAATACAAAGACAGACGTCTCAAGAGAATTTCTTTAGACAAGTGAAACCAAATAGCGGAAGATCGAAGTACGAAATACCGCAAATACAAGATATCGATATGTCTGTGTTAATCGAATTACCTGCAGATATAAGAAATGAGATATTTGACGAATACAAAAGAAATAAGAAACAATCTCAAGCTGCAGTGAATACCGCGAGTACGATTGACCCGATAAATGAAGTTTCGCTTAATGAAGAAAGTTCAATTGTACAGAATTGTTCACAAGTTGATCCGGACGTTTTATCAGCTTTAATGAAAAGTGATTTGCATCCTGATGTGCAACGCGATGTGCAGATGTACTGTGACATGAAAAGAGAAGCGAATAGAATGAATTTCAAAGAAACAAATGACAAAAATGATAGTGAGCGATTGCAAGAAGCAGATGCGCCCTCAAAGATCAGCGATAATAAAGATGATAAAATGCTTATTGTAAATAACACTTATACAAATAAAGCCGAATGTATATCACAAGAGAATGCGATGCATGCGCAGGACAAATTGTATAAAAAAGACGCTATCGAAGCAGAATCTACATCGTATCAAATCAATCATGTTGAGATTTTACACAATGATGTTACGATGGATAAAGCCGATACCTTTATTTTACAGAATTTAAGTATTTTACATAACAATGAGAACGTAGATAAACATCAGGAAATGTTGATTAATCTTGTGAATCATCTCTTCACCCTTCCATTACAACAGGTACCACACAATTATTTCATTAAGACAAATTATTAACAGGAACTGAGTTCTAGCATTTTACGTTTTGACATTCGGATGCACAGAACCGTTGCAATTCCAATCAATATTAAACATTGTATAAAATTATTTTGTAACAAGTAATACGAATCGTTCATCTGTTATTGCCATAATATTGACGTATTAGATGTATAAGAGATACCTATATTTTTCCTATATGTGAATACCAGATTTTGCATTTTACAAAAGATGGTGAATTCTACACTTCAAAATGTGGTTTTTTTATCTGTGAATATTTAATGCATTGGTGTTCAGATCACTCGATCTGTATAGCAGTTGTAAAATATATTTAGTATGTAAATGTCATGAACATGACTATCATGCCGAACATTAAATGGTAACTGTGACATTGGCACAGCAACGAGTAAAATTATGGAAGATTCAAGTGATAAAAAAGTGTGTCAGCAATATCCCATGAATCATTAACTTATCACAGTACGTTGCGCGGCGCAATTTTATTTCGATATTTTCAGATTTACTCTTATTGTACATTCAGAAATGACAACTTTGTGTGAAAACTTAATTCTAGTTTAGAAACACAATGATTAACGTACTTCATATGTGAATATTGAAATAAATATTAATAAGAAAACACATTCAATTTTTTTGTACAAAATATTAAATAATTAAGACGAAAAAATAATTTGAATAAATTTAGCAATTTTTAAAAATTTCCTATTAAATTATTAATATATTCATACATACAATACACTCAAGATTTTATCTTTAATAAAATCAAACAATTCTTTTTTTTTTATAAACATTGTTTGGAATGAAGAATCATCGTCTTCTCTTTTCTCTTATTTTTTTCTTTATATAATAATTTTATCAAACAATATATTCGGTTTACCGTTTGAAAAATTATTGTGTATTATGCAAAGATATTTTATCTCTCCCGAATTAAATGACATTTTTATAGGTAAAATTGCAAATACAAACATGGGTTACTAAATCTAGTGCCGTGAATGAAGTGGACTTTCTGTCACTAACGACGTTTCTTAGTATGCTTCCAAAAAAGAAACGCATCGAAGATTTACATATCTTGCTGAAAACCATGTATAGGTAATCTATTTTTTAAGTATATCTGTTATAAAAAAACGCTTTTCCACTTCGTAACAAATTGATAATATATAATACAACGCTGCAGATCTAAAGAACAGATATCATTTTACTCGCTCATGATCGATAATAATAAAAATATTCGGCATATGATACACTAAATATACTTATATGTCTGTTTCTTTTAGATGTATAATGAAAACTGGGAACTGCATTTGGCATAGAACATATAAAAGAACCGTGGAACATGTTCAACGTTATATGCAGATCGAGTATAACAACAATCTAATGGTACCGTTGATCAGATGTAATGATCCGAGATGTAATAACGACAATTGAATTCTCATAAATTTAATAAATTAAATTTCTCTACTAATGAGTGTGTAATATAAGAAATCTATTTACAAGCAAATGTGATATTTTTAATTTCAATCGAACGTAAATGTCGTTCTTTGTCTAGAGAAGCCAATAATACACGACTCGTCTAATGTATGTGTTTGGAAAAATTTGCTCGGTCTTGTATAAATTAGTAAGAAGTCATCAATCTCGAATTCGTGTATTTTTTCGTAATATTTATATATATATATATACTTTTTAAATATATTTTTTTCGCTTTGTAATCGTTACGCGCGCAGGGATGGTGAAAAAATAGAAAGGGGTCAGATGAGCGTTCACTACTCCCATTCGGTTGTTCCCGGTGGTTTAGACGTTAGGTCGTATAAAACGCGTGAAATTCCGGGCACCGTAGATATCTCAGTCACCATCTTTTTCACCACCTATAATTGAGATAAATTATACAATTATTCTTATGCTGAATAGTTGAGTACATGCATGTATGTATGTATGTATATGTATATATATATATATGTATATATATATATATATATATATGAAAAGTTACGTGAACTTACATGTATTGGCAAATCTTTGCCAGGAATGGCAGGTACGCCAGTCATAAAATCGTTAGTACAGAATGGCCTAAGCACAACGGAACGTTGACATGATAACGTTCGACATGCTGTGTCGCGGTCAAAGTGTATCGGTATTAGAACAACGGGCATCTGGCTAATGGCTCCCATACAGCCGTTAGAAGCCAACACTTGATTAGCTAAGTGGTCCGCCTGTCGTAAAGTCGCTATTACATTTGAGGTGAGATACGTAGGCGTGATATCTTGAATTGGATGATGGAGCTGCGACCCAAAGATATAGCACACACGATTCACATTGTGACACACGCGTGGAATGAGCTTCGCCAGAAACAACATATCTTCCCATTCCACACCTTCGGATACAGTCTCCTCGCACGACAAACCTACTACGTAGTTGTAACTTCTTTGATCACCCTATAGAGACCGAAAATATGTTTTATCGTCTAGCAAAATTAGAAATCAAATATTTCGATATTTACGATTTCTTTTGTATGACGATTTTCACAAATACCTGAACTCCTACGCTACGAATAGGCAAGAGAGTTGCTGCGATATGACGATGACTGGAAACCCTGCGAAGTTGTTGGCGATCAGCTTCGTTCGTCGCACCTTCTACACGATTTAATAACGCATGTTTTTTCTGAAGCATCTGCTCGTACTCAGCCATTATTTTTACTATGACCTGGAACAAAGTATAATTCCAATTTACATCAACAGTCTATTGAAGAAACAACAGCGGAATTTCAGTATTTTTTATTTTGCATCTATAAAATTTGTACCTGTGTTTCAGAGAAATCTTTCTCTATGTAAGGCTCATCCGCGCAAAGAATTCGTACTGCGAGTCCAGGACCTGGGAATGGATGACGCGCGACAAGTGCTGTCGGCAATCCGAGATCACATCCCAACTGTCTTACCTCGTCCTTATGAAAATCTTTCAACGGTTCGACTACATATCCTTGCGCTCGTAGTACTCGTACAAGTTCGCTATCGTTATGGTGCGTCTTTATGGCATCCGCTTTACCTGAATAGATTAAAAAAAATTCGCATTCCGGCAATACAAAGACATAGGAATTAATTGAGAATTCTTAAAATAGAGATTTACCACTGACTAAGGCGCTTGCACTTTCGATTAGATCAGGCCTGAGAGTGCCTTGCCCAAGGAAAATGTCCTCTGGCTTCAATCCCATTTCTGCCATTGCTTCATTCGCGACTCTTACGAAAACATCTCCTATAATTTTTCGCTTTTCCTCTGGATTAGTAGTTTCACATAACATCTTGGTTAACCTGGTTCTAGGACTACTCGCTGTACCGCATATTCCTTTATTATTCGTAACATTGGCGTTCATTACAGGTGCGACATTGTCCAGTGGGACAGTGGTCGTTCCCTGCATGAAATAGCGACCAGCATTCACTACTCTTAATGTGACACACAATTGGGCTAGACTTTGTTCCACGAATTGTGTTTCTCCTTTACGCATAAAGCCGTTATTAATGTGTAGAGCTATAACTTGCTCTTTACTTAAAGCTTTTTGTAATAGAGCTGCACATACTGTCGAGTCCACGCCACCGCTTACTAATAACTATAACAAAAAATTTTTAATAAATAAGTAATATATATATATATATATATATATATATATATATATCTTGCTATATGTTTAAAATAAAAATTATTGCAATATATTATTTTATTATTTAAGAGCTTGACTTATATTTTAAATTAGAATACTTATTAGTTACGTACCAAAACCTTTTTGTCGCCTACAGTATTTCTGATGTATTGGATACACTGTGCCTCACGATCGCGGAGCGTGTAATTACCCGTGAGGCCAGCGATACCGAATAAAAAGTTATGTAACATCGATTTTCCATTAGGTGTTAAATCCACTTCCGGGTGAAATTGCACGCCGTACAAATTCATCTTATCGCTTGCTATACCTGCTATAAAGCTTGACGATCTGGCAGTAGTACGAAAACAGTCAGCCACCCTGTCTATGCTATCTCCATGGCTTAGTAGTACCATTTGCTCCTTGTCCAAGCCCCTAATAAACAACATATCATTTATTACATTTTTCGGACGTTGACAAATGTTTTTCATGAGATTTTTATAATGTAGACGAATAAGTGCTATCTAATTAATCATTTGATACTTTTAGTACCATTTGCTCCTTGTCCAAGTCCCTAATAAACAATATATAATTTATTACATCTTTTGGACGTTGAAAAATGTTTTTCACGAGATTTTTATAATGTAGACGAATAAGTGCTATCTAATCATTTGATATTTTTTCCAACATGATTAAAATTTACATACTTAAATAACAGGCACTTGGTATCAACTTCAATAGGAAACTGGCCATCCTCTCGACTCTCTCTTCTGGTTACACTACCGCCGAATTCCTTATTCATCATCTGCATCCCGTAACAAATACCTAATACAGGAATTCCTATTCGGAAAATATCGGCATCGTATCTAGGTGCATCTTCCGCATATACTGAACTAGGACCACCAGAAATTATAATAGCTCTAAAAATAATATCAAATTAATAATTCATATTTGTTCCATGCACGCAATTGTGATAATTTGTTTGATATTAAACATGTATAACTTACTTGTATCCTTTCTCCTGAAGAGTAAATGCAGGTGTATCGAGTGCTAGAATTTCACTATGAACATTTAATTCACGAATCTTCCGGTCTATTACTTTTCCATATTGGGCACCTGCATCTAAAATAGCTACTCTCTCATCAACAATGTCCATGGCTACTTCATCGGCACCATTATTTCTCTCAGCACGAAACAGTAATCCATCAGCACTTTTTTCCATTTCAATGTTACGTTTGTTAATGTTAATATTGTTGCTATATATTACTAAACCTGCAATGATTTGAAAAGAATAACAGCATTGAATACCAAAGAATGACTAAATAGTACAAGACGATATGACAAATCTATGTAACATTTAATTAAAAAAATACAGCTTTAAAGAAATGCATCTCATTTATTTACATGCAACATAACAATGCTCTATCTTACTCATATTTTCTATGCAACAAAATATGTATGTGTAGTTAGATATTTTATTTTACTGATTAATTGTATTAATAGACTATTTTTTTTAATTTTAAAAATGTTTTTACTTATTCTTCAGTCATACTAGTAGTCTTTATGATTATGTAACTAAACTTGCTCAATATTGTTTTCGCTTAATATCTCAGAGACGTTGATAATAAAGTCCAAGTACATACATCCTAAAAATGAGCAATAAAACTAAACAAGATAATCAAATTAGTATGTATATCTTAGATTTTAGATAGGAGCAAACAATTTTTTTTATATTTTACAAACTATATTCTCTTTAACTACTATTAATTATAATCGACTTATAAAACATAAGCAAAGGAAAAATATCGATAACCTTTTTTACATTACAATTTCTTAATAATCTTCCGATATGTTTATACTAGCAAATTGACTTCTGTTAAACTGTCTTAGATTAACTTTAGTTACTAAAATCAAATTTTTTGTAACGTTAACATCATATAAATTGGACGTATACCTTTCGCAGTGTTAATATGATAAATCAAATAGATCCATGTGAAATAAAATAGAAAAATTTTGATGCAACAGTGAAAGGAGCTCGAGCTTAAGTTGAACTTGAAAAACTATACACATATACTTGATTGTAGTTACGCTTCACGAGTACTCGTGCGCTAGGAATTTCTATCCTTCCTTGTTAATTGTATAAAAAGCGATAAGAGATGATAAGAACGTTCTATCTCACATGTTAATGAATGTCGTGACGAGCTACTATACATGTACAATTGTCGTCTGACAATTCGCTCGACACACCCTATACACGTGCTCGAAGGATCGCGCTCACGAATTTCGGCGGCGCGCCGCGTAGCCGCCAGTTGGTTATTTAACGAAAAACAAATCTCACCGGGCGTACCGCGAGGTGCACCTCGGCGGTACGTTCGCGCGGCGAATCCGCAGAGTATAGGTTATCTCGAGCGTCGCCATCCAATCGGGAGACCGTCGTTCGTCTTACCGGATCGTTCGATGGGAGGCACCGCTCGCGAGGATGGCCGAATAAAGTAAAACTAATCGCAGAAGAACAGAATGGACAGACATCAGACGAGGCGGCCATTCGATCGCCACAATGCAGCGCGATCGTTGACTGCTTTCAAGTAGCGGTCGCGCAGGCGCGCCAACCCTTGTGCCGCGAAATCCCCAGAACCGAGGATCGTGAGGTCACGCGCAATTGTGAATTTCTGTCTAATTCTGTATAATATTAATATTACACGTATAATTAATATATATATATATATATAATCAAATTTATCATATATTATACGTGATAATATAAATATTACGTATATATTATGTTTATATTCTGAATGAAATCTAGATCTGAATGTGCGTCAACAATGTAGTTTTCGTTACGTGTACCGAGAGAGAATGCCAACAGTAACATTATATCAATATTATAATTTCCCATTCAACAATATAAATATAAGTGTATAACACATGTACATAACAGTCACATTGAGTATTGAGTAGGAAAATATAAATTGATGTAATGTTATTGTTAGTTGGTGTTTACTGGGTATAAATAAATAATCAGAATCTCTTTCTTTCTCTTCTTTTTTTGGACGCAATCACAATCAGTGCCAAGTGCGGCGAGAATAGGGTATTTGGTTGCAAGTCGATCAACGCGGATTGGAACGCTTGCTTCATGTACATGACAAAATATCACATCACGATGAAATGCTGCCTCGTGACTCGTGACCACCGATGATAGGCAGAAGTATATTTTTCTCTCTTATATATAATATAAATATCTGAAATAATTTAATTAGATTTAATTAGATTGAAAGTAAAATGAATTTCAGTAAAGCTATATAAAGTATAAATAGGAATCATAACTTAACAGATAATTCATTCCTTAAAGTTTGATCATCATTTTTTTGTGCTGATATAATTGGAAAAATTCAAAAATTGCGATAAATCGATCATCGAGAAAATCAAAATTTTAAATTTAATGAGGAGTTTAACAGATCGTTTTATAAAAATGTTCGAGATGGTAAAGACCTATTATACTGATCATTCTACATGACGGATATTTTTATATATATATATATATATATATATATATATATATATATATATATATATATATAAAATATGTCACATTTTGTTAACACACATACATACATCATGATCTATGTACATTTAATCGTCATTAATTTGTATAACAGTTGTAAAATAACATATTTATGTTAACATATGTATTTTGATATTAAAATATTTGAAATAGGAATTTATACATTTATATATTTATGATATAATAATGTGATGTAAAATATATCAGTTCTAGTAAAATTTTCCAAAATACATTTTCGTCAAGATATCCATGCTTTTAAAAATTTTCCCTAAAGTTCTAATATTTTAAAAAATTTTTAGTTAGATAAATAAACTTGTGCCATATACTCTTAGTAGAACTTGACATAATTCAGGATAATCAGTAATCTGGTTACTAATTATATCACTCGTTAAAAAAAAAACCACTTGATTCAGACAATAATTATATAGAAGACACGCATTATTTCCGAATACTGATTCCGCCTAAGAGTGAAAAGGTAGTACGATTACAAGTGGCATTGTAATGAGCTGAGGCAAAATGTATTACAGTACTTGCGTGACTTAAACTAGCAATTTTAATTATGGCTTGTTAAGGATTCCCGGCTTCCGAGAGATGGTTAAACCAATATTAGAACATTCGCAAGCCACTTTAATAATCATCTTACACGAGCGAAATAGTTGAATGTTACGTCTCACACTGCAAACTCTCTAATTAATTCCTCCTAAATTAGGTCTTCCTTCTGTCCATCTTGTCTGCCTAAAACACATGTGATTACAATCGATCCGACATGTAACGACTATTTACATGGTAAAAGAGCTTTACGTAAGAAGCTACCAAGGGTAAGTGCAAACTATAAAAGCTGTATCCAGCTAAATAAAATATTCAGTTTTACGCAGCACGAATTCCTGATAGCGCCAATAAAATTATGGGTAAATCAAATCTCTGCTTGTTGGCCATTCTGGCCGTTTTGGCAGTCGTCATTGCCGAGGAGATGTACTCGGACATGTTCGATCACATCGATCCCGACGAGGTCTTGCGAAACGACGAGCTTCGAGATCAGTATTACAAATGTTTCATGGACACCGGCCCATGCGTGACAGATGATCAGAAATTCTTCAAACGTATGATATTTTATCTCATATAAATTTGGATCTTGTGAACAATAGATATGATTTTTATTAAAAGTAAAAATGCTATTAATGCTATATTATAACGTGAACAAAAATATTCTTAATCTATAAAAAATTTAGAAAAGTATAATATTTTCTAAGATACAAATAGGATATTTACTATTTAAAACAAAGACATTAAAGTTTAAGACGAGTACATATTCATTTCAAATATTTGATTAATCTTTTCATTTATTGCTAAGTATATTTTTTATCAAAATATACTAAATATAGAAAAGATTTGGAATATTACATGGATATATTAATATTAACATGTTGTGATAATGTTCAATGAAATAATGTTCATGTTATTAAAGTTATTGTTCGCACGATTTTCAAACGTCAACTGAAATATTTGAAATTTTATATTTTGTAGAGCATGCCGCTGAAGCGTTTGCAACAAAATGCCGAAAATGTACTGAAACACAAAAGAAGAATGTAGAAAAAATAGTTGTATGGTATACCGAGAACCGTCCTGATGAATGGAACGCTATGGTACAAAAACTTTTAGAAGACGCGAAGAAGCTGAACATTACGCCCGTTGTCTGATGTTGTCAAATATAATATACATTTAGTGTTATCATGTATACTTAATTGTGAAATAACAAATAACGATCTTGCATGCGTGTAGTTTTCCAAGATATAGCTGCAATATACGATACGAGCACGTAGATGAAAGCAAGATTTAGCGGTGTTACATGTACAATTTTAAAAACAATGACAATAAAAGCCGTTTTGTGACGGGTTGAACGTGTGTACCTCTCAACGAATACATGGGCAATTTACGGTTGTAAATCACGGCGGTATTTACCGCATACCGTGTCTTTACGGATCTAGCGTGTAGAATCGAGGAAAAAAGTGACAAGATTTCTTGTCACACATCTTTATCCTCATTGATATCGACTTCACGCATGCGTCAGAAATGTATTTCGTCGTGCAGAGCGCACGTTTATAGCGACGGAGGGGTAACATTTGGTTGATGTTTCAAGCACTGGCGGAATCCTTTCTGTTAGTCACAAGATAATGCTCAAAGAGGAGACTGTTTCGTTCCCAATCGTCGACTCGTATTTAGTCTCTGACTAAAGTGTTCCGCTTTCGAATCCATTATGAATATAATTGTTGGTTACCAACGAGACGATCGATACAGGTGGTGGAACGGGGTGGCTACGGCTTGCCAGGGTGACTATAGCGTGACGTGTATGTCATATTAAGTTCGACCATTCTCTTTTCTAAAATCAATGAGGTAATCCTCATAATAGTACCGGTGCACGTGATAACTGCAGTCATCCATCGCCTGATAACATAAAAAATATTCAATATTTTGTGTAATAGCTAGCGATCAATCTAACAATTCCGCCAGTTATCAGAATGTACGCCTGCGCTAGTGCGTGAGGGTTTTACATATTCGAGTAAATATTTGTATACATGCGAGAATTCGTTGGAGCTTATCTCGATACCGCAACGCTTTTTTTCAATGTGACATTTTTGATGCTGCAGTGTCAAATCAAAGTTCGGCTGGTGCGGAACGCGCTCTCGTTCCGGATGAGAGAATCGGAAAGCGACCGAATTTTGTCGCTATTGAGATATTAATTCGATTTAGTTTTTTCGATTTAATTTTTTTAACATAACGTGCGAGCAACATAATGTTAACGAATAAGGAAAAAACGGACACGCCGGGCAAATAATAATAATAATAAAAAAATAATTATAATAATTGTCGGGCAAATCTGAATAAAAAGAATTCGCGCGTGAGTACTTTTGTACGGTAAATAATATAATGACATCGTGCCGCATTTGTTGAATCATGATGACTTAAAAAGATACCTAATATGGGAAAATAAAAATTTGTGCAAAGATAAATACGAAAGTCCATCCGACGAACGCTATAAAACAGGTATTTGTGTTATATTTACTACAGAATATTTTGAAAAATTAATGGTACTTTTTTAATACAAGACCCTTTTCCCATCCCGAAAAACTTGATCTACTAAGTAATGGGTTTAAATGGTTTCGTTTAAAGTCAATTAACATTTTTCTTACTTTTCTCACGTACTCGCATGGTTTCCTCGCATAAATTGCTTGATAAAACATGTCGTGTGATGTGTGTTTAATAAATTGCATCTGATCACCTATAATCAAACATATTATGTAATGATCAACTTCAATCATCGCTCTTAAGAATTTGTAACGCGAAACGAAAATCGTTTAAATGTGACGAACAATTTCATCTAAAATTGGTTTCATGGAAAACTCGTGTTCGATTTCATACTTGTATTTTATACTTTGACATTATTTGAACTAATAAGGTAGTTTAACATTTTCTAACAAATAATATGTATGAACTTCTTCCGTTCCTTTTTTGTTACGCGCAATTATATAAGAGACAATTATAAATTACACGATTAAACCTAGATGAATGCAAACACTCTCTATCTCTCTCTTTCTCTCTCTCTCTCTCGCTTAGTTTCAAGTGAACTTCGACTGCTATTATCAGCTTATGAAACACTTGGGAATCAAATCAGTCTACAGTTAAAATCGTTTCGCAAACAGTAAAGTACATTTGCGGTTTTGGAAGAGATCCAAATAATAATTTAAAAAATTGAATAAAATAACCTTGTTATGTCATATTTTCAGATGTTTCATACTGTACTTTATGCATGTTTTGCGTATCCATTTTGAAGCCATCTGGTTGTTTCATGATTGTATGCGATATCAACAAAAATAAACTTTTCCCACCATTCTCTCTTTGGCTACCACACATCTCTCGTTGGAAACGTTCACTCGCAAATATATCATCTGATTTCAACAAATTCGCGTATATTTATAGAAACAGATTTGAAATCTCATCTCTAACATATTTTTATAATTTTTATATAAAGGTTTCAAATAGAAATTTTAATATAATAAAATGTAACGCACCTGTTTTCAATAAGAGATAATAAGAATAATATTCAAATATTCAAAAATGAACAGAAAGGGCTTCCGGATGGATGCCACGTGTAGATTCAGTGTCGATGTTTCGCAAGCATTGCAGCTTGCATCAACAGAATCGGAAGAAATTTCAGAATCGGAGCTCCCGATCGTCGGCATAACACTGAATCTACACGTGGCATCCATCCAGAAGCTCTTTCTGTTGATAGTATCAATGGCCACGAAAGCCTTAAAACTAGAATTCAAAGATGACATCGTATTTGTAACATTTTGTCCTGACTAATTTTATCTGAGTATAGTATAATCCAATGAGAAAATCCATAAAGATGAAAAAGAGATTATTATGGTGCGGTTTCGCTTTTGCTGTCGTGCTTCTCATCCTTATGATTTCGACTGAGAGCAACATCATCCAAAGAATACCGTTCCTCGACGTGACGACAGTCAATGATATCAGATGCTACGATGAAGTCTCGACTACAAAAGGCATCCATGATTTCGATTCGGAAACAAGTACGATTGCTATTCGTCTTTCTATATATATTAAAAATCGGGAAAGTTCTTTATAAAACAAAAATAAAAACGTATAATCTTGATATAAAACATGAGTTTTATAAAAAGGTCATGCACAATTTAGTAAATTTTATCTTTATTATTGTATATCTTAATTGCAAAATATTGGTTTTTATACAATTAATCTTAACATTCTGATTGCTTGGTTTGTGTATATTTTAATAACTTAACAAAATTGCAAGTGCCACAATGGATACTATTAATGGATTGAAAACCGCAAGTTAAAATAGCTTAAATATATTATGATATGTTAATACATCTGTAATAAAATTACTTACATTCATTGTGCTTCAGGTGTCGACAAGCCAACGTCAGGTAGAAACATCTTCTTCCATGAGACTTCTTGTTTCGGCGAGGAAGGTCTCATATTAAATGCTCGACAAGCCTGTGCCGTAGAATCGGCAGCACGGATGAATCCGTCGATGACCGTGTACCTGCTATTTGTCAGCAGGTCGGAATTCTCGAACAGTACGCGTGAGATCGTTAGACATCTCTTCAATTATCCCAATGTTCGGATTCATCACATCGATCCACAGAAGTACGTGAAGGACACACCCTTGGACGCGTGGTACACCAGCGGCATCCTGAAGAAAAGCCACTGGCCGGTCAGTCATATGTCCGATATGCTGCGCTACTTGACCCTGTGGAAATACGGTGGTATTTATCTTGATCTGGACATAGTAGTCACTAGTTCGCTAGAGGACCTGACAAATTTTGCCGGTGCCGAGGACTGGGACGACGTCGCCGCCGGCGTCATGGGTTTTGACATGTCCAAGCTGGGTCGACGAGTGGCCGACGCTTGCGTGCGCGATCTCAAAAAGAACTTTCGCGGTGATGTCTGGGGTAACAACGGACCCGGAGTCATCACGAGGACGTTGCAAAAACTTTGCGCGACGATGTATGTGAGTATTAGATAGATCGAGAGAAGATTGAGCTGCAATAATAGGAATTCATATCTGAAAGATTCAGAACAAAAATACTTTATTAATACCATTACAATCACTTTAGAATATAGACATGATACTTAATATTTCTAACGTTACAAAACTTTGCAAAACGAAGTTAAACGATCGGACTTTCCAAGAATCTCGAGAAAGTTAAAATTAAAAATTTAAGTATTTTTAAGTTTTTGAGTACTTAAAAAAATAAGAAACTAAAAATATCTATTTTGATAAATATCAGTAATAATTTGGACATATGCTTGAACATATACTTGAACATTTGGACGATATGAGATTAGAACAGATTTTACATATTATTAAATGAACAATTATTTAAGAATAACTAAATTTGATCATCTGTTGAGCAAATATGATACAGCGATGATAAACTGGCAGAATAAATTTGAGTACGTCATTTCACGGCATTAAGAATTATTAGTGTACTCTTGTTTAAACAATTCTTGTTTAAACAAGCGAGGCCGTGCACAAGTAAACGTACACAAAAGTAAAGAACAGAGTCTATTCATGACGAGTAAGAGACTCGTTCTATTTAATTGAATTTGTTGGATTCGTCCGGCGGATATGGTCCATTACTCTCTTAACACAGAATCAAAGACACGGATTTAATTAAATCCCACAACGGATCAGGTACATCTAAAAAATTCATTTGTTAATTTTCGCTAATTTTCAACAATTTACATGCGAAGAATTAACAAGGGATATGCAGTATTATTAAAAGTATTATAAAAGAATGATGTGGCTGGTTTTTGTGCAGTCTTTTACGTATGTAAAATGCATCCTAATCAGAAACTCTAAACTCTCTTGTGCGATATCTAACGCAAATAGCAAATCACAAACACATTTAAGACATTTAACAGATAACGGATAATAATGCTATATATAACAATTTATAGTACTATATTTTTGCTTGAAGTGCGAAATTTTTTATTTGCATGATTTAATTTGATACACTCGTGAGCATATCTTAGACGTTAATAAATTAACATTAGTTACTACCAGTTATAAATAATCGTTATTTATTTCTCTCTTTTTCTTCTTATCTTTTTATTATACTTTTATTAATTATAATGTAATTGTTATTTCATTATTATATAATCTTTATTTCACTCTTCTAACTATTCTAGTTTCTTTTAGTATTGAATTTTCTTTTTTATTAATATTAAATTTTTTGTAAAAGGTATAACAATTTTACTTGTGTATAGTTATGTATTCTTTTCGTAAAGAAAATTAAACATCGATACAATATATAAAATCAAATATCGCAAGAATATTTCAATAAACTAAACAAATATTTTTGTATTTTATTTTGTAGGCACGCGATATGACAACCGAACGTTGCCACGGCTTCACAGTATATCCGCCGTCAGTTTTCTATCCAATTCATTATAAAAAATGGAAGAAGTATTTCGAGATGAAAGATAGCGACGCGACGTTGAAGATATTGAACAAGGCGAAGGTGATTCATGTGTGGAACAAGTTGAGCAAAGCTGAAAAAGTGCGAGTAAACAGCAATGTACCGTATGCCGTTATCGCACGAAATTATTGTCCCTATGTTTTCAATAACTGCGGCAAAATATTTTGAATCCAGACAATAGTAAAATAAATATCATCCAAATATAATCGTAGGACAAAAATGGAACACTTGTTTGGTACAATATTGGAAATATTCCATGGGTAATATTGGTAGAACGAGTTTATCTGATACAATCAAAGAGCAATAATATTCGTCGTGTCAGATAAAATGCATTTAATGAGACAAAGGCTGATTTAGAAAAGAATTCCAATCAATCTGTTTTTTCTCTAAGCATATATAAAAGATATATTTGTAATGTTTGACGGAGACAAACACCATTTTAAACCACAAATTATCATGGTTACTAAGTATTAAAAATCGCTGCCTTGCATGCATTTTAGATGTAATGCAGCTCATAATCTCGCAGATTTAAGTTACATTAAAGATTCTGAGACGATCTTGATGTCAAACGTTGATGCTCACCACATTGATTACTTTTACAGTAGTAGAATAGATCTTTATCTCCTGTTATGAAGACAGAGAAATCTATTTTTACACTTAAGGAAGTTCGTCAATCGTATTTTTCCTGATTGAACAAGAGCGAAACAATTTTGCTGCCATACAAAATTCCCTAAAATAAGATACAATTACACTCAATAAATTTTGAAAAAATCGCCAAGATATAATTTGTCTTCACTAAATAAATTTCCATGATCACGAATGTGACATTTACATAATTCAGTTTTACACGCATTTATAAGATTGATGATCTGTTCTATATCAAATATATTACAGCTTGTTCTAGTCTATTCGGTATAACCTTTATTATTTTTATTTTTTCATATCAGATTAGAAAGTTTTTAAAGCAAAATCACAATTACAAAACATAAAAATGATACATAAAAAGATGCTGTTTAGTATTTATGTACCATTGTTATCCAAACTATTAAAGATTGTTACTAATATTATTACGATCAAAGAGAGAGTTCAGCACAGTAGTAGTTAATCTCATTTTTTTAAGAATTTGAGGGTTTTAATTAATTTTATAAGCCTAAGATTAAATTCTTCAAGTTCTTAAAGTCTAAGTCTAGGTTATCATTGTGAATTGAATCTTTCGATTGTATTGTATCATAGATATAAATATTATTGTTATGAACAACAATAATTTGCTGTACATAAACAAGCAGTTTAAATACCTAGACTATTATATAATTTCACTAAAAGTGATTTTTTGGAAACATTTTGCGTGAGTGATGATGTGTCATTAGATACACATCTCGTTTCAATTTTTCATTGATAAAACCTCAATATAAACATTACAATATTATGGCTGTGCGATCTTTAGTTTATGGCCGAAAATAATGAAACAAAGAATATATTATACGTATGTATGCATTTATCGAATAATCTATAGTTTTTATCTGTAAAAAAAACGCAGACATAAATCTGTAATATGTAAACGAATCCGCCTTTCTTTGTTCGTGTAGTTTAACTTTAGTGATCTTAACTTGGTAGTGATCGAATAAATATCTTTGTCTTTAATTAATAATTTTGCATAACAATAAATTCCTATTTAACAATAATACTCTTGATATAAGAGTATTAGAAAGAAATATAAAAGAAATGAGATATTAACATATAAATTCGTTAATAACTTGTTATAAATCTGTTGGTTATACCTATTAGATTATGCGTGTATAATGTAAAAATATACATTAAAACATGCTCAAGTACTTAGAAGTAAAAAAAAGCCTCAACTTGAAAAATGTAATTTAATCTTTTGTACTATTTTACATGCATTGTAATAAAATCATGTATAATAGTATACAATTAATAAATAAATTAAAATATCGATAACAAATCAGTATCTTTAGCAATACGCATTTTATATAAAAAATGCACTCTATCTTGAAATATTTGCATATAGGTTTTAGTACAATGGAATTCTATGAACAGTATAAAGATGCTTCTGAGTGCAAAGACTAAGTTGAACAAAATTTTGTAAATTTTGTATTTCCAATATATGGTAGAAAAACATTTTACAATGTTTGAAATGCAATACTTGACTCTATTTTTACATACAAGAACTTGTAACATAAGTCTTGGGGAAAAGTTAAAGATGTACATATATTTATTCATTATATGTATGTGTATGTGTGTGTTTAAAGATGTTAATGCGATCAAAAGTTGTAAAATTGTCAAGATAGAATACAAATAATATATTGTACGATTACTAATAAAATACACATGAAAATTCTTATTTTTATATTTTATATTATGACATTTTTCGTCTTTTTTATTTCTTGATTCTTTGCATATAAACTCCGATAACAGTATCAAATTGTGTAAAATAACGCATAAAGTAAATGATGAAAAAATGAGAAGTGCTTTTTAGTGAAATAGTTAAGTAAACGAATATTCGAAATATTTCGAAGAGAAAAACGTGTATGTTCTATATATACAGCGTCTACCGTAATTGGCAAATTAACCAGATGTCAAGAGATCTCTATAGCACAAACCTCGCTCACATGATCTCTGTTTGAACGCTTTTGCGAAGATTATTAATACCAATGACTTGCTGCTAGATCTATATATAACGTATAGTAAACTATAGTTAAAACTGCGTGCAGCTTACGAAGGCTAAACATCGGTTACGCGAATGTGAACGAAATCGGTGCAAGTTTTATTTTTCTCTGTGAAGGGTTCTACTGTTAAATTTGTTATGGCTATATTTCTTGTTAAATGTTCTTCGTATGTGCACTTTGTATATATCTACGAATTTATAATATTTTCTCAATTTTATAAATAACCGTATCGAATGATTTTTATTGGTCGTCCTATATATGCGTTGTATGTTTCACTCTTGAAAGATTAATTACTCCACGTGACTCATCATCAACGTGACTTGGATAATCGATCCTTCATAATAGAAACAGTTAAACGATCTCGCAACTCTGTCGAATATATTTTGTTTCATGAACGAGTAACTAATCGTAAGTATCTAATTCCATTTCCAATGATATCAGAGAAAATAATTTTTATTAATATTAAATAATATTAATCTAATCTACACAAATTACATTGCTAAGCATTTGCAAATATATATAAAGGAAAATTAACATTTTCCTTATTTAAATAAAATAAAAGTAAATAAAAATAAAAAATCCTTGAAATAAATACATACCTTTTCACTTCCATACTGCTCGAAAACACTAGATGTATCCGCTGGATGTTATCCGAGGACGTTAGTAATAATCGATCAGCTGAGAGTTATTTGCTGCACGTTCGTAGAAGCTTATGTGTCAATCATTACCATAATATAATCGTTAATTACTTCGATATTCTATACACTTCGATAAAAAAAGATCTGGGAAGAAATTGATACCAGCGTGAACAAACAGAAAAATCAGACTTACTCAATTATGTAAATGTTTACAGTATGTTGTAGTTACAGTATTATATTATATATTTACAGTATTATATGTTGCAAACGAACATTGGAAGTTACCTACAGGTATGAGAAGACAACGAGCATTTTTCATATTCTGTTCCCTTCTCGGGTTAGCGATTATTGTCTGCGTTTTTTGGAGAGAAATATCGATGACACTAATTATCGCCAGCTCGGCCAACCATGTTTATTGTTATTGGAGTGGGTCCAGTGGTATCATGGAACTTGGACAAGGAGAATGGGGTTAGTTTAAAGATTCTATTTTTTTACATCTTGAGACAGAAAAACATAGAAAATTCTATTAAAGTTATCATACATATATTTTCTATTGTAAGATCTTTGATATAAAATTAAAAAAGAATTTTATATTTAATTAAAAATAAATCATTTTATTATTATTGTAAACAAACATTATTGAAAACAAATTATTGATAACAAGAAAAAGAAGAGAGAGATATAAAGTAGAAAACTAAGAAAAAAAATATATATATACACTACCGTCGGAAAGTTTTGCAACACCCTCCAAAAATGAGTTTTCCGCGAATTTTTGGTATATTAAGTCAAATTAATATGGAAAATAAATGTAATTATAAATTATTACTTAGTTTTCACCTAATCAAAGGGATATATTATTTTCCAGACATGTAATTTGTACTCGTAAAAGGAGCAAACAAAAAAGTAGGCTTAAAAATTTTTAATAAAATGAAATAATCAAGTGGGTCATGAAAAGTTGCCGTTTTCGTATTGCTATAAGCATAAGTGTTGTCTGATAACGAGAATTAGGCGCGTTGGTGGAAGGATGCCTCGATTGTGTGAAGAAGTAATCAAGAAGAGAGGTGGCCATATTGATGAGTCTGCTGTTTAAATTAAAAATATTTTTTGAGCTTTTTGTTAATCATTTTTAGTAGTATATACATAAATAAATACAACTTTTCATAAAAAGCTTATTACATTTCTTTTATTATTGCGGAAGCTATAGGAGCTTAAATTGGTTTTTGGAGGGTGTTGCAAAACTTTCCGACGGTAGTGTATACAGGGTGACCCATTTTAACTTCCCCACCGGATTATCTTGAAAGGAATGCACTTTCTGAAAAAAAGTTTCAGATATAAGTTTAGATATAAGAAGAATCAGATATAAGAAAAATACTAAAACTTATATCTGAAACTTTTTTTCAGAAAGTGCATTCCTTTCAAGATAATCCGGTGGGGAAGTTAAAATGGGTCACCCTGTATATTAAAATTGCTTTTAACAAAAGTAAACTATTTAAAGAGATTAATAGAGAATAATTGTAATTAATTGTTTCCTTTCAAGCATTTGAGCAAATTTACCATATAAATTGAAAGCAAAAAGTTGGTATTAAAAATAATTTTTTAAATATTTATTTAATTATTTATTTATTTAATGTTAATAGTATGAAGAAAGCGTTCACTCTTCTCCTCTCTTTTGTTAAATAATGAAGATTGAAACATGAAAAAATTTGTTTAATCAGAATTTTTACTCAAGAGACACGGTCTTGTCTTACGATATGCAGATAACCGATATATCGAGGTCAAGATAGATCAGTTATCTATAATATGCGAGCTACTTAGTTCAAATAAATATTATCAAAAATATATCTCTGATACTTTTGAAATGTACTCTTAAAAATTTTCCCTTTGATAAGGTGAATAGGGATTTGTTGTACATGATACTCCAGTTGCAGTGATTCTCATTCTTTTCAAGCGTTGTTTTTAAATAACACGTTAAAATTCCTATTTTTTATCGCGAACATGTTTAAGAAAAAACATTTATACCTTTGTATGACATATTCTTTATCGTAAATTATAAACGACTCGATGTCCTTGATCTATGTCACTGATTTTAATATGCAATCATCCAGTTATGCTAATTACAGAATATTTACTAGAATAAAAATATGCTATTACAAATCACCTTACATACCTTAATCGTATTTGCAAAATTTTTTTTCATATAACAACGACAAATTTGTTTTGCGATCAGTCTTTTTTTCAAATCTCTATGCTTAATTCTCGAAAATCACATGTTATTTTATTATTATTGAATTGTTTAAATGGTTTAATCGATTTAAGGACTCAATTTTAAATTTATTTTTCAAGCGTATACTTACTTTCCTCTAATTTCTAGACAACCAAATGTTGATACCAAGTAGATGCATATTCTTCCACGAGACAACGTGTTCATCGCCAAATCTCACGCCTCAGCAAGCGTGCGTTGTGGAATCGGCAGCTAGAAACAATCACAATTTGAATGTCTTTTTGCTTTTCCTCGCGACGGAGCAGCTTTCCGAAAAGTCTAAAGAACTTGTCGACATCTTAGAAACCTACAACAATGTGTATATAAGGAGAATACGTTTGTTGACATATATTATCGATACACCGATAGAAAATTGGTTCTGGGCAAACATTCGTAGATTATGGGAGGACCACGATTGGCTGCACAAAAACTTTCACGATTATGTTCGAATGTTGACACTATGGAAATTTGGTGGTATATCACTGAATTTGAACAGTGTGGTGTTGACGTAAGTTGGGCGATTATCTCTTATTTTTAAGACTAACGTTAATTCAACAATGAAGCAGACAAAATTGATAATTTCCTAATATAAGTTTCTTGATATCAAGTATCATAAAATGTATCATAAAATCGGATTCCAAAATATTTTGCGTACAAAATATTGCAAGCAGACCATTAGTATTAATGTTTATCGGACATGTTGCAACATGTAACAATAACAAGTAAATACAGTTAATGAATAAATAAGAATATGCATTTAGATCGTTGGACGAGCTAACTACTTTTGCGGGTGTGCAAGACAATCGAGATATGGGCATTGGGTGTGTTTGGCATCGACACAAGCACAAATTTTGGAAAAAACTTTGCTGATGTCTGCATGGAAATCATTAAAGGTACAAATGCAGACAACTATTCACAATATAATATCACGAGAATCGTAACCGAAGCTGTGTGGAAGCTTTGTTATCAGCGAAATGTGAGTATGATGAACTTTGCTTCACTTAGCGAACAAGCGATAGTATTATATTCACTTTCTTCAGTGTCTTAACATACATTTGTCTCTCTCACTCTTTCTCTCTAAAATTTAATTTAAAAATGTTATGTAAAAACAAGTTTTAAATTTGAATTCTATAATATAAATTATAACTTATGAAACTTTTTAATTATATGTTGCTCATTATGATTATTAAATGCTTGGTAAACATCAAACAACAGTAACATTATATCAATATTATAATTTCCTACTAAAAAATGTAACTGTTGTTATATTACATATCATTAAGTTCAGAAATCATAATATTAATATAATGCTACTGTTAGTAGATGTTTACCAATTAATAAATTTCATTGCATTAGATAATAATTGACAGTGCATGAAATAATTTAGATTTAACGAATGATTGATGTGCGTTCAAAGAAGTCGTAACACAAGTCATTTTGCCGAACTGTCTTCTAAATACATACATACATACATACATATACATATATATAGCTCGAACAGATATCTTCATGAATATATAGGACAAGGAATGTCAGCGGTTCACAATCTACCCACCAGAGAAATTCTATCCTACGTTTTCTAATTCACGGAGAGTTCATCCGAATGGAACGAGGGCGGGAGAAATGCTGAAGATAGGGAAGAACGCCATGACGATCCATTTGTGGAACAATCCAGACACTGAAGCGGACAAAGCGGTGGCCTACAAAGTTGCAGCCAGACAACATTGTCCGAAGATATATAAATTTGCTGAAGAAAGCTTCAGTTTGCGACATTGATAACTGTATAATACGTAGCACAAAATGCGTGCACGTATAACAAAATTGATACGCAAATATGTGTAATTGAATGAAAATATTTATATCACACATGAATTTTTTGTACTGATTATTGACAATTAAGAATATATTAAAACAAAAGTTACTTACCTTTTTATACTTTGAGATGTTATATTTTAACCTTTTAATAACTGATTTATTTTTTGCATAATGACGCCCTGGCATATATGTTCTCATCTTTCCTAAGCCAATTATTTTGACAAAAAACGAGCTGAAGATATTTTCAGATGCTATCATCACTAATTGCTACAGTACCTGGCGATACTTTCACCGGTTTACTAATGTCAAGTCTAGATGGCGCATAAGACTATCAATGACGTCTTGGATGTTTTTTCTACTGCCTGACTTCCTTTGGCACGTTCGGAGGTTATGTCACGACTCCGTTCATTATTTAACATAATTTATGATGTCATTAATATTCATGCGCAGGAATAACGTTGTTTATTATATAACATTTACGTTGACTCGTCAAATTTGAATGGAATTTGCCGCAATTCTCTTGAAGATAAGAAATTGGATTTAATTTTACTGTTTCAATGAAAGGCTCGTCGCGTTGAGGTTACGTTGCCACTGTGAGTGACGACGTAAACAGAAACGCAGAGATGAAAAAAATTGTTGATACCCTGCGATCACGCGACGCGTGTATTGCAATAATCTGATTTTCGTTATCAATTCTAGAGTGAGATCGTGCAATGGCCGCTTGATGACTATCTATTCTCGCGCAAAGTCTCGATCGCACGACCGTATCCGATGTGGAGTGCGATATTGCTTCGCGTTTCAAGAACACTGAATTCGATTGTTCTTTTTTCTCATAGCACACGTATCGGACGATTAAGTACACTAGATACTGCGATGGCCCAACAAATCTTCAAGGGCCATAACGATCACTATAATGGCATTACGATCGACTCGGTTGAAGAGACTTGCGACAGTAAAGTATTCGCACAACGTCTCAAAGGTAGAGACGCATTTCGCCCTTTTTCTCGCTCATAAAGATACGATTAATTGTATATATACATAATTATTATTATATATAATATTGTCATATATCGTAAAAGGGATATAATTAGTTATAAAGAAATTTTGAACAATCTGGCCTCTCTCTCTCTTCAAACTTGCTAAATTTTGCAAAGTGCACATTTATAATCAAACAGAAGCACTTGTATAGTAGATTGTTTCCTCATCAAGAGTTTTTATATTCTATATTGTTCGTTACATCTTAAAATGATGTCAAAGAAATGGATTTGATTATTATAGCAGAATGTATTTTAAGAATATACCAAAAGTCAGAAGGAAATAAACACACACATATCATTTATAAATATAAATCTTAATAGATTCTTTAGAGCAATGGACAAGGGACAAGAGACGTACTATATGGTTTCGTGTGCACATACCGCATACCGAATGGGTTCCGATATTAACAGGGCATGGATTCATCTTCCATCATGCGAAAGAAGAATATGTCATGTTATATCGTTGGTTGCCTATCGATGAAGAATGTAATGTTCCAAAATATGCACATACATATTTAGGCGTTGGTGCATTCGTGTTTAACAAGGATACTAGTGAAATTCTTGTCATTAAAGAAAGATATACTTCTACTAAAGCAAGCTGGAAGCTTCCAGGAGGCTATGTAGAGCCAGGTACCTTAATAGAAACCATTATGCCTTGCATGTAGTGTACATTTGTGTATGTTACATATGTGCATATATATCTATAATTGTTAGGAGAGAATATTGAAACAGCAGCCAAGAGAGAAGTTCTGGAAGAAACAGGAATTCAGGCGGACTTCAAGTGTTTAATATCTTTTAGACACGGGCACGATTATTCCTTCGGATGCTCGGATATATACATGATTGCATACCTAACACCTCAGAATTTTGAAATTGAAAAATGCAAACGAGAGATTTCCGAATGCCAATGGATGAAGGTAGAAATTGTAGCACGAGATTCTTTTCTCACATTGCCAAAAATTAAGAATTATATTTATATCGAATTTGTACATGATCTTAACAAATTTGCAAGCATCATATGCATTTTATATATGATATAACATTTAAATATATTGCGATACTATTAATTCGTAGCACATGTTACCCTCAAGTGTTTACATAACTATTTCAATTTATAAACTTTTATTATTTTTCCAGCTAAGCGAATTTATGAAACATCCAGAAGTACATGCAAATAATAAAATGTTAGCAACAAAAACAATAGATTTTCTTCGACATCAAATGGGTATGGTTGTAAATTATGGAATACATCCCATTACTAAAAAGCAGATATGTGTGTACAGTGTGGAGAACATTGGAGATACAGCTACAGACATTAGAGATACATCTGTAGAATAAACTTTTTACTTTTAGAAAAAATGATGTACATAGAATGAAATACCGGACTACTTTTCAACAACAATAATGCAGAAAAACATGCAAAAGGTTTTTTTGTACCGTTACTATAAAAATAAAATATACAAAATGATAATAGATAATATAATTAAATAATGATTAAGTTATTATATATAATATTGCAAATTAAGGATTAAATCTTTTCTTTAACAAATTATATTAATTTGAAGAAGACTTATTTTATATCACATATATCACAATAAGTTAAATTTTTGTATTATAATTATAAATATCCTTTGGCTATCCCACAATTGTTATTAATTTGATATGTGCTAAATGAGCTGCTTTAAAGTAAGTTCTATCTTATTTACATTACATTTTGATTACTTTTATATAAAATAGTACTAGTACGTCATAGCGTTTTATCATTGTTCGATTTATAATAATATCATAAAGGTGTGACACATTTTAAATATATGTTGCCATGGTCATGAATTTGGATTTTTACACAAAATTAATGACGAACAAAAAGAAAAACTGTAAGCATATTTCTGCCAAGTATTATATAAATTGTAAACATAATTTCTGTCAATTAACATTTTAATTAGAAATTCCGTGAGGAATTATAGAATTTAGTGTGATGAGTGTTATTACCGTGGCAGTAATAGGTGGCATACAATACTGATAAAAGGATGGACGCGGTGCTGCTGTCATGGAAAGAATGACCCAACTTGTGAAACGTAATATGTTGCTTAATATAAGCGAGCGATATCCGTTATAATTAGAAGAAATCTGTATGATACCTAATGTACTGCATGCAGCTAATACTATCCAACTTATCATAAGAACAGGATCTTCTGTAGAGAGTCTCATATCGTAGCTGTAATAAGTATATCCATTTTCGTTAACTAACTTTTATGAAATTCATGATTTTAAGGATTCTGTTTTCTCATTGCAGTCATACTAAATTATGATGATGATGATTATGATGATTAATTGACTACTTTTGCTTCTATCACAATTTAATATTATTGTAGTGAGAAAACGGAATCATTAAATCAAGAATTCTAATGGATAATACCTGAAATTTTTCGCCCAAACTAGAACAGATGGAATTGCTGGGATTGCAGCAAAACTGTACAGCAAGAACAGGATAAGATGATCGTATATCTCTTGACTGACACTTCTATCATTTTCTTTTTCACTCTTTATACTCTTCAAACGTTGAAACCAATTGAAATGTTGAAGTGGAGCCATTAATATATCCTCTAAATAATCTTCGTACATCTTTGTTAACTTCAAAAAGTAAAAAAATACCGAGATGAGCATACCAAGAGCTCCACATGTTGTTGGAATTAGAGACAATATGAGAACAGTTGTAATAAAAGGCAACTGATTTAGACCACTCAATAACCAATCTGACCATGTTACTGAATATGTTATTGCACGTGCTAAGAACCTACAAAAATACGACTTTTGAGTATATTTTAATTGTTACTAGTCAAATTGACTAATTTTTCAGTATGTATTTAAGAGAATATTTTCATTTTAATATAAATAAAAAATCTGTACCTGGCAGCTATTCCATGTGCAACAGAACCAAGAAACATGACAGAGCAACATACACCAATGGCAAATATACCAATGATACATAAAGCGATGCAAGTTTCGTAAGTAATGTTGAAGACAAAAGACAATATTATGGTAATGACTATTGTCGGTAGCGCATCTGAATCGTAATGTATCCTCATAGATACAAAAAGTAATAGTAAACTGATAATGGCTATGTAAAGCAATGGCCAACGATCTCGTATTCTACAAGAAATCTTGTCGATGATTCCTCCAGGTTGAATATTAATCATATAAATGCATTCTGGTTCTAATGTTATTCTTAAACTCGCTGTGTCATTGGAACGTCCGTAAAGTGTCTGCATCTTCATCGTTTTCGGACCATCGTCTCTGTACCGTAATGAAATATAGAAAAGGTTTATATATGAAGCTCAACTTATTGCGAAATACTTACGTATTCGTAAAGATTCTTGATTGAGTTGACCCTACATTCGATGATTCTAACAATTCAACAATAGCGTGATGCTTAAGACAATTCGGTGATTTTAACTCGATTGTAACCGCGTCTATGATATTGGGAAGTGTTACGTAATATCTCACGCTTCCCTTCACGGTTTCAATCAAATTAGGTCCACGAAAGCCAAAGAGATATTTAGGATGTAAGAATCTATTTCTTGTAGATTCGATTCGATTATTGTAAAAATAGGAATCGAAGCTGACTGTAAGGATTTTCTCCAAATCATCTGGAGTTATTCTCACAATGGCATGTGTAATGTGCGGATATTTAATCTCTTTGAGATTCAGATCAACAGTCCTTCTTGGTCGATATAAAGGGTCGGGTAAAAGTCTTGTCTTATTTGTCAAATTCCAACCCCATTCACTAAAAAGTACATATTGAAATTTATCAGTAAATAATAATCTTCTTTTGTAGGAATAATACGTAATACAATGTTACCAAATTTGTTTTTGGCCTTGTTTTTTTAATGCTGAACAGACGAACAGCCAATCCTTGTTTTGCAAATTTATTGCATCGATAGTTAAGAAGTCAGATTTATGAAATAGTTCCATCGCAAGATATATAGTAGACGATTTTTTAACTCCATTCTTATTACTCCAGACAAACTGTTGAGGTATATTCACCCATTCGGCATCCGCTTCGAATTGAACTTTTTGTGTATGATAATACAGTTTCTTACCCGAAGTATGCTGAAATTGTAATTTTATATATTAAAATTCATTGATCAATGTTTTGAGAATCCTGAAATTTAAGAATTATTACATTTTTTATATCTTATACAAGCAATCGAGTATTATAAACTCTTTCAATAATAATTACTTACTCGTAAGAAGTGATAGGACAGAGAGTTCATTTTCAAATCAGGATTTGATGTAATTTTAGGTAGTTTGTCCAAATAATCTACAGAATCAAACAGCGAACGCACAATTACGAATACTAGTTGTTTACACCATAGAATACTCAAATGATCTGTGGATTTCCAAACGACTGGTATACTAGTAGAAAGAACATTTATATCCGCTGCGTGATCAAAAGTTTGCGCAGCAGGTACAAGTATATCACGTGGTCCACCTCCGATCGATACCATTTTTACTCCTGCGTCTTTAATTTTGTACAAATGTCTTTCTAGTTCATAATAATAATTTGCAAGGATACTATCGAAGACTAAAAAAGGAATATGAGGAGAAGCTAAGTTAATTATCATACTTGCAAACGAAGCGTTCATATTTGGTGCTAGTAATAAAGCACCTTTCGCTATAATACCACCCTGAAAGAAACGTCAGTTAATTTCAAACATTCACTCTATAACTATGTTCAAGTTTCTTACCATAGAATGACCAATCAATACAACATTGTCCATTTTGCCCTTATACAAAGCTAATATTGCTTTTATGCAATGTGAGACGTACACGGTTTGTTCCATAAGCACACCTTGCATTAATAAATAACAATTAATATTATGTATCTCGCACAAGTATCGATATATCTTAATGTTTTTTGTAAAATTATTTTATTTATACCTCCATACAATGCAGAATAATCCTTACTGAATGAAACAGTAAAAAAGTCAAAGTGGAAAGAAGTCTTGCGGCTTTTTCTTAAACTTACTGAAGCAATAGATCGTACTAAAATGTGGAAGAAAAAAATGCAAATACGTAAATTTAAATTTTGTCTTATAAAAATATATCAACTCTGTATAACGTATTAACAAGGTAAACCTTGCTCATGAGATCCAGCATTGCCTGGTATGAAAAGAACTGGTATGCCAGAAAAGTGCATTCTCCTTAATTTTTCTGTTAGAAAACCTTCTCCATAGGCATACAATCCAAATCGTGGATATTTCTCTTCTATATTATCTTTCAAAGATATTCTCTAAAATATAATAAATTACTTGAAAATTTGTAAAAAAAAGTTTTATACATATTTAGTGTTCCATTTGAAACATTCCTTTTTTTATATTGGATAAACAAAAAGATATATCTTTCCTTTATATATTTGTAGAATAACAAAGAAAGCAAGTGCCTAAAGTTGAAAAGAGTAAACTTAGCACAATTTAGGATAGGTATATAATTCAAAAGCATGGATTCAAGATACAATTTCTACTCCTCTAATAAAAAATTGGTATAAAAGAAGTAAACTATGGTAGTATTCATATGCGACTCGTATGTCCACGTACCACATACTGCGGATATTCGAACATATATGTCATCTCGCACGTATTCTCCTCAAAGTCGGTGACATATCTTGCAACTCCGAGAATGTAGAGCAGAGTGATCATGATAAAAAATGGTATCAGTGAACCGTAAATCATTATCGACTTTAAAGACATCATTTTGGGTATTAGACCTCTCTCGAACCTTTAAGAAGATATTTATTACCTGATTATTACAATTATATTATGTATGTCAATACCGGCTTAATGTTGACACTTTTACCCCTTGTGACCGTTGAACGGCTCATCTAATAGATAACAATTTAGGTGACGTACAATTTAGATCAACTAGACTTAATATAGGATAGAAAACACAGGAACTTGCTAAAATACGACAATAAATTTTCGCTATAATACGACAAGACATCTGTTAAAAGTAAAAATCACGTACCAGACTATTTCCTTATTACTCTCGTCGGCCTTCATTTCAGACAGTAGGTTATAATTTCCACCAATATTGAAAAATTCGAATAAAATTTCGACGCATGCGTGGCAGCTGTTCGCTTCAGGCGCGCTCTCAACGTTCTCGCGTTGAAAATGAGGTAAGAGGTACGTTCATTTTCGCGTTCGAAGAAGTCTCGAGGTGGTCGGGTGTTGGGGATTTTCCTCATTATCTAGGAACATTGGTCAGGATTCTCCCTCCTTCGACATCCATGATCCACATGCGCAAGGAGGGTTCTTCCGTTTTCCAACTTCTTGCATGCCTAGCCGGTGATGAGGTATTTTAATACTTTAATTTTATATCGAAAACATTTCAGTTTAGTTACGTTGAATATATAGATTTTTATTCGACCACCGTAGCTATTAAATAATAGTGAGCAAGATGTCGCTCTGCTGACTGCTGCGTTCCGAGTTGCCACGTGGTCCACGCAATTGAGTGGAAAAAAGAGAGGTATTGCCTGCCGGGTGCTCAGAACAGGCATTCATTAAAATACACACAATAGAGAAAATGAAACAAAAGGATTCGCAAGTTGCGCGAAAGCGAAAACGAACGAGTTCTTCGACCAAGACAACAGATGTGCCCAAGGAGTTTGACTTGAAGGAGTTGTCGAAAAAGCAAATTTTACAATGTATCTCAGCAATTTTTCACTTGTCCCAAGAGCAGTTGAAAGAGACAAACAGTCTTCTCGCTGAGGAGGCTCAGCCGATATTCATCCAAGTGACTAGCATCAGAGTTCCTGAAATGCCTCGTAGACAAATGAGGATGTAAGTAAATTTATAGATCTCAATAAAACTTCATTTTCTTATAATTAAAACTTCATATGATTATACATTTTATCAATAGATCCTTATGATTTACTGATATAATAATTATAAGTCTTGTAATGACAATAATTTATGCAACGTAAAATGTTCCTATTAAATTTTTATTTAAAATTCTTATTTTTTATTTACAGATTGTTGCCATATTCAGTAGTGGCTCCAGATGATGAAGTAGCTTTGTTTGTTTGCGATTTACAGAAAGGAAAAAGAAAAGATTATGAGCCAACGGTAGAGCACTACAGAGATCTTTTGCACAAGCATGGATGTACTCGTGTGAATGAGATAATACCTATGAATCGTGTGAAAACCGAATTCGATCAGTTTGAATTGAAAAAAAAGCTTTTAGCCAGTTACGATCACTTTCTTGTCGATGGTCGCATTGCTGGTCATATGTCTCACTGGTCATATGTCTCACTTGTTAGGAAAATACTTTTCCAAGAAAAGAAAGCTGCCAACTTCGATCAGAATGGAAAGCAAAGACTTGAAGCACGAGATCGATTATGCATTGAGAAAAACCAGCATACAGCTTCATTCTCATGGCGATACTCATTTGATGCAAATCGGGAACACGTCTATGGACAAAAAGAAAATTCTGAAAAATATACGGGTTGCCTGTGAAAAACTGTCCAAAAATTACCCAGGCGGTTGGGCAAACATACGAGCTCTCAGACTGAAAAGCCCAACCAGTTCAGCATTACCTTTTTATATGACGTTAAGTAAGTATTGAAAAATAGATTATTGAATTTATTAACGATATATGTGTTTCGAATAATGTTTTTCTAAACAAGTTTATGAATTTCAGAGAATAAAAATACAGTCGATCCATGTAAAATTAAAATACAGCCAAAGAGACCGAAAGCTTATCGTGATGTGAAGGGAGAACTTTCGACATTTGTAAGTGATACAACAGTCACGGTTAAACCCGAAGGCACAGTCATCCTCAAGAAAAAAGAGAAGAAACCAAGTAAGAAAATCACAAAAGAAGAAACTAAGATTTGAGAGATATAAAAATTCTATTTAAAATCTTGTATAATCACAAAAATGTTTTAAGTATATAATATTATGTATGTAAATTTAATATTAATTTAATTAACGTTAAATATCACATCTTTGTAATATTACGCGATCGTGGGGAATCATTATTCTCCAATATGAAACGTTATGCTAATTGCCTCAGAAGATATTATTTCTTGGGCACTGTTATTTGGTAAATAAAGACAGTTTACTGCGTAACAAATAATTTTTTTTATTAATATACTAGATTGTGTGCAAATATTGGAATTGTGACGAAGGTTCCCTTCCTAATGAAAGTGGTCAATACAAAATGGTCTGATCCTTCTTAGATATACTCTGATATCCATTAGCTGGCAATGTTGGCAAACTGTTGGCAACACCGTTAGCATTTTGTATGCTCTTGTACATATTTGTTGTGTCTACAACCACCTCAATTTCTTGAAAGTTGTGGAGTCTCTGAATGTCTTTGTCTCTTCTCAATCTGGTATTAGGTAACTTTCGCAACTTCTGGATTTGATGCAAATTGAGATCTAGCTCCTTGCAGCATAGACATAACAAAGATTGATATGTCAGTTCGCTCCGTGGTAATTCCACCTCTATGAAATCTGGATCTGCTGTATTGGCAATTCGAATTTTCAGTACCAATTCTAAAAATATATTGGAATACAGTTATATATGGTACATCGTAAGATTACTTGATCATAATTTCTTAAAAATTTTTTGGAGAAAGAAACTTTCAAGAAATATTTTATCTCTTAAATTGTAAATATTTATGTAACTATCATATGATTAAAGAAATTATATCAATTTATCAAACCATTTTGAAATGATGTGACGAGTCTGCTCTTATCATATACATTATTTCTGATTTTTGAAGAGTTTGCAGGAGCACACAGAAAATCTTGCGGAGCTGATGTAACTGCACGTAACGACAAATCATACATAAGTCGCTCAAGATCATCATTTGTACTTAGAAGATACAAAATCTGTTGATTGCTGCAGACAGACGCTGGGGTTTCGCCTATCTCGGAGCGCAGATTTTTATCGGCACCATTGTTCAAGAGCAAGGCAACGATATCCAAGTATCCCTCTTTACACGCCCAGTGTAGAGCAGTCCTTAAAAAGCACGAATGAATGAAGAATGAACAATACAGTATTAGAAACATCTTGATAAGTAAATTTAACATTGGCATTAGAATACTTATGCAATAGCGTGAGTTACTCTGTTCAATAAGTTTTCAAACATAAGCTTTATACAGGATTTAAAAACAAATTCCAAAATAAATCTAGGTGGGAGGGATGTATTTTTGTAAGTCCTGCCTCTGTGAAGATATCAAAGCAAAGTTGAAATGATGAGTACCATCCACTGCCTGGTTCTCGCCCATTTACATCGACACCTAGATGCAAGAGATTTTGCACGCCATCAATGTCGCCGAGGCAAACTTTCTCCCTCAGACACTCTTCAAGTCTTTCCATTTTGTAACGTTTTATACGCACGTTACGATACGATTACATATTTGTAATGATGCTACATTCGAGCGAGAAAGCTCAAAGGTGTATCAAATATGCGGCGAGATTCCAACGCACAATCTTGAAGAATAAACTCGATAGGACTTATCGATTCCGGAATCTTTAAAAATTCGTGTTAGCCTTCTATCCTGACGCGTTTCGCCTTGTAGCACAACCAGCTGCAGATGAAAGTTTTGGACAAAATTGTCCGCATTGGTCGTTACTGCGAGGCCAATCAGAGCCCGACCAAGTACCGCCGATAACGTTATAATGGCTACGTTTACATCGTGGACTTGATACGCGTATCAAATAGTAAATAACTAGTACATTGATTCAGCTATTGGCTGATCAGCTCAAATATACTACTTGATACGCGTATCAAGTGCTCGATGTAAACTAGGCCAATACTAGACCGAGCATCTCTAGGGGAGGGGGAGGGGAAAGCCAAGTAAGATTGAACAGCTAGGCTACGTTCGGAAACCACACTCGGGTACATCATAATACTAAAAGTTGTATAATATATGTCACGTACACTATAGTATTTTTAATATTGTAATATACCCGAGTGTGGTTTCCGAACGTAGCCCTAAATTGCTACAAGATAAAATGAGAAAGCAATAAGATTATTACTTTAAGATCTATCTACATAGCCGTAGTCGCAGTAATAAGCTGTACTGACCAATCACATTTAATTATTTTCTTCATATTCGACTGGTGATTGGTCAGTTGTACGGCCTGCGACTACGGCCTATGTAGATAGACTTTTAAGCTTTGTGTCCACGATACTAAAAATCGGTTTAAAATCTCGATTCAAGAAATATGTAACCAATCAACTTGCAGTTTTTATGGACAAGCGGCAATTTTATTGGCTAAACTCTTCTCGGATCAAGGGGTTTGTTCGCGTCGCAATACCCCAATATGCTCCTACTCACTCCAATACGCTCCAATCTATAGTATACGTAACGTAATACTATAGTTTGGAGCGTATTGGAGCGAGTAGGAGCATGTTGGAGCAAGCGACGCGAACAAACCTAAGATCTCGGGTTTAAAGCTTGTGCCCACGATACTAGAAATCAATTCGAAATCTCGATCCGAAAAATATGTAGTCAATCAACGAGCAGTTTTTACGGAAAAAAGGCAATTTTATTGGCTGAACAGTTTTTGATCGAGATCTTGGATCGATTTTTAGCTTCGTGGACATAACGCGTTACCCACCGAAATTTCGTGAACATAGCATGTTACCCACTGAAAAATTTTGCGGACATGGCTACGTGTTTCGTGGACATGTAGCGCATCGCCTAGCGGTGGCACTAAAACAGCAGTCGTGACCGCTCTCAGGCTTCTTTCTGATCATATGTTTTCCGCACACTGTCGCACTGTATCACATTCATACACCTGCGAGCTGTTTAAGGCAGTGCAGACTCATCGCCGAAAAAAATCTCTACCAAAACACCGTTTTATTCTTATCGTGGAGGACTACGCGAGGTTAATTTTGCGATTGCTTGACATACGTCGCGCGACGAGCTCACCACCCCGGCAATATGATTATAACGCTGAAAAACTTACAGCAGCAAACGTTCACGATAGAGATCGACTCGTCGCAAACCGTAAGTAAAATCGGGTGAGATCGAGCAACCGAGCCGACTTCTCGAAGCGGTTAACAGTTAAAATATCTGCTTGTTGCTATCAGGTCAAAGATCTCAAGGAGAAAATCGAGACGCAGAAAGGCTTCCCTGCCGAACATCAAAAGTTGATATATGCTGGTAAGGAATATGGTTAAATAACCTAATTTATTGGGAGCTTTATCCGGAACTGTGCCTGGCGTCTTCCTCGACGCAGTTAAGAGAATTCGCGTTATTATAGTAGCATAATTGATATTGCGTAGCCTATATACGTTTAAATATAGCATTCCTCACGATAGGAATGATCTTGCAGAAACGTTTATAGGTTATGTTTCCGATTCGCACGCGTCGAGATCTACGACGAGTTTTGTTTGCATTTGAGATCGTAACGATGTACAAACTTTTGCAGGGAAAATATTAGCAGATGAGCAGCCTTTAACAGAATATAATATCGATGAGAAGAAATTTATAGTTGTTATGGTAACAAAGCCTAAAACTGGTGCTACACCTAAAACAAGTGAAGAGCAGCGCGCAGAGAGTGATAAGAAGGAGGAATCTACTAGGTAACTTGAAAATTGCATATAAAGATAAGAATGTTATTTGTTGTACCAATTATTAATTGTGACAAGTAACAAAACTATTTTTCAAACGTCTTTAAAAAGATAAGCTATTCTTTTTCAGATTATGCACAGAGTAGAAACTAATATGCCTCATTCTTTACATTTTTCTGTTGTAGCTCGGCAACTACGCAACCTAGTTCAAACCCTAATGTTCAGGATACTATACGAGCGGCTAGTAACGTGCAAGAGCAACCCGCGGCAGCTGCGCCAGCGGCTGGTCAAGCAGAAAGTGCCTTGCTAATGGGAGAGGATTATAATACTATGGTAAACAACATCATGGATATGGGGTACGTATGAAGAAGAGTAACTATTGAACTACAATTATTTACATGATATTCTTATCATTTGAATTAGGTACGAACGCGAACAGGTTGTACAAGCATTGCGCGCGAGTTTTAACAACCCTGATAGAGCTGTCGAGTATCTCCTAACAGGTATACCAGCGCAACTCTTTGAAGATCCACCTGAAGATCCACCAGAAGCTCAAGAACAACTTCAGGATCAGAGTCAAGATCCGTTGGCCTTTTTGCGCCTGCAGCCACAATTTCAGCAAATGCGTCAAGTCATTCAGCAGAATCCACAACTGCTGAATAATCTTCTTCAACAAATCGGATCCACTAATCCTGCCCTTTTGCAGCTCATTTCTCAAAATCAAGAAGCATTTGTACGCATGCTCAACGAACCTGGTTAGTTCAGATTGCATTGTGAATGAAAATAATAATTTGATAACATTAATAATTTATATAATTCGATTCTTGTATAGTGGAACCTACTACGGGAACGGGGTCGCGAGTTTTACCAGCATCTGGAGGAGGCGTAGCACCCGCAGCTGCAGCTGCAGCAGGAGGTGCTGTAAATGGTGGGGCTGGCACGGGCGCAGCAGCGGGCGTAGGATCCGGTTTAATACAGATAACACCACAAGACAGAGATGCGATCGAAAGGTTGAAGGCGTTAGGTTTCCCAGAACATTTAGTCGTACAAGCATACTTCGCCTGTGAAAAGAACGAAAATCTTGCTGCTAACTTCCTACTTTCACAAAACCTCGACGACTGAATCGCTCATTTGATTTTACGCGGCGTATCGAATAAAGAACAGGACTGAGGGTGGATGATCGCACCATTATCATTTTTACCTTATAATAATCATCTTTATTTTGTATATAGATATACACAATATCTATGCTATTTTATTTGTTGTGTAGATAAAATCCTGGTGTGTTTGGTAAGCGATTGAACTTAAAGATAAACGCATACCATAACATTACGTGTATGTCGACTCTTTTAAGCATTGTTTCATACTTTTAAAAACATTTCATTTAATATGTAACACATGTTTTTGAGAGAAAGAATTGTTGCTTACAACAGACGGTGTTATAAAAATCCATCCTTACAGCCTACAAGTGCTCTAAGATCTTATATTTCTTTAATATATATGGAGCAATATAATTGCATTTTTATATGAGAAAGCCTTATGAGCCTTACTCTGCAGAAGAATACCTTGCAGTAATTGCATATTGAGGGTCGGGCATATATAAATTGAAGATGTGTTCACTCTCGCGTTAAGGTATGTTTTATACATATCTAAATGTTTGCATGTAGGTATAATGAGTGCATTTTTGTACATTTCTTGGCTTTCTGATATAAAAATTATAGAATCTGTTTGGGCATGTGTACTTGCGTATATTCGTATTTATGTATGTATGTACAAAGAGATTTTCTACTTTTAAACGATAATAGCTAAATTGATTTAAAGATTAAAAAAAGCTCTCTTGCATGTCACAAATAAATTGTAACAATATGTCAAAAAAGTAACTTGACATATATATATATACATATATATGTATATATATATAATATATATAATATATATAAAATTTTATTCTTAATATTTGGATCTTTTAATATCTTCATAAATATCACATTAAATTTTGCTGGTATTGAGTTTTTTGCCTGTAAAATTAATTAGAATTCATAATTCAAGTAAAACAGTTGAGACGCTATAATTTTGAAATTATACCCGTGAATATTGTTACGTATATTATTACGAAATTCTATTAAAATTAAGCTATAAAACAAACTACTCCAAACATAATAGGTCAAGTTGTATCTTTCCTTGCAGTATAAAGCAATATTAATAACACTTTTTGGCATAAGGAATGATTCAATTTGCAACACACATTGCAATTTAACGTTAACGCCATACATACGTATGTACGTATTTATGCATGTTACATAAGTAGGAAATTCTTAATTCTTAACTTTGTACCATACAGTTACTTATTAATATCATTACAATAAATATTGAAAAATTTTCATTGATCTTACATGTATTTAGTGCAAAAACAATATATACAATTATTCGTTGGAGGGGGTTGTAGTAACAATTGCATAAAATTCCAATCTGTTTGTTATGCTCTGACTCAAGTTTCATCCTATGTTTTTATAAAAATAGAAAAATTATTAATAGAGAAGAACTGCTGTTAAAACAGAACACATTCTCTGTTGTGTGCTCAACACACTTGTAATACATAGTATAAATGAATAAATTACGATTTCCACAAATGCAAATTAGTCCATTATATTACTGTTAATAAGTGATCTTAAAGAAAAATTGAACATATGTGTTGATTCTCCAATGTTACACAGACTATTATACATGAAGATATCTAAATGCAAAAGCGTAATACATAACACTTTGAAGTATATAACTAATATTTAAATGTGTACATTTTAAAAAATGTGATATTAACATAAGTTATTTTATTGGTAAAATATTCACATACTTTTATCATTAAATATTCTTCACATATAACAGCTTTTTGCACCAATGTAAAGTTACCAAACATTGCTATTAAAGATGCAATTCACATATATTTAATCATGTTTACAAGATTTTGTACAATATTGCAATTTTACGTTAAATACGTAATATTTTGTATGTATCTATATAAAACCTCAAAAAAGTTCAGCAAATGTAGAAAATTATATATTCAAATATGTACAAACTAGAAAAATCAAGGTTTTTTATTTTATTTTATATAGAAATTTATTTACAGTTTTAAGAAATGGAAACATCACTCCCTCATAATGTTACACCTTTGCTTCGAAGATCCTTTTTAGCTTCTTCTATTTGCTAAAAGACAAAACGATAATAACATTAGATAACAATATTGCTCGTACAATTATGCCTTTTTAGAATAAGAGAGAAACTAACTTGTTGAAGTTCAATAGCGGCACTTTCACAGTTATGAAAGGTGAAGACTCTGTACAATACGACAGTAACTGCATATAATCCAAAGAGAAATAAAGAAATAACTGGAAGAAAAAGTATAATTTCATGCCATTCCTTGACAAAAGTAGAGTTGCTTGTAATTGTAGCAAGCCACACGGCAGAAATCACAGCTGCACATGAGAGCCACTCCAGCAATTTTGTCATCTGTAAAAAAGAGTTGTAATATTTTTCAATTATTATTATCATCTTTATCAAAATAAAACAAGATTAAAATTGAATAACTTAAATTCAATAAATTTTGGAAATAATTATTACATATGCGTAAACTATTATAATACACGTGTATAACAAAAAATTTCATATCAGTTTTACTGGAACTTTTGTCATTCATCAAATATGATTATTAAATTGGTGACATGTCTTTATACATACCTTCTTAACCTCAAAAATCTAGGCGGCAAGCACGCACCACGAAAATAAGAAGTAATCGGAAGGAATGTAACTTGTGAGAATAAAGTCAACAAACGTAAAACTCGTATCATGCACTGAGACTGCGTACTCCCCACCAATCAGAACAAAGAAATATTTGTCCTGATTAAAACAAGTGGATTGAGCTTCACATTCAAATCTCTCTAAATTCTGACTGAAATTGGATCTTTTTTGAATAATTTCAATACATGAAACGAAATGCATATCGCTTACATATTCCTGATTTTTGCACGTGATGGCTTCAAGTATGTTATAATTATGCATTTCATACTTTGCACATTATTTCTATCCTAGCGCATGCTTGGCACATGCACATTCACTTTCTTTCTCGTCGGTATGACAGATTTCTTAATTTCCTAATACCTATTTCTATATACTAATGTAAATTAACTTTAATCTCAGTTTAATTTACTTTCTATCTTTTTCTAATTCTCTTAGAAGTAAAAAAAAAAGGATAAAAAGATAAGTTAAACCGAGATTAAAGTCAAACTACATTGGTAAAAATGGACAGAAATCAACTTCAACATTTAATTTCTACTGTTAGAGTTACAAGCGATTTTTTTGTTTTTCAAACCTTTGTTTTTACATAGAAATAGATTATTTTATATCAAATACATGTATTTTTATCAAAATCTGAGGTGAGGCTCATAAACTGAATATTTACTGTGACTTTTGTGAAGAAAAAAATACAAAAATACTCTCTCACATATTTTTTTCATTATTTACAGATATTTATTAAACCACTTTTGATCACTTGGTGATATCCATTTATAACAACCGAGCATGTTATTCTGAACCATATATTTCCAAGTCCAAGGATGTTGATTGTTTTCTTCTAGCCATTTCGCTTCAGCTGCATCTTTGTCCATAATTTCTTGACTGACGGCTTTGGCTTTAAATGGTAGTTGATTTGCTACTTGGGTTAATATTTTCTTTACCTAAAAAAGAATTTTATCAATTACCCCCATTTATTTATACTGTCCATGTTACAAGTAAATTTCTAGTATTTTACTTCTATTTCTTACTTAATTTGTGTCAATGTGCATAGTACAAAATTTATAAGGTCATATATTATTATATAATACATTAGTATATGTGTAATACATAAAATATTATATAATGTTTATTATATAAGATGTAACTCAAAGAGCAATTAAAATTTGGAGATTTTCACATAAAAATTACAAAAAAAGGGAGAGCATAATCGACAAAAATGTTATATTATCTAAAATTCCAAGAATTTCTTACATTTCCAAGAATTGCGATTCTGAGAATTCGAGATTTTGAGTTGCAAAAATAAAAATCTTGAAAATCGATAAAATTAGGAAAACACACAATTGGCAAGGAAGTGTGTTTTAGATATACATGTGCCATCTGGATAAGTTACTTTGAAAAGTGTTAAGGAACAATATATCAAGAACTCACCTCAAAAAATTCGCAATGGCCACCGATTTCTATAATGACTCGCCCTGCTTTAATGGGAGTGACATAATGGTCAATAGAACCTTTACCTCCACCCATACGGTGTCCTTGTCCCTAGATCACAAAATGTAATTATTATATTATATTATCGAGAAAACAATTTCTTCTAAAGTTCCATATTATATGATCGATTATATTTGTCAAACCTTTTTCGTGACTGGTTGCCATGGTGGATCAACACGCCAAATTGCAAACATCCTCTCACTGTCGAGTTTTCTGCCGATTGTCAGACGCATCATCTCAAAATGACCATGTCTCAATCTGCCACCTCCTGTAGCCTATAATTCAAGGAAATGATAATACATCTCTATGCCTTTTTCTTCGTTACTAAATATAGCAGATATGCAGACTCACAATGATACCGTATTGTCTGTACATGAGGAAATTATGCACTTCCTCTGGACCCCGCATATACCTTAGTCGTTTTTGCATTTTAGGAGCTTGCATTCCCGGTGGAAACTGTGGGACTCTTTCCATTATTTTGAGTCTTGATCGCTCCGGGTATTCAATATCTAATGATATTTGATAATCATATATATGTATAATTCCAAATTAATATCATTAATACTATATCTTTAATATCTTTAATATCTTTAATACTATAATAATAAAATAATAATAATTATTATTATTATTATGTACATATTTACCGCCGTATTTTACTGGTGGTCGAAAGATCTTTAATCCAGCCACTGGTGTTACAGACACACACTGCCATGCTGTAAAAATGTAACATTGTGTGAAATAAAATCAAATAGTTTTAAGTTTTTTATATAACTTATTTCCTCGAAAAATATATCAAAAACGCTTACTGGAAAGTAAAATACGTGCCACGTTCCTCGTCCCTGTTTGTATCATCTTTTAGGTTAGATAATATAACATAAAAATATAGATATTTTTTAATTACATAAATCACCGAGTGATTCTAGTAAAGAAATAGATAACGATACTATTAATTATCTCGTAAAATATGCGTGATAAAGTTTATGAGCAAACAAACGTCCTAATAAATCTTAATACTTCTTTGTGACGTTAAATTCACCGTATAGGTTAGAATTTCTTTGTATATACTGATTTGATTAGATTAGAATCGCACTATGAAGACTCACCTCCACCACAGTCCTCCACAAGTTGGCAGCACCACGCTGGACAAATTTCAGTTGTCCAGTAGCCATTCTTATGTTGGCATAACTGCTCTCATGAGTATTATTTTTTGTTTTCTTTCAAAGAGATAAAGGCTAAAAAAATAAATAAGTGATATTGTTAATCAGTGAGCCATTCTTTGTGGCTTGCACATATTTAAGCGTATTTCCACAGAAACGAATCGTACACGCGTAATGCAGAATGAATTTTCTCCATTTCTCTCAGTGAACTTCATAAGTAAAAAAATTATATCAACATTCGATAACGTCGGTACTCAATTATACTTCCGAAACTCAATGACAATGAAAATTTATAATTGTTAATGAGAGGGTAGAGTCTTTAATAGTATTTCGTCAATAAAATTTATCAGAATTTATGAAAACAAGAATATCTATAAAATTGCCAATCAATATGACGGAATGCGGATTTTTCTTTAAACAGTCACGAGATTAATTAATAAATGCATCTATGCCTAATAACGTACTTATTTTGTACATGTAAATATTTTTAGTGTGTATAATTCTGAATATACTTATACTAATATTAATATAATTTAATTATATATTCAGAGCATTTTCAATTTTGATTTATTAAAATAGAATATATAAATAATATTATTTTTCTTTCATGCGAGATTACGATTAATTTCGCATGAGTCAAACAGAAACAGCAATTATAATTTCAAATATAGGTTGATAAAAGAAAAATTTTCTCTACAGGATGTATCTTAGAAGAGAGAAGACGCTTCTCTCTGAGACTTTTTGAACCAAAGAACGATATAATATACACATCGAGTGATAATTTATTTTATATATATATATATATATATATATATATATATATATATATATATACGTACTATATCGCTTTGTATCAGAATTACAAAATAATTAATTACAAAAGTTAAACGAAAGTTTTAAGTATATATGCTGCAGACTTGTAATTACATATCCTATTTAATAGCTTTCACGTTGACTTTTCTTTAGAAACTCCAGTATGGAAAGAACCAAATTTCGAGTAGATCGCCGACTAAACATCAATTTCGTTATAACCGAACGAGAGTATCAGGCCAAGGAGAAAGGGCTCAGTGTGATATGAGAAGCTCGATATGTTACAATTACAATAGTTTTATATATCTTTGATGACGGTTTGATGGTAACAACAGGTAAATACTACATATTGTACATTGAGTAGGCGATAGTCGTATCTTACTGTATTAATTATAGCATATCGGCGGCGCCAACATTGATGTTGATAGTGACGATGGCTACGGCCACGATGACGATAACGGCAACGACAACGACAACGTCAACGTCAATGGCACCTCGTGTCTCCGGTATACGCGCGATCGACGCGGCGATGGCAACAGCAGTAGCAAATAGCAGCAACAGTCTTAATAACAATAACAGCAACAGCAACGATGACAATAATATAATGATAGTAGTATAAGTAACAATAGTAGTATATGTAGATAGACGATGATGATAATTTCACTAATATTTTCACTAATGAGAGTAGAGGGTCATTCCAGAGTTTCGGACACAATGCTTTAAGTTTAGAGATCTTTTTTTTTCTCCGTGTTTTATTTGAATAAACTTGCGATGACAGTCGCTCAACCGCAGAAAAAATGGATTTTAATGTAAAAACAAATAAAATTTCGCTTTTATAAATAAGGAAGAATGAGAAGACGAATCAGTTTTAATTCTTAAAACTTAAAAAATAAATAGGATTAAAAACCTATTATCCTATTTATTTGTTTCTTAAAAGAAATAATAAAAAACATTATTTCGAGTTGTTGTTACAAACGCTCCGTCTCTTTAAGTCTTTTACCGATCAACATATTTTGTCTGACTTTAAGACAGATGAGGAATTAATTGAACTTATCAGAATATTTAATGACAAATATTTTTTACAGAAAAATGATTACTCACAAGTTTATTCTAATAAAGTACCAAAATATTATGGAATGACTCTTGATGTCTTGCGCTGATACTATGCTTGCGACAATATGAACAAGCAAGATGTCCCCGAACTTTCAGAAAGATTGGTTTCTTCATCAAGAGATATTGAGAAAAAGCTAGTGCCACATTCGTTTTAATTATTAAAATGCAGAAGTTTGTGAGATTGTGAGTGAAAAAATTAAACATTCGTTGAGTATAGTCTTATGCAATCAAAAAATTGCTTCTTTTTAATCTTTCTCAAATCCAGTCTTTATTTTTGTAAAATAAAAACTGAGTATTACGGAAGTATGAGAAAGACTTTTTTATTGTGAAAATATAGATTTATATGGTGAATTAGAGTTTTCCATTAATTTTCATTAATTTCGCGCATATAAATGATATCTTCAGACTTTATTGTCTATACTCTCATTCGGGAGCACACAGCTGAAACCATCGACAAACTTCTGCACAGCTATAATCATTTTATTTTAAATCATTCAGTTCGGAGGACACTTGCATCGTCGAATATTGTCGTCATCGTAACGTCAGAAGCAGTCACCACCGCCATCGTCAACGTCCTTGAGCGTCGCCGTCGCAAGCGCAATTAATTACTAATTATCGCTTTCTTTGCTTTTCTTCTCTCTTCAGTTTCGCATTTATCACACTTAAAATAAACAGGGTGTTTGAGGAATGTGCGCGAATGCAGAGTCAGCGATGCATTACAATGAATCTATTGTACCTCTTCGAATCAGACAAAAGCTCAGGAAAGAGGAAAGATTGGGAGGACCATACATATGACGCGCGCTTTCACTGTCGCTTACTACATTGGTCGTGGAAATTTTTGTAGAATTGCGAATGAATCGTGAAGCAAATACGGGGATAAAAGAAATTTTCTCGAAGGGATTATCAAGCGATCGAATATGGGCTATTATTACAATTTTTTCTAACGCTATCTGCGAAAATATGATTATTTAAAATTAAATATACCAATTAAATATTACACCAATATATTACATTATTTATTTTTTAATGGCGAATGGTCAAGAAATATAGACATGTTAATATATTAACTTTCTTTGTAAAAAAGATTTAAAAAATAAGAAAGGAGGTAAAAAAGAGAGAAAAAAGGGAGAAACATGAAAACAGATTTGGAATAAAATTTGGAACAAATATAATACTAGGATAGATACAATAAGAAAAATAACTATATGATGAAAAATTGTTGTAACATACAAGTATGAAAAGATCCCTCCTGAGATATAACAAAAATTTTACCGGGAATCATTGGATTACATTGAAAAGGATATGTTTTGGATGTTTATGTTTTGCGAGAAGCATGTCGATATTACAAGCGTTTTTCGTCGAAATGACGTGGAACTGGAAGTGCATACGTTCACGAGACTTTGCCTATATATATGCATGTGTGTGTATGCGTATGCGCGCCTCGCGACGATATATACTAACATACAAGCCACTGACTCCGATCACTCTCAGTAACACTAACAATAAGTAAACGCTATGGCATCATAATAATCACCGAATGTCCTTATATCAAAATCGTTAGATAATAATCATATATATATATATATATATATATATATATATATATATATATATATATATATATACACGATTATAGCGTGCGCCTATTTCGCTTGATACTCGGATATGACTCATACATGTTTTACACCGTGTTCACCGTTGAATCTCGCTTTTTCCATTTGAAAAAAAAGAGCAACAAAAAGAAACAAAGCAATTAGCTGAAACTGAAACTAAGATATCCGTATCTTACATTCAACTTGTTATAGAGATCTAACTTATTTATCTCATATATTAAGATCACACGGTTGTATAAAGTTAATCCGAAAAACTATTAATTATTAAGAAATACTAACTGTTAATTTTATCATTGAAAATGTTACGGTACCAGATTTAGTATCGCATTTAAATTATTTCCAAAGATAATACTAAGTGTCAAATGTGAGATACGAATACAAACTTCAGTGTACACTTAAGTTGTTTGTATTCTTTAAGCAAAACTCTTGAGTGAATTGAAAGTTACTTCCATATTTTTCGCTTATAGAAGAGTATATTATCAAGAGTCGCTCTTAACGAGAATCGATTGCAGAAAACAATATCTATACAGATTTTCGTAATTTGATAATGTAGTCGTTTTTTGTTCTGATCTGAATTAAGTTACAAGAAAAATTCATAAAGAATCGACAGCTATCGCATAGAAGAATATGTTTTTGCAATCAGTTCAAAAACTATTCAACCTTAACTGATATGGTGAAATTTTGTATAATGTGATATGAGACTATATATTTATTTCTTTGTTTTATTTTAATTTAAGCCACTGGTGTACCGAGTGCCCACATCATCTCAATCAATATGAATTTTATCGTGTCGTTATTAACAAAAACATGTTTTTACTTACATGTTTTGTTCTTTTTGTGCAAGACAAGTTTAATTTTTCGAATATATCTTAGTATATCTTTTTTGTCCGGATCTAGAAACATCCGAATGGGTGGTTCGTTTTTGCCATATCCGTTAAAGATCGATTACATGTATATTAAGCTTGACGTATCGACGGTGACCGCGGGGCATTCGTAAGATACGTATAATTATCGGGCGAAAGGCAACGTACATCGCATTGATTAATATTTTATATATTTATCTATATATATATATATATATATATATATTTATGTGTTATAATAATTATGCTATAAGACTAGATTCTCGGCGGAACATTCTCACGTTGTTCCGACTCTTTCTTAATGTTTACGCAATCATGTAATCATATTCATTTCACTGTTTTACGACAACGAGGCGCCGTTCGATCGTTTGTTCGGCGAACGCCGTTCGCCGCCGATGGATTAGATCACTATTGTCCCATGCGATGTGCTGACATACAACTTATAGAGTTACATACATACTTAGACACCATTGTCCTTACATTGTAGATACGTACATAGCTATAAGTTTCCTGGCTGATGCTTGGAGTAGGTCGTTTTACATTTAACTTATCTCTGCCTTGTTTTATTCGATCGCTTCGCAATGATCAATTTTATTATGGAAAACAAGTGTGGATGAGCTCATAACTATTCTAATCGATCGGGAAGAACAAACGATTTTTCCTTTCTCTTTCTTTCTGTTTACTGTGACGAGTACGAGGGAAAATATGTATAGACTAAATAAACATACTCCACATCGACAATCCACGAACTATTCCCTTCAAAGAGTGTTTTTAAGCTTTATAGTAGTTTGAATAATTACATATTTTATTGAGGCAAGAGTTCAATATGGATGAAACGGAATAAATCATACTGTAAAAAATAAAATTAAAAAATTAAAAAATATGTTTTTGCTTTTTTATATTTACATATTTTTTATCAGAAACGTTAGCTTTACTTTTATTCATATAAACTAAACAGATTGATTAATAAGTGTGCAAGAAAGTAATCGATCAATTTTTTTATCAATTAGATAAATTGGACTGGATTTGATTTATTTTGAAAAATTGTCTCAAAAATAGTTTTCCCATTATCTTTTACTTATTCGACATAAACAATAAATTTAGGTTTGTTTTTATAAACCAGTTGTAAACAACAATATATATTCACTTAGTTTATACATACTTTCAACAAAACATATCGGCTACATATTTTCTTTTTGTATCTAGGTACAAATGCGGATACATGATAAAGATGTGTTTGCATAATAATATATATCTTTTTCGAAATAGCACCTAAGTATATACAATTAAACAGTCGTTAAAAAGTTCAAAACACATTCTTCATATTTCGAATATTGCTAAAACATTGCGACAAGTTAATGATTATAAATAAAATCTAAACTGAATAAATATTTTATGTTACAAAATGAAGGAATATATTTTTTTCATATCGCACGACTTTAATATTTCGGGTAATATTTTTATGGTAAATATACAATTATACACTTGATATGGCAAGTATATATATATATACACAGTATCTCGTAACAGATATAATACCTAGATACAAATGTTTATAGCAAGAACGTACTTAATTAAGATATCTCGATGCTGTACTCAAATACATGTCGATACATTATAATTAGGTACCAAATGCTAAGAAGTTTCATATACCCGAATACCAATCTCGCTTCAACGATGTCGTACGCGTGTGAATTCATTCACGTGATGAAAATATTTTCGCAGAATAAAAATGCCGAGAGCACCACATATTTAAAATATCGTGGAGTCTTAAGGGACAAAGGATAATTAAAAGCGATGTCAGAGAGAGTAGCGTTCGAGTATCGTAAAGTGTGTAACGTATACGCGTATTTTATTGACGCTTCTTTCCTCTCGTTCGATACGAAGCCAAAGAAGGTTCTCGTCAAACGATGTGTAGAATGATTCGCGATTTCCTATTAGCCATACAAATGTAACTTTAAACCTGTAAGTCCATAATTAACACGCGCTCTATCGCATCTCTATATATATATGTATATATATATATGTACACAGTCTTACAAAGCAAAATTTACAAACATTACGACGTACGGTCGATCGAATAAATATATGTCCTCCAATGCAATCGGGTCGCAAGTGAACGTTTTGTCGTATTTCGATCGTGCTTTGTATACCGATCTTAACTAATTAATTGACAGTCCGTCGTTCGATAAATTGAAAAAGCTCATTGTTGGCGCACGTGGAGTAAATATTGAATAAAAATTAAGCATTAGCAAAAACAGCGACGAAGAGATTGATATTTTCCTTTTCATGATATTTTCCTTTCTTCATGTACATAAAAACGTCAATCAGTTTTTTCATGGTAAATTCAAGGGTTTTTGCGTCTTCCATCGTTAAACGTTGTACGCTTAAGACAAGAGTAAGACTCGCAAAGATCCTACGAATTATTCTCCGTGAAGTTTAAATAAAAAATTCGGGAAATTTAGAATTGTTCGGAAAAACTTGCTGTATATACACAAGAGCGGGTTCGGAAAAAGGAGGGGGCGAGAATAGTAAATTTACACTAGATAAAATGGATTAAACACACACACAACCTTGATCAAATAATTTTCGTTCAGCGCTATACGGGTGTGTAAACGGGTGTGTAGCTGAACTACGATTATTCACAAAATAAATTAGATTTGTTCTTTTTAGTTGAATCTTTTTCCTCTCCATTGTGGAGGGAAAAGGATAAACTATGAACTAGTATATTAATGCTGTAAAACTAATATAAAATTAAAAATGAAATTATAAATTTTTTTTCATTATTTTACAAAGTGTCAAGTACATTTTTAACATAAAATATGTGTGGTCAACACATCCCATAATGCCTCTTTTTTCCTACAAGTCTGGAAAGATGACCAATGCGCGCTTATGTTGTAATATTTTAATAATATGAATTTTCTATGAACTATTTTCTCTTTATCTTCTTTTCTAATGTCGATGTCATTTACTTTAAACTTCAATAAAGTAATATGCTATTAAAAAATAACAAAAATAAAAGTATGTTTTTTGCATTTAAAAAAAATATGGCCGATCATGCTCCGATTTACCGTATTATTAAAAAGTAAAATATATATGAATGTGTTGATGTTTTTCTTTGACTTCGCAAAGCTTTGCGAGTTTATTTAAGGCCATACGCCATTCCAACCCAAAATTTCACAAAATAAGTTTAAAGTTGGATTTCACTTTGGGTCCTCCTTCTCTTTGTAAAAAAAAAAAAAATGTTCTGGATCCGCTCTTGGATATATATTTAATTTACACAAAACTCGACATAAAAGATAAAAATATCTGTGAAAGTTGTCGGATGCACGCGTGATCAAAATACAAAGCATCTCGAATTGTATAATGCTCGTTGTCTTGCGGCCTAATGAAGGGAGGAACCGTAGTAGCTGAGAAAGGGCTCGAGCGAGAGATCAAGATGGCACGGGGGCAAGAGCGACGATCCTGCACGAAATGAAGAAAAGCTCGCAGCAAGAAACGGAACGTCGAAATGTCGCGTGACGTTTTCGTCATTGAGCGAGCGATCTACCTACCCCACCGGCCACCGATAGTCAGTTTTTGTAAAGCCTCTTGCGTGTACAAACAGTACTCCGACTATTTATTACGGCAGCAAGTTTTCGCAGTGGCGATACGCGAGTACTACATTTCGCATGTGTAAAATACTAAATACTGAATCACGATAGAGATTAAATCTATTAAACATATTATTATTAGTCCAAAATTTAAAGTCATCAAAGAAAATATTTCGCAAACAAAAATAATCAAAGTATTAGCATAAGGAAGAAGTAGAGAAAGAAATTCAAAATTGAGTCAATCAATTATCGTTTTGATAATGATAATTTATAAAAGTGATAAGAAAAAAATATAATAAAAATATGCATCTTTATCGTGTCTATAATATAAAATATTGATGTAATACACAATCTCTTCATCTTATTATCGCGTATTACATTTCACATATCATTATTTATCAATACGAATATATATTAGCAAATTATATCGTAGTTGAGGAACTTTTACCCGTTGCAAAAATTGCTAGCGATCGTAACAAATTGTCGAGAGACTGTGTGAATCGTGTGCGAAGGAATTATCCCTTTCTTAAGTTTTGTTAATATGAGCGTATGATGTGTATACGTTTGCGCGTTACTCTTGATGTGCTGCTAGGAAGCTGACTAGATTATAATCTAAAATACGAAATATCCGGGAAATCATCGTTGTCGATAATAGCGAAATCTCGTTCCGCGAGAGCGAATTCTCGGAGGTGAAAGAGAAAGAGACAACTCGATGCGCTCGTTATATCTACTAACGAGGATCCCGGTGTTCCGTATCGACGTTGACTACTACTCGACCTTCGAAAAGGTCGAATGGCCTCACCTAGGCATTCGACTCTTTTAAGTTGTCGAAATACTGCATGATCTGATTGTAGTCCATACCTAGATTAAGGTCATCGAGCGCTACCGATTCTTCTTGCTCCTGGGAGGAAGATGAGGCGCAAGAGGCGCTAGAGGAGGATGAGGAGGAGGCGGACGGTGACGAAGATGGCGGAGATGTTGTGGTAGATGAGGTTGCACCGCCAGTAGGAGTAGATGAGTTTATGGTAGAGACGACAGTGGATACTACGGCGGTGGTGGAGAACGACGAGTACATCGGATTACCGACTATGGTTGCCCTTTTGATCTCCCGGGATCTCCCGGCATCCTTCGCGAAGTGTCTATTGCTGTCGTCGTGATTCACTAACTCCACGAATTCCTCGTCCTCGCCATTCTGCTTGTTTGCGTTGTCCGCTCTAGTTTTCCCGTGCGACTTGACTATATGATGATTTGACTGCTGCGGTGCTTTGCCGCTGTGCCGATGATTATTCCCATGATGGCCGCCACTGCCACCACTGGACGCCCTATGACGATGCTTTCGTGGTGGTTCCGGCAGTCGTACGCCCACTCCCGTGTTTCTGTGTGGCGGTACTGGCGGTTTATAATCTTCAGTATTGCCGTTGCTCACATTGTTTGTGCTGACCGTCGTCGTGGTCGCCGTAGTTGCCGATATCGATGTCGAATTTGCGACCGGCACTCCGTGTGGCGGCAAAGGCGGAGGAATATCATCGTTGCTGTAAAAAAATTCGTGAAAAGTTTATACATTGGCGAAGCTGCTACTATAGTAATATTAATTTAGAAATGTTAGAAGCTGAAAAGTATTACAGAAAATTTAAATTGAATTGAATATCGTACGATTCGTTACAAGGAATTTCTTTTTGGGTATCATTTTCTTCCTTGCAAGAAGACATATGTAACTCGTCTTCGAAGAATAAATCTTCCGCATTAGGAGGGGCAATAACGTTCAATCATAATTACTCGTTCCGCGCGGTGGTCATTATCGGAGCTACCATCGATGTCGCTGTTGATGTCATCGTAGTAGGCGGTATCACTGCGGATGGTTTAACCACGGATTTGGCCGCGACACTGTTTCGCGCTCTATCCCTTTTGGAATAAGTGGTAGTGTCAATGGCACTGGTACCGCCGCTGGACCGTTGATTGGCAGACGGTAGCTCGATGTGGTTCGGATTGTCGAAGCATGTGCCCAATTCGGCTTCGGGTTCGCCTTCGCCGGCCAGCGGATTACTCGTTACGCGCACCTGCAACACAAACCGAGTTTTTTTCAATCAAATTGATCCAACAAAATCCTGCTTGTTTTGTTTTTAAAACAGGTTGCCACCGGGTTATCGAAATGTGCAAAGATATTTACAACAAATCTCGTCGAGAGAAAATTCGAATTGATTTCAATTACCAGATTAATCCCGAATTCATCGAACTGTTAACGCTATCGATGTTACGTTGATTCAAAATTTGATCTGTTATTCTTTAATTTATTAGTAATCCTCAATAATTTTGTAACTGAATATTTGATACTCATGGAGTTTGGAGTAAAGAAGTTGGTCAAGAAATTAATGCAAATAGTAGTGTAATATTATTAGTTATTATAATATTAGCTATATTATTAGCTATTACCACGATAATAGCAAATAGGGCGTGACAAATAATTCGGAGATCGAAGAACATAAATTATATTTTTTTCATAAAATTTAACCAAGAAGGAATGTTATTCTATATATATTTGTTTACAAATTAATTTATATTACTAATCGTCTGCGGAATTAAATTTGCAATTAAAAAACTTGTTTCGAAAATCTGATTTATTGGTTTTCTTCATTCACATAATAGACTAAAATTGTATAATATCTAATGGTGCAGTTAACTATCTAGCTAGTATATTTGAGGGTGCTAGCTAGTATTTGAGGATCGAAATTAGTTTTAATAATGATTATCCACGGCTTCATTTACAGTGACTCACTCACGAATCATCGAATTCACACCAACGTACGTACCTGTTGCGGACCGCAAGCAGCTCGTTCGAGGGTTGCTCTGCCCAGCCAGACCCAGTCGTGTGCGTTGGTGGTCGATTCACGTGGAGGTCGCCTGCCAGAAGCCAGCTGGTTCGCGGCGGCGCGAGCCCTCGCACCCGCGCCAGAAAGTACCGGGACGGCCGCGCCGGTCAGCGGAGAATCCGGTGGTTGGGGCTTGAATTTGCTGGCGTACACCACGCAGGAGACGACAAAGACAACGATCGCGAAGCAGAACGCCGCGAGCAGCACGTACATCCCGATCTCGAGCGGGCTCATCCGCGCCCCGACGCCGTGGTGACGCACGCCGACGCCGCCCATACCCCCTGAAGACATGCCATTAGCTATAGCCGTGCGATGCTGCCGTGCCTGCACCAAAGGCTCGTGCTCGTGCTCGTGCCCGTCTTTCTCGTCTTTCAGCGGTAACCCTTTGCACAGAAAAAACAAAGAGAGAGAAAGAGAGAGAGGACAGAGTGAGACGGGACATTTGTGCTGAGTTAGAGAGCCGCTGAGAATCTTTCTCCCTTGATGCCTTCAGCTAGATAGCGGCTAGACATGCTATCGGGTATGCAAAGTTCACAAGGATACTGAATGTGCGTCTGTACTTTTAGCAATTGGACTATGACATATAATGACTCGACATGATGCACGATACCCAAATAATTCCAACTTTTGGAATTACTTGGAGATAGAAGGAATTTAAACGTCTTCCAAGGTTTTCATTTTCATTTTCTCATTTAAATTTTCCATTCCAGAATTATTTCGTTGATATTGTCAGTATTAAGAAATTTGGTCCATTTTTTCTTGATCAAAATCAATCATTTGTAAACTGTATCATTGTTTGTAAAAATATTCACAATATAATAAATATTCCATGTTACATAATAAAAGTAACAAAATTTTCCAATGATTTGTAGGAACGCACGCGTTGCATCACAAATTATTCTTAGAGCTAGACGCATTTGACATTCAGCGCAAAGGAGGAAGACTATCAGTTACGGACAATTGGACGGAAACCATGGGGAGAGATCACGCATAAATAGGCAGGCGAAACTTTTTACAAGCCAAACGGTGCGACGAAGAAAGTTTCTGCTAAGAAATGCGGAACAAGATGCATACCGTGCACTATGTGGCAGTTACAAAGCGTAGAAAAGAACAGAAAAAGTGAAGAGAATGCAAAAGAAGCGAGGCAGAAAGACAGAAAGCGGCAAAGAGGAACAGGATCTATTTACCGATGAGGATGTCATGTAGATCGGACGCCATTTCGCCCCGGCCGATTTTACGTTCTCTATGATGGTGAGAACCGACGGTGCCACCGCCGTCGTTCTGTACGAATTCCGGCCGGTTGGGCACTTCGCTCGAGGCGAAATCTACTTCAACGTTGGCTGATGCGCTTGCCAACGCGGCGACCGTTGTCCTCTGAGAACCCTTGCTTGATCGTCTGCCGGATAATCGGCAGGAGTCGGCCAGCTGTAAACTGACGCGTAGCAAATCGCCGCGGCCCTCGCCGACTGCGATTACCCGCGGATGATGGGAAGCGACCATCGGTGCGAACGCTACAACTTCCGGATCCAGACTCTCCACCAGTAAATGGTAATCGCTCACAGCGATTTCCCTGAGGGGTGTACGGGTACTGTCCGAGAACTCCACGTCAATGTCCAGCAGTCCTTCCTATTAGTACAATATCAAAGTCAAATTTACTTGCCTATATAGTTTTATATAGTTTTGTTTTGATCACGAGATATACATATACATGTATATATATCCTCGAAGTATAAATATAAAATATCGATTTCTCCAGAGTAAAAATTTAATGGATTGACACAAGTTTTGTGAAAGCTTTTTACATTTAAAAAGAGATCGACATCATATAAAATAAAAGAATATGAGAAAACATGACTTCTTCACTTTGGTTTTGAAATTTCTTAAAAACATTTAAATACCAAACTTTGCAACTGCTTTTTAAATGATTTTTCTAAATTGCAAATTGCTCTTTTTTTCAAGGTACATTTGAAGTTTCGAGCAACAAAAATATTGCAGTTATCTACGATTTAGATACCTGATATTGGGCGGTTAGTCGTCTCGTAACTGATGTTTCAGCGACGTATCCGTTTTCGATCGCGGTATCTGGACTGATACTGAGTTGAAGTCCGGACACCACCCGGACGGTTAGACGCGTCACAGACACGCGATCGTTGCCGACTCTGATTTCCTTCGCGCCGATGACCCTTCCGGTGATTGGTGACAGCACCTGCACCTCCGTGCGACCCGCTCCGCGTCCCTGGACTAGTCTACCTTGAAGAAGCGTCGCTATTCTAGGATCGGAGACACGTAGCATGCCGGCTACGAGATCAGTAACTCGCAGCCAAGTGCGCCGATTAACAAAGTACGAGACCCTGCCCGAGTCGTGATCGGTTGCCAGGAATCGGGCGTGCACTTCAACCGGACTCTGCTGGAAGCGCAATCTACAATTAGCCGGGGACAAATTGCGATCGATGGAGTTGATCGTGTCCCATCCGTGATCATTCCCATTAGATCGGAATCGGTCGTCCTCTTCATGCTCGTCCTCTTCAAGAAGCCCGTCCGGATCGTCCACATCCATAGACGTGTCCTCTACCGACTCCTCCAGATTGACGGCACTTCTCTTCTTTCCTCGCGCAATCACCGCCGGCGTTTCCGGTGATATTATCGACGTCGAAGTAACTTCCGTTTTTTCTTCGACCTGCGTCTCGTTCAACAGGCTACGCTTGCTCTTCGTACTTGCCACATGCTCCTCCGGTATCTTCCAACCCTTTATCTGGCTTAGCCGGGTGTCAGCGACGCTCACCTCTAGTGGAAGTTCGGGCATCCACACGGTGAATCTCGCCAGACCGGTATACGTCCCGTATTTGACGAGAACCGATGCGTTGCTGGAACCCCGGATCTCCGAACCATCTACGTACACGCTGCTGCACGAGGACGATACCTGCGAGTTTAGGTATTCGTGACAACAATCGGGTATTAAATCGGGTAGTTTGATCCTAGACTACAGTAGTTCGTAATGCACGGTTTAAGTGCATTACGATATCGAAGGCGTTATTTAATCCGGTGATTATACGGAGTGTTAGGAGTTTGAAATTCGTAGATGTTGCTCTTGTATATTTAGAATTTAAAGAACGTATTATAAATTTTAGATATTGTTGTACAGAGTATAACGTATTATGTCCAATTTCATAAATTTGAACATAAAGAACAATTGTGCTATTATTTTACTGTGTATATACATATATATATATATATATACACGAATATAAAATGTACATAAAATCTTACAAGTTATCAGATACGAGTCACAGCAATAAAAATAAAAAAGCGAATTCTACGGTAGCGGATATATAACACTGAGATTTCTTCAATTAAACTCCTAGGAATCTCGATGAGAGCTGAAGATAAATTAAAAAGCAATTACCTTGAGGACACTCTCGTCCTCAGAATGACAGGACGACTGCAGCGTGACATCGGCGACCGTGCCGGCTTGGCTCACGATGAAAACCTTCATCCCTTGCGACACCTGACGCCCTGTCAACACTGCCGTGTTCATCACCTCCCAGTTCTGAAGCAAAATATAAAATGTTTCCTCTTGCCGAAGAAAAACTCAGCTTAAACTGTAACTATTCTAATTTTTCTCATATCTAACTTCCTATTTTTAATAGTACGTGACAAAAGTTTGCATATATTTTAATATATGCATCTCTGTAACTTTCATTGACAGAGCCATTATCCATTATTCATAACTGTTATCTATTCTGTCTCGAACTTTATTCTCCTATACTGTCGTGACAAAACAAAAGGCGCGGTAAAGGATATTAAAAAATATGAATTATCGAAAACATAAAATTAGAAAAATGTAAACTCTAGGAAGAAAATATAAACTCTAGAATTTAATTTTTGCGGTAAACGCACAATATTTTTTATATAATTCGAAACTGTTCACTATAATCATCTTTCGGTTATCTATAAAACTGGGAAAAATAAAACAATATTACATCTCTTTTTAACAATTTTGTTTGTTGAATTTCACTTTTCGCGAAAAAAGCAAAAGTTCTTGCCTTTCACAAAGTAGAAGTTCAAAGTACAAAAGCTGTACAAAAAGCTTGCCTCAACCATAACGAAGAATCTTTTCGCTGTTAAACCGACGAAACTAATAATTTCTCTAACAAAACAGTTTTTCTAAAATCAAGAAGTTATTATGATAAAGAAGAAATCTGAAGTAAAATCTAGCGTTTCGAAATAATCGATAAATTTAAGTAATCTAACGATTTAACATTGTAAAATCGTAAAAAGTTTAAAAACAACTCATAAATGTGAAAACTAACGGATTGTAGCTGTTTTACAATTGACGAATCGGAGGACTTGTTCTTCCAGCTTGCAATGTTACTCGTACACGTGGGAGATTAGTTCCCACGTTTAGGTATTCACGTGTACGCGTCGTCCGTGTACTTTACACTAGTTCGTCAACGAAGGTTCGTTCGCAAAAGGGCTGGTTAGGCAGGGTCGGTCGGCCAGACTAGTAAGCCATTTCCAAGTTCGCTTCCGTCCATACAGACTGACGGCCTTTGGAAGGAACATCAAACGGCTCGGATATTGCAGCGAGGGAATTTAAATCCCTGACGCCACGTTGGGGTGTGTGCGCCAGCCAACTGCTATATCGCTCGCGTGGACGAGCGTCCTCTCTTGCAATGATAAAAGCGACGGGCGGGGTTTACATTCGAACGCGAACCACGGTTCGTTCCCCTTCTTCCGTCAAATATTTTCTCATCTGTACCAAGACTCGCGAAAATATTTACGAGACCACTACACGAACCACTATGCGCCCGTGTACTTTGTATTGTATTTCGTGCAGAATGCGTCGTTCGCGAAAGAGAGATGCGAGAAATCCCTTTGAGAGGAATCACTGGTTACGTATACCGATCTTTTGATCCAATTTCTATCGCGTGATATACGGAATGCTAATAAAGAATATAAAAAAATCTAAGATCGTACTATTTGACGATTTTCAATTCTTAGAGATGCATGAAAAAGATGTTTAAGACTGCGCGCGGTATTTGCTTCTTCTATTACTTTTTATATGTCGTATGTGAATATGTTTCCGACATCATTCTTCTTTTATACAATTTAGAAAATCCTAATCCTTTGCGATAACTCTTAATTAAAATTTATTGGTTCATTTTTTTTATTATTTGAATTTTTCAAACTTTCATTGGAAATCCGAGGATTAAAGTCAATTTTGCTCTTATGAAAATTTGTAATTGAATGGCACACACTTTCTTTCCTAACTTTCTTTATTAATCATTCGCGACAATACCGGGCTAATAATAACCTGAGCGGCACGTAATTAATTAAGAGTTTCAGAAATCAGTCTGAAAACTTTTTATTTATCGTACAAATTTCTTTAGTTTACTTCCTATGCTCCGCAAGAAATGCCAATTTCCAATTGCGAAATTTTCCAATTTGAGATTCAATTGAATTGAATTCTTAAAAGCAAATCTTCCATGAGAGATTTAATATACGCGAAATTTAATATAAGCGAGAAATATTTTGATAAATCTCAAATTAGAGTTGAATTTAGACAATTTTAGAAGATCGTAATTTTTTTATATAATTCATAAATTTGTACCACTATTTTGAGAGAAAAGAGACTGTGATATTTCTAGACTAGCATATTGAGTATGTGTGTATTTCAATGTGATTCATATTCCTTATATGAAAAATTGTATAATATGTCGTCTTTATTTTCAACTATTTGCTCTATTTGTTCTTTTTAATAATTTAATAGATTGGTTCGTTGCAAGCAATTTTCAAGAGTATATGCAGCAATGTACAAAGCTTGATATATGAATTGAGCATGCAGTTCAACTTCTAGTAAAATTATATTTTCATACATAAATAAAGCAAGCAGTTACTTTCGAGATATTTCCGAGTTCAGTGAGATTATTTTGCGAGTTTATTAAAAGAACATGGAAAACATTTTCAACACGTAGAATGATATTTCATCGACGGCAAATGGTAAAAGAGTGATGGAGGAGAGATGCAAGGATTTTACGTTACTGCGCCTGAAAAATATGCACGATACACGGGCTATTACGTTGATAAATTTCAACGAAGAGAACAAGCGCGCGTGTCGGAGGTCGCTAATTGATAAATTAGATAATTAATTCGTTTACATATCCTTTTGAAGACTCCGTGTACCCGTTCGCTCGCGAGAAGTTGTCAGAAACTCTGTCCGCGCTTCTTGATTATCCTTACTCTAATTGCAGCTCCTTCCACGTGCGAGACTGCGAGTAAAGTTTTTAATTAAAAGAGACCTCGCGCAACTTCTTTTCTCAACGCCCTCGACCTTTGCCTTGCATTATCCGCTAATATTGTGATTACAAATTTTAAATTTGACTTCACTGACGACATTGTCAAATTTCATGTAACGTATAGTTGTAACAAATACGCAGAAGTAAATTAATAACTAAAAATATTACTAACAAAGTAAAAAACTATTAATTATCCTTTATTAAATTTCTTAATTCATTAATTTGAAGATGAGTTTTTAGCAAAAATATCGATAAAGATCATTCGTCGCAGTTCATGAATTTGACAAATTGTATGTCTTTAAAAATAAAATTAAAAATTAAAATGTTTAATTTATATTGAAATAGAATCCACTTCCAAAGTTATCTAAAGAATATGATTTCGCAAGATATACTGCTAAAAATATCTATATCATACAAATTTGTCATTAGCTGTTTTATATTTTGATTCTTCAGCAATTATCCAAACCGTAGTATTAGTTTAGTCTTAGTTAATTAATCGTCTAAAATTCTATCGGATGAATGTGCCTGCTCGTCTATGTAATTTCATATACTGACTTTCATATACTAGAGTTATGTACCTGCTGTGCTTACTGGAAATTGCATGTTATAGATAGTGTGGATCCATCAGATCTAATTTAACACGAGACTTGTGTCTCAATTGCGTAGACTTGTTGTTATGGCTTGAAAAATGATTTATCAAAACTGCATTTGATTATCGAACGTAAATACAGATATCTTTACTATATATCTTTACAGATATCTTTATCAATTTCAATTTTTCTTTTAATAAAATTCAATGAGATTTTATTAGAAAACAAATTACAGTCTAATTAAGAAAATACTCGTTATTATGTTGCAAATATCCTTAAAGAAAATACTCAAAATAGCGATTGAACTATTATTATGACTATTAAAATGTATTCTTCAGAAGTCTTCAAATAAAATATTTTTCCTTACAAAAATTAAAGAAATTAATGTTTCGCTCTACATATATTTAATTTTATAAAAAACGCGGAAATGTACCGTATTGCAATCGAAAATTTTATTACGATCCGTTGTTACGGCAGATGCGTCGCTGCCGTTATCAAAATGGGTGTACATAGCTCTAGATCGACTCTGCGGTATCGATGGAATTTTGCTACGGACTAGAAATATCGCCGTTATGGTGAAAGCGTGGGCGCGGAAAAGCCAGAGAGAAAAGCATCAGAGTGCTCGCCGTGGGAGCCAAAGAGGGAAAAGCATTATCCTTTATCGGTCCTCTTTCTCTCTCTCTATCTCTGTTTTTCACGTAGCTTTTCCTTTTTCTCATCGTCTTTCCTTTCTTTTTCTTTCTTGTCTCGGTGCTCGCGAGGATCGTAGATTGGCCGACCGAGTGGAAACAGATTCTCGCACGACCGGAGTGATCGATATACGCGACCGTATTGATCGCGTTCGTAGTTCGAGTTAGCACTTTACCGAGGGATTTTCACCGACGAAGTGCTAGGTGCAGGAAACAAAGATCGTCGCGATAAAAATAATCATAATCGAAGGAAGAGCGTCGCAAAATCTAACTAAAATCTCAAAAACTCCAACTACTTTTCTTACGACATCGTCTTAAAGTTTTTGATTTTATCATTGCAGTCATAGATTATGATGATAGAAAACATATATGTTTGTAAATAAACTTCAAATCAGTATTCTACTTAACTGTGTAGAAATATAATTTTGTAACCCATTTGCTCTTCTAAAATTTACTTCGGGAAGGCTTTCTTTTTTAGTCGGAAAGCTTACTAGTCTCGATTATTTTTGATAAAAATGACTCGAAACTGATCAAAAAATCTGTCGTTAAAAATAAAGTTAATGTGTAAAAAGTGAGATAACTTTGTAAATATATATACGTCCACGTATTATGTAATAATGTTCCAATCATAAGGGTGATACTAAGAATTTCTAATATTTCGCTATTTTCGTCTACATTTTTGACCGATGTCGAGGAAAAACGGAAAACAAAAATAATTCTTGGTAATGCAAAAAATATCCACATCTCAATATCGCTGTTCCGCATTTTATTCTCTATTTTTTTCGCTCGTGTGCATAAATTCGGAATTAACATTTATGTCGCTAAAAGAATCGTGTATCACCTTGGAGATCGGAAGCACCGCCTGTATATCATCCTTCTGTATCTCCAGCCGTGCCTGCAGTTTCCGTCTCTCGACATGATGATGATGATGGTGCTGCAGCTGGCGTTGTTGCATTCGCTGCTGCAACTGATCGGCGCCCGTCAACTGCGAGCCGTTCTCTTCTTCGCCCTCGAGCGCATAACGCACACTCCATACAATTCTACCGCCGTCCCAGCTTCCACCTATGCCTTCCTCACTAGCCTCCAACAGCATCGTCATTATTTCCTCCGCGGATCTAAAACAAGGAAACAATAATCTTCGATATACTTGTAACATCCAAAAAATTAAGAGATTCAGATTACTTTTTAAAAAATACAAACAAAGTTTCTTTAAGTTAAAATTTTTGATAAAAATTTGATGATTACATTGAAATAACAATGGAATAGGAAATTCATAAGTTAATAAGATAAGACGCTAATGAGCATTCTTTGAAAGCTCAAATCGAAAATACTCCACGGAAACTGTGGGATCACAGGCTGAAGAAGATTCGAATAAATAAGTACATCTCGTGTAAGCACATCTTCGACGATTAATTCGACGATCAAGTCGTTCTCTTTCAAGTGGATTCGCGAGAACGAGTACAGAAATTAAAAGGAACGAAAAATCGCCTGTTAGTCACCTATTAAATCGCAAACACAGAAAATTGCACGTCATTACAAGAATTTAACGGTTCTCTCGCGCGAAGAGCTTTGTATTTTCCTCGATGCACACTTTCGCTTAAAAGCGTTCCTCCAAAACCTCTTTACCTGTTCCTGTTCCTGGCTACACGCGATTCTCCGTCTCATTCATATTTTATGACGAGCAATGGGCGACGTTGGATTAAAATTGCCGTAAAACGAGCAGTTTTCATGAAAATTAAACCACAATTAAATACTTATAATCATGTAAATGTAATTACACTCATTAAGACAAATTTTTCGAGTTTAATTAAGCGTAACAATATTACATAAGTACTAAAATGTACTTTTTGATGCTGTATGTTGTATTTGTACAAAAATATAAATACATATGTATGATATAAGCTAAACTGTGTAGTAAAACTAAATTGAAAAAAAATTATTTTCTTAAAATAAAGATGTATTTTTATTTTCCAGAATTAGATGCTGAATACAGTGTCAATTGAGAACTCAATTTTTTAAAAAATTAAATTAGAAATTCTTATTAATAGGTTTTTTTAATACCTAAGATTAATATTACGATACACTTTATCTTTATTTTTTCGTTCAAGGAACAGATTTCATTCCTTCAGCAATTCGATAAAATTAATTTATAAAAGGTCATCGTGCATTATTCAAAATAGATTGGAAATACGACGTATATAATTTGTGGTCTAAAATGATAAGAAATAGTACATTTGAATCATTATCGAAGGATGTCAGCATAAAATTGCAAGAGTCATCAAACTTGAAAGTGTAAATTGCCATCTAGTTTCAAAGATGACGATAAGTTCGGTAAAGAGTTAATAATATCTATCGAGAGAGTTGGCTTCCCTCAACGCTTCCATCCATAATTCTCAATTTTTTCTTCTTTTGGTCGAACACTCTCTCTTAGTAAGCATCTCGTTCGCGGCGTCAGTCGCTCATTATACCTTCTCGAGATTCTTATCTTATCGAGATGAAGGCAGCGATGTTATTTCAAAGTAATTATTCTGCAGCCTCGAGCTACTTGCCTAGCTATGAGGAGCCGATATCACACGCATCGGGACTGATCTCGATGCGAGAACCGTCGCGCTCGCTACCAGCGTGGAATCTCGATAAGCGGAACCCCGGCGAAGTCGGTTCCCTCATTCCCTTTATCGCAAGCGTTGATCCACGTTACGTGCGTGTCGGCCAGCGTTAACTCTTCGTTAACTCGTGCGATCGATGATGAAGCGGGTGTAAATCGTCGATATCGCAAAAGCGCGTGCGAAGCTGTCGGAGTTCGAAGTCGAATCGAATTGGAATCAAAGCGGATCATCAACGGGTTAACGACGATAACGAGGATCTTGCCTTGCCTGCGGATTTTCCCTCACCTTCCACCTCTTCCGTCCACTGCTTCTCCACCGATTTCAACACGCATCACATCGTTACGTCAGCAATGGCGCATCTGGCCCGATGACTTCTTTCTTTATCAGTGCTTCGCAACGCGATATATAAAGCGATCATCCGACTGCCATCGCGAGTATAAATTGGCCTTTCTGAGTTATAATACATGATCGATTATGCGTCGTAGCGCGTTACTTCTTTTTACGAGTTTTCTCGTAGGCCTCGCAGCTACGCATGTCGTTTTGGCTGCACAGGAAGATGTGCAGAATCAGGACGACGCATCAACAACGACGACACCTGTCACCACCAATGATACCGATGTCATCGTCGAAAAAAAGCTCGACAGTTCGAGTTCGTCTAGCGAAGAAAAGGATGTTGATAAGCGTACGAGAAGAGACTTGTACTTCGGCGACAAATCGAGACTGGTATTTCGGCAACAAATCGAGGAAAGCGAGCAGGAGGAAGAAATCAAAGAATTTGAGCGTGTGAGACGCGCAACCAAACAGAAGGTAAAAAAAGACGACGATGAGAGCAGCAGTAGCAGCAGTAGTAGTAGTAGCAGCAGTAGCTCTTCCAGTGACGACGACGATGATGATGATGATGATGATGATGATAATGACAATGACAAAAATCGTTGTAAGAACGAGAAACGACGTGTGAAACCGAAGAATAACGAAAAAAATTGTGATGATGATGATGGTGACAACAATTGTTGTGAGAGCGAGAAACGACGTGTGAAACCGAAGAATGACAAAAAAGATTGTGATGATGAGGATGATGATGATGATGAAGACAACGACAATAATATTGACTCGGAGAAGGAGGACAAGAGAAAACGAAAAACAAGACATATTAAAGAGGATACTTCACAAAGTATATCATCGTTCGAAGAGGGAAAGAATAAACAGAAATATCGATTTATTCGAGCGATTCAAGATACATTGGAGAGCAACTCGTTCGAACAGAAGAACAATCTGAAAAGTCGATTTATCAGAAGGGTCAAGGTTAACACGGAAAGCGGATCGTCATCTGAAGAGAAGCCGAAGAACTTGCGATTTATCCGAATGGCTGAGAATACTTCCGGAAGCGACTTGTCCAAGGAGAAGAACAAACCGAAGAATCGATTTATCAGAATGGTCGAAGATACTTTAGACAAGAGTAAATCATCGTCCGAAGAGAAGGACAAACTGAGGAATCGATTTGTCAGAACGCTCGTTGATACTTCGAAAGAGAGTAAATCATCCTCCGCGGAAAAGAATAAACTGGAGAATCGTCTTGTTCGGTCAACCGCAGATTTCACGAGCGAATCGTTGTCTGAAAAAAAGGGTGAGCCCGCTTTCTTTATTCACGCTTACAAAGTTGTAGATGTCAACCAACCGCAACGTACCATAAAACAAATCGACAAACCACACAATCGAGTGATTCGGTCGAAGGATGACAAGAAAAAGAAGATAAAGAAGAAAAAGAAGAGTACAAAGACGAAGCGCCATTGCACGTCCAAAGCGACTACCGTGACAGCAGATACTTTGGCTCAAACAACGCTGCCGACAGACTACCTTCCAGTTTAATATCATATTTCTTTTACATTAAAAATATAACACATGAGGAGATAATTGCATAATATAATTTAGAATATTGTTACTGGTGTGTTATTAACTAAGCTCGCACTTTAAATCACAATAAATATACTTAAATAAACAAATTTGTCTATTCTTCATTAATCGTTCAAGTTTGTGAAAAAAATGGACATAGCCTTATACAGTTATAATATACATGTATAATTATACATATAATTGTACAGTTAAACAAATTTCTAACCGTATAACTTAAAAAATTGACATAAATAATTTTAATTGTTAAATGTTAGTTTCTATTAAAATAAGACATTTCGATGTAAAAAGGTTTAAAAAAAATTTAAAAATCCTTATTTTTCAATGTACGTCCAAAAATTCTTGTCTTCGTTGTAGTAAGACTTAATTCACTCGTACTCTCGGTTTAATGAACGGAAACGAGGGATTTAAATTGCTCATTACATTAACTGCCTTCATATTCACAATTCCAGTAAGAGTCTTTTTAAACTCACCGACGTATGCCGACTTAACGAGGACAGATTATGCAGGGACAGAGTTATTTCCAAAAGGGTACATGATGTACTTACGTGCTCGGTACACGCGACGGGTTCTCCTTACGTCGCGCTGTGAACGTGGCGGCTGTGTTCTTCACGTTGACATCGCTATCGACGATCCAGTCCGGACTGCTGGATGAAGCATCTAAAATCTTCACGCCGGACTTCACTCGCGCCCTGAAATACACAAATCATTCTAACGTAAGTCGAGTCAAATCAATAAAAAAGTGAAACGAAACATCGATAATGAATAGGATCGCAAAACATGTATCGCAAAACATAATTAATTCTTTAGTCTCTGCAGAAAGATGAATATACTCTTTGTCTGTTAATTGAGAAAAAACTGGCTTCGAATAATCTCGTTATTTAATAACTCTATATGTGTAATCGGGACTGATTGTATGACGCAAGTATTTAACACATATATCGATGCAGTAATATCGATTTAAATTTATTACATATAGAGCTATTTATTACATGTAGAGCTATTATATTCTAGAATCATACAATTCGAATTGCGCTGGAAGATAATTAAGGTAATTTTTATGAGTTCGCACTACTACATTCAGCATCAGATATTGTAATATCGAATAATCTGTTTTTGATACCTTTTCAATACTTCTTTTTTCAGAAAAAGTATTTAATTGAATTTCATCAGAAATGGAAACGTTTTGCATACTTGTTTTATGATTATCGTTTTATAATTCAATAATTTCAAGTAATATGTAAATATGTAAATATAGAAGATCAATTTTCAAAACAAAACTGATAAACCTTTCAGGAATTAATAACCAACATTCTCAAGAAACTGATGTAAAAAGTGTCTTAAAGATGATAGATTATAAAGTACTGTCAAGAGAAAAGACAAAGAAGGATGACAAAAAGTATGTTCAAAGGGGATGTGTATGTGTGTGCGCGTGTGGTAATACATATAAATATATAAAATACAAGTCACGTGCAAAGTTTCAGAAATGTTTCTTTCCAACGATGCCTTATACAAGTACTCCACTGCATGGTATTTTTATTACTCATATCACGTTATATCGATCGACCAGTGCACGTTTCTTTTATCCACCATATTATTAGCTACGTCCTTCTGTCATTAAAAATGAATGAACGTACAGTTCTTCACCGACGAGACCCATTGCCCTCATGTTGCTCTAACAATATCGTCTAGCGTACTTATGTAGTCGACGACTTTTTCTCTTTGAAAGGTTACAAAACAACTGCAGCTTGCATTCTTCGGACTCGAGTCGATAACTGATATTTAAATAATTTTTTGAGAAGTAGAAAGTATGTCTAAGAAGTACGTGTTTATATTTCTTTTTTCGTTCTTCAAATAATAATTTAGTATTAATGTGACATACGAAAAAAGAGAGCTAAAATGTGAATATAAAATCAACTTTTCCATTCTATAATGGCATTTCAATTATCTTGCTAGTTATCCTCGATAACTTGTTGGACGTAGATATCGGATTTCCGTTAGATCGGATTCTGATGCAACAAGGACTCTTCACATATGGTACCGTGCCTCGAGCATTGGTTCTCAGTTGTCATCCCAATAATACTGCATTACTTCTCATCGAACCAATGTCGCGTGCACTCCGTTCCCAATCCGCGGCAATCCTGAGAGCCGGATTGAAATTTAAGAGCATCGTCGCGAAACGCAGCTACAAGAAAGCTGCAACAGCGTCAATAATGCAAACAAACTTTGCACTTCGCGCTTTATCATGTGCATTTGACACTTTTCGTTTACCCAATCTTTCTCGCCGTTGCTTCTCATCGAGTGACATCTGGGTTTAGGAGTTTCTCGAAGTTTTCGAATGTAAAAGAAAAAAGCAATATAAAAAATAAAAAAAAAACATTAATTATCTCTTAATTGACCAAAGAATTTGCCGAGAGAATTTGCACGTATGACGAGTCTGACAAATCTGGTATATACTCATAAAACAGTAACAAATATCTTTGTACATATTCCTTTTGATCTCGAGATATTCGCGTAAATTTCTAAAAAATTCTCAACCACGAGAGAATCACGGACGATTACGTGAGAACATGCATATTCAGATGGAAAATTCGCGACACTCGCGTTTGTCTTTGTCCTCGTAGCATCGCGAAAGAATATAACAGAACTATCTCTTTCATAACCATGATGTGGAAGACGTTTTCCTCATCGTCGCCAAGTCGACTCGGTCGTGCGAGGAAGGAAGCTGCGTTCCTCGCTCCGAACTCACGCTCTAGTTACGTGACCGGGTCGCAGAGTCGGTATCATGCACGTGGTATACAAAACGAGAGAGGAGAGGAATGGAGGAGGCTGAAGAAATATACTGTCTGCCGTCGCATCGTAGATATTCGCCACGATGTGACATAACGTTACGGTACACCATGATCGGCGCAACAAATCAGATATTATCGTATTTAGTTGTCGCGATACGATAAAGTTGGACGATAATCCGATCATGATATCGGATTATACAATATATCAAAGCTATGCAAATTAATATATTCATGATTCTGCATTCCTTTTCAGATAATTTTCTTGATATTTTTGTTTCAATAATACATCACTGATATACAATATTTTTGTTTTTAATAATATATCATCGATTCCGTTCAAAAATTTATGAAAATCAACTATTTTTCTACATGTAACATCATATTTAATATTTTTGGTTTATTTTATTGTTATTCTTTTTATGTAACTCAGTATTTTCGGTAAAATTGGGATTTTTGTGTGCGAGTTATATAATGATAATTATTTCATTAATCAAAAAATTGATTAATAAAACTATCATTTTAAGTTAAAATCATTTTCAAAAGTGTAGCAATAGAAGAAAAGACATTCATACTGTTAAATTCCATACATTATAAGCTGTATAAATTATTTAAAACAACTAACATTGCGGCAGTGTATCTCCTTAAGTTTCTATCACAACTTCGACTAGAGTCTTCAATCTCAGTGGAGGTCGTTCTTAATTCAAGCTGAAACGGGAATTTTCGAGTGTAATGTCGCTCGACAGTAAGCGGATTCCGCGGTGGAAAAGTGCACCGAGTGGCTAATACGAAACTTCGGCCCAAGCCAGACCGGATATTGCCTCTTCAAGTTCCTTCGGCGTATTTGTTGAAGCCAAGGAAGCGGCCGACTAATACGTATTTAAAGACGTTGCCACCAGTGCCTCCCATAATAACTCAATTTGGCTTTTCCCTAAGGAAAAACATGGAGCGATGCGTCTTTGCTATCACCAAAGCACACCACCTTCCCTGATGCACATTGCCATAACATTGGTGGAGAAATCAACAAGGAGAAATTCAAAATGCGGAAACAATTACAAGAAACATGATATTTCCTCGAGATCCCGGTATGAAATATTCCTAAGGTGAAATGTCACTATAAGACAAAGTCTGATTTCTTGTACACGTTTGCAGCAAATATCCAACAAGAGATACTACAACATCTTAGCAACCGACAGCATTTGCAGTTATAAATCCTCAGGCAACGGATGCTTGTCCCTCGACTAATGACAAAGAAACATTCTATTCCATTATTAGCATATGCATCTATATTTTTCTTGTTGATATCGTTTACTTCGTTCGAAGTTTTAGAATTTAGATTAATAGCCAAGTTTAAAATCTTTGCGAATGTCTCGCTTCAAAATTTCGCTGGCGTCAAACATTATATTTTGCACTGTACCGCATATTGCGAAGTATATCATAGGCTACACACACACACACACACACACACACACACACACACACACACACACACGCACGCACACGCACACGCGCACGCGCACGCACGCACACGCACACGCACGCACACGCACACGCACGCACACGCACACACACACACACACACACACACACACGCACACAACGCACACACACACGCACTAAACACACACACACAAACACACACACACACATTTACTATGTGTTAACTTTGTCTTCACAATTATACTAACGATACGCGTGTTCCTCCGAAAAGAAATCCAGTTGTTCTCTACCGTCACAATTTAAACGTACAAAAACAAACGTAATTACTATCTCCGCACGGTACAGTTCGCCTCACTTCCAGCAATTAATTTACATATCTCCGGTCTTAATCATTTCGACGGATCCAAAACCTTAATTAAATTAAGAAAGTAAATTAAGCTTCAGAGACAGTAGAATAGTAGGGAAAAGCGTGTGGTGCGCGTAACAAAAACATAAGGGACATAATGTCAATTTATTCCTTCTTGTGCAACATCGCAAAGATAAGAACTGAAAATTTACCTAACAGTACAATCTCTTCAGATACAATTCTTAAATATTTTATTCTGTAAATAATGTATTTTTTATAAATAAAGCTCTAAGTTTTGATAATTTATTTATTCTCTTATCAATCCCTAATCAAACTTGTATTTATTTGATAAGAAAAGAATCAAAGATGATAAAAGAAAAAAAAATAAATCTTCTAAAACAAAACTAGACTCGAGCGACTAAAAGCGAAGCAACTTCTCAGATTTATTTTTCTTGCTAATTACGTCGCGCTGAGAAATGACAACAGAGTAGTTACTACGAGTTAAGTGAAAATTAGTGGAACAGCGGCACGAAAAGGGTGGATGTTGGGTCATCATTAAACGACGCCCAGGATGCCGCCCGGGCGAGTCAGGAGCGAGCCAATTACAAGTTCAGATCAAGTTATTTCCGCGAGCCTATCTTGCATTTACATACAAATCGCCGATGTGCGAAGCGACGGCCAGAAAAGGCTATCGGGAATGATCACGAATGCATGCGCGCACGCTTTCACACTGACGAATGATCGAATGTCGCTTTAAAATTACGTTTATTCAATGACCACCTCTCTATTTCTTCCTCCCTCTCTCTCGTTTACCGTCATTCGTGTTTTGACCAATCGATCGATATCGGCAGAGATATGATCATGTACAGGGATGAAGAATCAACAACATCCGTATGTACTATGAAAAACATTTTAAAAATTGATAAAGATAAATTTAGCATAACTCTGATCATAAGTAGCTATCATATGTGAAATAATAGCTTTCAGTATGCAAGATAATTGTAAATATAGAATTATAATATAGAAAAATTAAGAACATTTTCATTAATTTCAAATACACATACACACACACAAATTACATTTTTCTCGATTCACGCTTCAGCATTTACAATTGAAAGAAAGCGTAAGATAACGAAGGACTGCACCGTTGAACGGTGCAATATCGCAGGGGCACAGAGGCGAAGACCTATGGTCAGACTAATGCGGCTTAAGAGGCAACCGCGTAGGAAATCTACGGTTTAACGTGGTGTTGTAAAAGCCTTAGATTAAGGTTGCGAGACATAAAAAGTGGGATAAAGCTTCCCCTCGACGCGGACAAAGGCTACGATTAGCTCTTAGCAAGCTCTTTAACGCGTGAAGAAATTTTCGCTCAACTCGTATTTCTCGAGGGTTTCTCCATGGGGTAGTTTCGTGTTTAAAATATTTAAGAGATTCGGACGAGCGTTCTTTCCCAAATTTTCGTACTTGGAATTACGTTTGTTAAATAAATGAGAAAAGAATAAAGAAAAATAAGAAAAAAGAAAGAAAGAAAATAGGTATATTGTGTTTTTATTATATATAATACTCAATCTTTTAAATGTTACAGTAAACATGCATGACATTTTAATTGGGGTCAGACTAACACATAATCTAATGTCGCATATGAATTATTTATTTTCGAGATAGTCCAACTGTTTGTAAAATCATGCATAATAACAGTGGATAGGATACTATTCTCAAACTAATAATAAGTACATGTTCGTACAATATTATTAATTTAATAGTTGCCTATCATTACTGCCTATCATTACTACAAAAAAAAAGACAAGACTCAAACAAACTGACCAAAGTTAGGAGAAATAACTTTTTGATTTTGCCAGCGCAAAATGTTTGTAGAAGATTTGCATAAAAAGTATTCTAAAATAACAGTAATAGAAAGATATTAGCCAATTTTGTATACTTACGAGATATTACATAATATGATTAAATAAAGAATAAGAATTTATGTGCGTAAATAACTCAACTTTTATAAAAATGAGACTTATCTTCTTTTAATTCCGTAAAATTGCCGAACATCAAGACTGTGTGATTACGCAGATTCTGCGTATGTAAACAAACGCAATTCTGTTTTAAAATCGCTTCAATATGCAAAAATTGATGATCTCGATAACCCACGATCTCCGTAATGAGTTCAACTATCAATACCGTCTATCTCACGCGTCGTTCATTATAATGTTTCGGGTCCGAAATAAATAATAAAAATTACGTGAATCATATTTCCGAGGACATTATAACAAATAAACTTCAAATTTTTTCTCGTCAGTGAACATTAATTAACAAAGATTCAATTCATTCGACCCGTCTGGCCAATTTTATTAATAATAATCACAACGTTTCGACCTCTCCTTCTCAAGTGTAGAATGTTATATTTGATAATGCGGATAGAAAACACACGCTAATATCTATCTTATTGACATTGGGCCCAAACTACATCAATCTTGAAGCTATTGAAATCATAAATATCAGTAAATAAACATAGAAACGTGTAATTGATCAATTAATATAAAACTCACATATTTTGTGCGTCATAACATTTATTCACTAAGTTACACGAGAGAATTATTATTTAAGAATCTAATTATCGATTTAAGCCCTTAAGAATTTATATTCCAAATAAACTGCGTAACATTGAATCTCTCCATTTTGTAACATTACGAAAGAGAACTAATCGTACAAATGTTTTACAGCTATGTCATATAATATGTAGGAGTTTTTAATTTGTATTCGTTTGCAAGCTTTTAATAAGCTTCCCGGGACAATAGGGATTAACAGAAGTCATTAGTACTTTACTTTCTGCATTACTGTTAAAAAAATCTAAATTATGTTCCTGTATAATTAATAAATAAAATCGCATGAACTCGAATATTCATATTCAAAGAGGAGCACAATTCATATATGACCAAGGAGAAAGAAAAAATAAATAAAAAGTACGATATTACATCTTTTCGTATGAGAAATTGCTGCAAGGTATCTCACTTTGTGTAAAAACTGCGTAGAAACTAGCCTCTCATAAAATTTTTATCAAGAAAAAATCCGTTTTAATCAGCAATTACGGAATTGATATTCCACACTGTAGTGATATAGTGTGTCAAAATATAATAGTAAAAGGTTCCTTTAAGTCGATTTGCTATGATGATATTAATGCAATAATCACAGCGGAGATAGCAGTTTTTAAATATTTATCTACTACATCAAAGCTAGAGTATCAAAAGGTCTTTATCGTAGCGCTGTAATCAGTTTTCGTTTAATTGTTCATTAATTCATTGATTATTTAAAGACACATTATGCATATGCGTTACGACATTGATAAGTCTGGAAACCAAAGTCTTTATTATAATAGCATGCATAAGTACATATAATAGTTTTTTAAACGGTTCATAAATTTTGGAAGGATTTCGTAAACTGCTACCAAATGATTATTGGATATACCTTCACATTTTACCATAATTCGAATTATCTAAAATATTACCAAGCATTAAAATTTTATACATATACATACATATAATATAAATTTTAAATAAAAACGTATCTCAAAAAATAAAAATAAATTTCAAGTGATAGAGTTTGAATTCATTAGTAACGAGAGAAATAAACTTTATGCGAATTGATTGTATGTCGGACTATGTACGGAATAAAATTCTTCTCAAAGTATCTGAATTATCGAGAAATGCTAATCCAGTTTTCGTGATACACAACGGCCATGGTTTAATTAATAATGTAATGGATATAGATCTTGCGTGACTCATAGTCCGCAATAGTTCACCCCTATACACCCTATATATCACGGAACTTGTATACCTTCGTCTTATAGTGTTGGTTCAAATGTTTCGCGATTATTCGATGCAAAAAGTCCCATCCCGACGACACCGGTTCGCATTCCCAACAGCGTATTACAGAGCCAACGATGCATTTCTCACGCGGATTGGCTGCCGTTGGTCTGTCCCAGCTAGAGTCTATCCCACGTGTTAGCCGTAGTCGCGGAACTTCCAAGTGCTTACTAACAGCAGCTACGAGTTGTAACTTCGCTCGCCAGCTTACTTGACAATTCATCCAATTAGAGGATTCCAACCCCCTCCCGAACGTTTCCGACCTACTTTCCGACCACGCGAGAGTGGGTCCCCTCGAGCTGGAATTTAAAAAACGCTTTCCGCGAGATGCGCGGCTAAAAAAGAGCAAATGCAAAGTGAATCTCAACGCGGAAATTGCGACTCTCGCATTTAATCGCTTATTTGTCCGAAAGAGATTAAATGAGATATCATAAGCGTGTTTGTACTTGCTGGTGTTTGCATTATGCTCACGCTAATAAACGGTTTATTTGTGGATTTTCAAAGTGCATTTATCCAACATCATCAATTATTGGTGGAAATTTACGAATTTACCTTCGATTAATGTATTTTTAATGTAACTGCGGGAGCTAGCAAGCGAAAGGAGCTGTGATTGACGAATTGGTTGAATAATTATCTTGACAAATACCGTTCTTTTAAAATAGGTAAAATTTACCGTTTCTCAAAATTCTTGACAAGTTCACCAGGTTGCTTACCTTAAAGAAACTGCGACAATCAATGGCGATCGCTCCTGTCGCGGATCCGTCACTTTAACGGGATGCAGAAAGGCCGGAATGTGCAACCTGGACCTCGGATAGAGCGGTCCGTGTGGCACCAGCAATGTTAGCGAGTCATCCGCCCTGAGTTCCTTGTAATCCGCTTTGTTGGGCGCGAGCGGCACTTGACCCAGAGGAGTGACTGGCTGTATTTGTACTCTGGGTCTGCAGAATCCTGATCCACCGGTGGCGTCGACCGGAACACCACCGTTAGCGCCACTACCAAATCCTCCCTCCTCTGTACGCGGCTCCAACACGGAGTAAGCAACTTGGATGTATCGCGGCAGACTTTTGGCGACCTTGACACGGCCGGAAGCATCGGGCGGCGGTAACGGTGCCCACCAATCGGCCGGTATAGTAATTTGCGCGAGGCATACGCCGTTCTCACCGTCAGGGCTGCAGGCGGCCGTGAGCGCGGAAGATGATGAAGACGAAGAGGAGGAGGAGGAAGAAGAGGAAGAGTAACCATTACTGTTCCTGCTCGCGGCATTACCCCGCGATGGACTGGCCAGGCTAGCGTGCAACACTACACAGACCCGCTGATGCCGCGCCATCAGCAGTTGACGTCTACTACCGGCCTCGCTGCCGGCGTGGAAGAGCACCCTGAGCACAGGTGAGTCGCGCGGCACGCTGTTGCCCACCAGGTGAGCTGACATGTCCAAATGGCGAGCGCCGAGCTCCTGCGCGTCCAGAATCGTTGCTGCCGTAAGATTGCGTCGCGTTTCTGGTCCCGGTAGTGCGTCCAACGGATCGGGGACTATGTAACGCGCCGGTACAGTCTGTTTGGTGCTGAAAGGACCGTACGTGGCCCGCACCGATACCGGCTCGCTCGTCTGGAAGACGGTGAACTTGTCGATTGAGAGAACAGAGCCAGGCGGCGGCGACGGTATCGTACCCGCCGCATTGTTGTTGTTATTGTTGTTACTATTCGATGCACCCGTAGAGAGCGCCGGGATGGTATCCGACGTGCCGCGGGCCGGGTAATATTGCCGTGGTATATGCTTCAGGAAGAATCCACCGTCTTTATTCTCGAAGTGAACCTCCACTGATGCTGCCACATCTGGAAAGATAAAAAGAAACGACAGAGTCAAACGCAAGTCTCGAGCTCCCACTCACTTTAGAATTAGCTGGTCTACAGTTGTTGACGTATTAGCGATCAACAATCCGAAACTGTTTAACTTTAGCTGACATAAAGCATTGTCCTGAGGAATTGTAAAATATAATTTTGAATCATATTTCGATATCATATGGATACATAAATAAATAATTATCTTTTGGTATTCATAATAATAAATACATGTATATTGATGTAAAGCATACGTATATAATATTTATAGGTAACACCCAAAACATTATCTAATTTAGTCACCTAATTTTTATATTTCTCAAGTCTTTTCAAGAACGTCTAAATAATCTTTGGGCATTCATCATCTTTTACTTATTTCATATTCTTTCACTACTCGCTATTTTTCAATACCGTACTCCATATGTGTATATTCCGTGCTCTCAAATATTGCCGTCGTTAAATATACGTTGCGCCTTGGCCTTCACGATGGCAACGGCGACAGTGACGGCGACGGCGAGCGATTTCCCTGACAATAAATCACAACGTCCAACGCCAAGTCGACAATTTTTCCTATCGCGTCGATGGTACACGACGCGACGAAGAATAGAGTCGCCGGGTTGGAGAGCTGGCTCGCGCTCACGCGCATCCGAAAGTTGGCGCAGGTGAGCGGAGAAGTTGTAAATCGGTGGTAGGAGGATGCTAAGGGACGGTGCGACTGCGCTCCATTCGGACATAAATTTCCGAGCAAATCCTGAAGTAAGCGCCAGCTGCCCGCATGGCCTCGCGTAAAATGGAGGAAAGCTTCGGAAAAGCGAGAAGAGGAGGTGAGGAGAGAAGCGAGCCGCTCCCTCTGCCATCTCCGATTCGACCCTCGTCGCTTATCTTCCGTCTCACAGCGCCCCGTGGACCAACCCTCTCGTTTCTTCCGTGCTAACGTTAGCTTCTATTTTAGCTTCTGTTTTTTTTAGATCCGATAACGGACGATTACGTTGAAATGATTTAGTGGGGTTTCATTGTCGGGACTTATTGTTATATTATAAAATGAAACACACCGGAGATAATTACAGCGTAATCAGAGAAGTACCATTTGTTAATTTTGATTGCGGTGATTATGTATTTTACGTGCAAATATCTTTCTAGCGTGTACATATAGTTTGTTCAATATTGATAATTTATTTGACGAAACGTTGATTATCAGAAGTGATGAGAGTAATGAAAGTTATTATTCGTTACTAGGTTTGAACGTGAGTATCCGTACAGAATTTGGCGTCCTTGCCATCGTTTTACTGATGTATTCAACCGTGGAAATAAAACGCCTTTGCAATTTGCAGTTGATTGGTGCATTTAATGACTCCCATATTCCAATTTCCACTTTTGCGGATTATCCACCCTACACCCGCATTCTTGTGCACACGCATACGAGTTTTCCGGTTTAACGCATCGACGAAAATTTAACGCGCGTTTAAGGCAGGACGGAAAAAAGGAGAGAACGGCGGGAACAAAGTGATCGTAAGAGTGGTTTTATTGGCACTTATTTAACTACTTTAACAGCCTGGTCGACTTTATACGGCGAATTTCTACACGTATGACGTTTCCTCCAGTGGCGGTCTCGCAAAATAGACTGCTATCGGTCTGCGAATGAGGTGCCGGAATCGAGTGATCGAATATGACGGCCGGTCATCAGTATCCGGTGGTCGTTTTGGAAATACGTGGGTACGTCGAACCACTGATACATCTTCGGTTGGCTTTCGTCCAGCTCGTACTCCAAACAGCGTCTAGGAATACTGCCAAGAGGTCGTTAGCACGTCGTTCTTAAAAGTTTCGAATGCTCGTGATAATACGCGGCTTTTTCGAATCATACTCTACAGTCGCATACATAGAATTCCCTTACTTATTTTCTTCTTTTCAATAATGTATACCTCGTCGGAAATATTATACATATCGGAAATATTATACATATATAGCAGCGTATTGGAAAAGAAAATATAAATACCATTGAACATTGCGTAGATTCAACTTCAAGCGAAAAATGTATTTATTTACACGGATATATTCCCGATATGCATATCGGAATATGATCAAAAAGCAATGAAACTGAACACGATCCGTGTATGCGTATTAAATAGAATCGCGAGAGGATCGATGAAACTCTCGTGAATGCCTGACCCATTTGAAAATCGCTACAAGACTCTAATACGCTTACGACTTACAGTGAATGCCGTTTGCAGCCAACGATGGGATAGTCTTCGCGGAAGCACTTCGTATCTAACACGCTGAAGTAAAGGAAGCCGACCTTCGTGCTAACGAGTTCCTCTGAGCTGTGGAGACAGTCGTAGAATCTCTCGTCGCAGGAACAGTGTAGCCTGATTTTGCACATTTCACGATGCTTTATCAGATTACTCGCTTCATAAAAAGCGACCTCGCTTCATTTCAATTTAAGATTACTTATACGATCGTTGTGAGAATGGTGATGTTTGCAAAAAGTATTTTAAAATTAAAGAATAAGAAGATCACAACAGATAATCGAGAGATTTAGAGCAAGAGTGAACTAAAGAAAAAAGTCTGCTTTAAACACAAAAGCGTATCTAAAGTACAGCTTATTACAAGACCATTCTTGTTCTAAATCCTCCGTTTTATTTTACATTCTAAAATGCTAACAGAAGTCAGTGATTATTAAGACCAATGATTTCTTAAACGACTTTTTTAAATAATACTTTTCCCACAAATATTAAATATTTTCCATTATAATTAATATAATATACGACCGATATTATGTTCTTTAATTTTTTCTACATATGTTACTTGATATAGTTTGAGATTTTCCGATAATAAATAAAATAAAATTATATTTTATGTTAATATTCTAGTTAATGTAAATATCGGAATATATTTGCAACAGCTTCAAATTACCGATCTAAAAATAATAGTAAAAATTTTTTAATAAGGCAAGCTCTTTTAAAAACGTTTTTCTCGTCCTATCGCATATCGTAAAAAAATTGCCTACGTAATTAATATACCAAGTTTGTAATAATGTGCGACGTCGTATATCAACGTCAAACGTCAGCCGCAACTATAGTAAGACATGCACGAAACTTGGTAACCGTTCTTTACAGTTGCGTGAAATCGCACAACAAACTCGCTACTATAGTTCATTGACTTTCTTCTACAATCGCTACTGAATTTTTTCACATGACAAAATGATGTCGGATGTGACATAATAATGCGCATGTGGATGAAAAAGTACTTCATGCATTTCATATAAAAAAACGAATTAATTTTTTTCTTTCATTTCCCAAGCACTTCGCATTCAACAACGTAAAACTTCGTCTATGATTCTTGCATCTGGTGTTCAACTACACTCCCATTGGTTATCAATATTTTGTAACATGACACACGTACATGTTGTACAAAATAACTATAATAGATTGCATATACGCTAAAAAAAAGATTATATATTTTCTTGTACATTGAAACAGTCCAACGCACACGTGTAGATAGTATTTTTTCTGCTGTGTCACGAATCTTAAGACCTTTAATAAAGTTAACATGTTTTTATAAAAATAATAGCAAACAAAAATATTCCAAATATAGATACTAAAAATTCAAGGATATTGAAGTTCGATAAATTTTAATCTTTTCAGGATGTGTCGGAGCTTTCTGACACATTATGCAAAGAAATGTTTTAAGAATTTTCAATAAAATTCAATTAATATTTCAGTTTTAACGTATCCCATTAAAAAGGAAGTAAAGAATACATTGTTTTGAATTAATATTCACCTCGTATAAAAAGCAGAATTGATTAGGCCATGTTTAGTCTGCATCGGTTCGATTACATCTTTGCAACTATCGTGTTCGCGACAACATGCGTCAGTCATCGCAAATACTCCCAAATCATTTGGACCATCCGCTATATTACCACTGCCGCACCATTTTGTCCCTAATAAAAATTCAAACGAACGACAACAAATAAGTTCTCTAAAAAAATTCCCTCCACGTTATTAAACATATTAACACAAAAAACAATTTTACAATAATAATTAAAACTTCTGAACCATCCATTATTTTGTATTATTGCAAAAAATTACATTAAATATAACGAATTTTTTTCTGTACTACATCGCTACTTTTGAAAACAAATAAAATTTTTACGTATCGTTTGCATGAGACAGAATAAAATGTTAAAATATATCGGACACTTCATTACTGGAAAAATTTAATTTATATTTGCTTGTATTTATATTTGCTTGTATTTATATAATTTTATATTCTTCAAAAGCAAAAATAGATTTTATAAAAGTCCAATTTTACAACATTTTCCATAAATCGAAAAAGAGAATTATAATATAATTCTTAAACGTATTCTATCAAATACGAACATTAAGAATAATCTTATCTTAACTATAAATATTTACTTCCAGCTTCGTAATTTAATAATAAAAAATAATTTAATAATAAAAAAAGAGAGAAAATTTAAGTGACAATCATACTTTCTTTTTCTTTAAAAAGAATTGTATACACGTACATTATATAACAATATCGTATTGGTAAAAATATGTCATTTGAATCCCACCTGGAAATATGAAGGCCGGCTGAAACGCGGTTTCGCGAAGTTCATTGCTAACGGTCTCACTGTTGTTTGGAAACGCGATATGCCATCCACGGATATTTTGGGATAGTAACAAAAGCACGGAAAGCAACACAATAGGCGGAGTCATCGCGACGGAGTCCTACTGTCGTTTTAACGAAGGTAGAAAAAAAGACTGCCTTTTATACAGTATAATAATGAGAATTTTTGTCCGCGCGCCCCATTTCATTTTTAAGCCATCTAATCGCTAGAGTTACGCTCGGCGTACGAAAGAGGTGACTCTTACGTTGAATGTTCGCATTTCCTGGAATTAATCTTCTTCGAGATAACAAAGCCATGTTCTAAAAGGAAAATTATCAATGGTCTTTCTCGACACGTTCAAAAAAATGTTGTTGAAGGAAACGACGAAGTTTGCATGATAATCTAATATGGTTAAAGCTAAATCTAATTTTTATGAAAGATAGGAGTAAATCAACGATCGAGTGTATTGAAAAGAAACATGTGATACATCTTTGAACTGAATAAAATTATTTAAATGTCAATATTATTAACAATGATTTACGTGACAAAGACTTTGTAACATTGTCGGTGAGATTTTATTATTATTTATATTAGTGTGGACCTTGTTACTATTTTGTACATTATGTTACGTTCTTTGTAATCAAACGTTAACAATATTCAAATGAAAAATTCGAGAGTGACCCAATTAAGAGTATTAATCCAAAGTTTATTCACCGCTAATGAAATTAACCAGCGAATAATCGCGTACGAATTTTAGTGAGAATTGCAACGTTTCACACAACCAAGTCATGCAAGAAAGCAAAAAAAAATTTATTTTCATGACAGATGAGAATGTATTTTTTTGCAACGCACGGATGATAAAGGTATGTTCAAAATAACACTCCTATGGGCAAACTTCTCCAGAGAGGAACGCGATTTCAAGTGCGGATTTAAATGGACCGGGATACTCTCATTTCAAAAATAAACAAAAACTCGTCGGCTCCTATTCACCTTCAACTGGATTTTTCCCCCCGTGGTCGAAGTGGCGAAAGTGGTAGTTTCCATTTACGCTACCCTTAAAGTGAATGCGGCACACTCAATGACATGTGCTCGTCGTACACTGTTTGTCTCGATAGCGTGATCGTGATAGTGCTTGATATCAAAGTAAATCCCATAGGACCATAGGGCTAGAAGAGACTCGCGGACGGGAGTAGAGTGAGAGCGGGTTATGAACCCTGGAGCTGACCGGCATACGTCAATATTGTGCAACCGTGATACCAATAATAACTCGACCAATAATCGATTGCCGAGTTGTTGTTGCCGATACGGCGAATTGACAAAACGCACGCTGGAACAGGCGGTTATGGAAAATAACAGACACGTGCCCTCAAAGAATATCGATGACTTCCGCTCTGCTCCGAAGAAAGAAATAAATTTTATATGTGTATTTCCGTCAAATCTATTACTTTAAATCTATTATTTATTTTCTATTAATACTTTTCTTGTACGTGTAGCAAGAAATATGAATAAGCAGAAAGTTATGAACGATGAAACGATTCATAATTTAATGTGTTGTGTGTTTTTCAAACTATCGTGGCTTGCAACAGTAATCGTCACCGAGATGAATGTTATTCGATATATTATATATTATGACATTTCAACTGACATACAACTGTATGATGATAAATCAAAGGCAGTTATACGACAATCGTGTTGCATAATTATACATATAACAAAATGAAATGCAGCGAGAACGCATCTGAGAGCTAATTTGCATATATTAATTAATTTTAAATCTAAAACGTGAAAAGTGGAACTTACAGTATAATAAAAGCGTTGAAATTGCAATTAAAAATTAACTAATAAATTTGCGATTACACTTGACGCGATCAATCATTCTAAAAAGTGATATAAATGTTGTTTCTCGACACATGAGAAGCTTTTCGATCTCATGTATTATAAATCATATAATATAAATAATATTATGTAAAAGCTTATGCACGCGCGCGCACAAAAAGATCTTGTGATTAAAAATCATTTCGATTCGATTGCTTCGAGTGTGCGAAATCCATATTGTGATGTACGAAGAAACGTTTTACGATAGTTACGTGCAATCGCATTCCAGAATATCGTCGAGATTCGGGCAAAGAAAGTGGCGGATATTACGCGGCCCGACCAGACCTTCCTGACGACGCGCGCAGTCTGCCAGCCACAGTCCAACAGCTGTTACACGCTCGGGTGACACCGGTGGACCGATTCCAGATACCCGGAAGATTGTTTCCAGACGACCCGCCTCCACCTCCACCCGCATCCTCTTCAGGAACTCTTTCAGCGGGTCGGCCGATGGCGTCTGGTCGCTCTCGGGTTCGTCGAGGCATTGGCAGATCTCCGACGAGTTTTCAAGATCGATCGAAGTAGTCGTAGTCTTGTAGTCGATCGCTTCCGCTTCCCCCGTGACTCTCTCTTCACTTTCAGAGTTAAACTCGAATGCATCACCAGTTGTCTCTCGCATATCGACATTGCGTTTCGGAAGGTTCTTGCTAATACCGCTATTATGCTCGAAATGATCGATGGTCGAAGGAATGACAGGATGCTCGAATTTGGCATCGACCGCTGACCGCTAAACAAATGTTCAACCGTTCATCATGAGCGATTGAAATTTAATAAACGACGTGTAAGTTAAGTTGTATGAATTTACTTGCTAAATATAACTATTTAGCAAATAAATGGTTGAATAGAAAGAAAATAAATAATAGTTTTCACGTATTGACTGCGTCCCCCGAGAGATTTTCAAGTGTTTAAAAATATTTAAACGTTACTCTTTTACACGATTATTACTATACAAAGAGTACATCGAGATCAAAATCTATTTTTCATAGATCGACGAGGATACGATGGAATGCTCTGTATATTTTACGACGTAATCGCTCGATCACAAAATTCAAAGTGACTGATCGTTTTTCCGGCGTTTTTCCGTGCCCGGCGGCATACCTCGCTCGTCCCTCCTCGGAAAACGTGACCATCAATCGATTCGATCTCAATTTCGGTTTTATCGCTGGCGACAGACTGTCTCGCCAACGCTATGTCGATATCGGAGTGTTCCGGGTCATCTCCGTAATCCTTCAAGATCTCGCAGCTTTTCGAAGGTCGCTTTTCGCGAAACGCTTTCCCACAAACATCCTCGTCAGTGCTTCTCGCCTCCTCCTGATACGTGCTTGATTGAATACGAGCGCCCGATAAAGCCGAAACGTCCCGATGTATAGATAGAAATGACAGAAAGAAATTATCTGTCGTATTTAACGTAATCTCGACAAAGCTAATGGTCCATTCGTCGGTTCAATTATCACATTTAACAGTCAATATTTTCATTGAAAAATGATTCAAATGTAAATTCACATTTGACAAAATTTTATATTATTTTAACTTTTAATTCTAATAAAATTTTAAGATTAATTGGCAATACTACCGAAAAATTATAAGCTTTTCGGTCAAACGTGCAGTGAAATCTTTGAAAGTGTTATAAACAATCATCAGAAGAATATGGATACTAAAAAGATTACTATCTCGTAAAAAATATATTCTGATAAATGTATTTAATATATTCGCGATTTAATTCAATGTGTGTGTATTTTATACAACTACGATTATAATCTTCTTACATTATCGGCGTCGCGTAAAGTTCACACGCGATCGCGATGCATTAATTCAGAAATTTCCAAGTCACTTCCGTACAAAGTTGCGCGGAATTGTTCATATTTTCTGTAATCTTCATGTAAACTGGTTAATTTTGCGCTTATTCCGAAAAGCGAGTCCGAAACGCAAATGCGTATATGAAATATGCAGCGCTGCTTGTAATGAGAAGTAGTTAGCAGTCCAGAGTGGATATTGTGTGGCGAAAGCAGCTTACTCCGCGCATACGCAGGCTTATTGGCAAAATTTTACTCCGAAAATTTATTAAATTTTACTCATCACACGCGCATTATTACATGCCTGTAATTTTCCAACTGTAACTTCCATATCACGATTCCAACATATATTGCTATCCATTTATTTTAATGTAATACTAAATGCATCAATTTAATATTTATGCGTCGAAATAGAGAATTATTAGCATGTCATATTAATGCCTTAATTAATCAGTTATTTAAATATTGCTAAATTATATTATAATTAATAAAGATGAGTCGTAACGATTAAAACGTCATAGTTTTCTTTTAAACATTTACCAAATAAATGGAAATGCGCACCTTGCAATTGTTAAATCATTATAAAATATGCAGACATACATGGATCCTTTGTATTGTTCTGTTCGGAGAGAAAGACGATTATAACTTTACTTTGTTATAATTGTATCACATCCAAAACTACAATACGGTTAAAATGCATGTTATATGCGCTTAGTCCAAATAGCTCCATGCATGAATAAATGTCAAATCTGCTCAGAATCATACATGAATCAAGTCTATTTATTTCAACGATAAACGTAATATATATTATATGTGGATTGCTTTCCGTTGAGAAAATATTTTTGTATTGTTTGCTGCGTGATGATGAATCATTATAAAATAGGATTATTATCCATTCTTTAACAAATGTTGTTTGTCTTTGATATTTTTGCGTCCTAAAGATTAATTTCGATTCATGAAAAACAATGCTACGTGTTTATTACCGCGAATTTTCAAGTTTCTGAAACACATTTCTTTCTAATTGACCCTTATATCCATTCCGTACGAACTCTCTGATAGAAATGACGGAGAAAATAGGATATTCCAGAACTATCTCATTAAGGATCACTGGAGCAATTTTTTTACAATCCGATGAGATAAAATGGAGAGTTACTCCGTTACTGAACGTCACGTCAAGTCGGATATTTTATTCAACCGAAAGAGAGAAATGCCGCGCGACTAGCCGATACCTTTCCCGTCACTGCGAACTCACAGCTGCAAGCTTTCGTCGTCAAATCGATCGTGCCAGACGACGAGAAGGACGTCGCGTCGTCCAGGGAATCGGTGCGCTCGGCTTTGCGACGGTGACGCTCGCCACCGCAATCGAGATCTGCTAGATATCCGTAGAGATCCAGGAAAATCCTCAAGGGTATCATGGCCGAGCCGCCTTCCGGTTCGTGCGTCAGTAATTCGCACACGTATATCATCGTCTCAAGAAGATTCTGGCGGGTGTAACGCAGCGAAAATTATCGTAAATTATACGGATGACTAATAACAATGTTATTAGTACAATTAGTACGAAATTGAAAATTTTCTCAACGTAAACGTAAGATATTGCTATATAAAGTACAGAAAAAAAAGAATTTCATTAAAGTTGTTAGAATAAAGTATCTGAAAGGCCATCATGCTAACGTTATATTTATTGACATATGGTTGAAGGTAAAATATCTGGACAAAATATTTTATCTGACATTTATTCATTATTTTCGCCAAAAATTTATCGTATATTTCTCACCAAAAGAATAAAAAATATCGATTGTAATATGCGTATGTAGCAAGGCATTACTGTATCTTTTAATCAATCGTGATTTCGAATTGTTTTATACGTGAATGTCCAATACAGTTAATGGCTCTTCTATTATTACTGTTGTGTTAAAAATTCAAAAAGTTGGCAGCTGTCGTTCATATAGATTGGTAATATCGCTATCGCATTTTTAGTTCTAATTGTAACTTTTACAGCGTAAATTTTCACAGCGACACACATAAAAGCCAATATTACTCTGTTTTTTCCATTTTGTATCGAATATCACGAAATAATTAACGTAATAATTAACTTATATAATATATAATAAAAATGTAATAAACTTATATTTTTTTACGTGGTAGTAAATAAAAATTAATATCTTTTTAAAACTTAATAATGGTGTGTGTGTGCGTGCGTGCGTGCGTGTCGTTTCGCATAACAACTCCCAATATATGCTACAAAATATAACAATGAAACGTGTTAATGGATTGATAAAAAATAATATTTCTGAAAATGGGATACTTTCGCGAAAAACAAAAATTGGAGAAAAATTCATCAATTCGTTTTTCAATTCCAATATTAGAATGCAATCGAATACGCTATAAAGAAATGCTGTCCACTAGTGGCGCTTAACTCACATTTCCTAAAAATCCACAGGCGACCGCGAGGAATCGATAAAAGTCGCAGTGCTCTTTATCCTGCAATAAATCGGCAACCATAAAAAGCTGATAGAGACTTGTTTTGGGTAAATCCAACCCTCGCCAGTCCTGCAGGAGGGCTTTCAGGCAGACTTTGTTCACGTGACCGAATCTGTTGAGCAGAGTTCTCAGGTAGCCGGGCGTGATGCCCGAGGGGTGCATAAAGGATGGATATTCCAGTCTGTCCTGCAGAGACAATATCGTGACGCTCGAGTTCACGGTCAGTTACCAATCGGTTGTGGTTCGGTCATCGATAATGCTCGTCGCGCGTATGTATACATAATGCGCGTAACGCGAAACCGTTACGAATCGGCTTCACCGACTAGACGCGCCTGTCACACGGCATTTCCGTTGAAACGCCTCTCACTCCCAGGAGCGCGAATTACGCTGATATTTGTCTTTAGTCCTGTCCTTAGCTCCCTCATTCGCTTCCTATTCTGAGAGCGACATACATACGTACGTTGGAAACATCGTTCTATAAGCAGGTATTGCGTGTCAGCTATGTGCGGTAACGCGATATGCCAGATAAATGAGAAATTCCAGTTAACAACGATAACGATGACGCGTGCGCGCGTTATTGTTGTGAATAATAGTTGCAAATTAGATTGCACGCGTTGTAAATTAATCGGTAAAATGCACGGATGTCATAAAGGAGAGAGAGATATATTGCACTGGATGTTTCATGAGGGCAACTTTAGCGACGTATAATTTGACAAAATTGAAACCAATTTCGTGTTTGCGAACATTCAAACCATGATATAATTGAGAAGTTATTTAACATCAAAAAGCTTTAGCAAATTAAGCTTTTGAGTAAAAGATAAAATAACATCCATTGAAATTAATTTGAGGTAAACTTCTCATTCAACAGACTAATACATGCGATGTTTTTAATTCGTAACAAACAAAAATTAACAAAGTTTAGAAATTTCACGGAACATTTAATGTACACAAAAATAAATTGTGCCCGAATAAAATTAAAAATAATACCGACAATCGATATGATGCTAAAGAACTTGATTGGCTATCGAATTAATTTCGTCAGCCTATGCAACGATTATATTCATTCAATTGCATTATATGAAGAGTTTATCGGTAACGTGCGAATAATGATAAATGCTATCAATAATGAGAATAATAATAATAGCGGTTAATATGATTACGGCAGAAATGATTTACGTGCGTAAAAATATCGAATGTTTAAAAATCAATGTTAAATTAATAAACTCTAATAAAATCAATTCTCACTTAATTCTTAAACATATTTTGGCGCCGCGGACTTTAACTTTTAATTATCGATCAATTGTTCAAGAGAAAGATCGTTCGGCCCACCGGTTCGTAACTTCTCTTTAATGCTGTTATCCTACAACTCTAAAATTGCGCAAACTTATAATTACAGACATCCGTCGGAAGAATGTGGATGGACGAACTCCGGAGATGAACGTGCCTTACTTTGACCTGCTTTATGAATAATATAATAATGAATATTCGCAAGAGCGATGTAATAGATCGATTGGCGCGCATGGAATTTTCATTAATTTTTGCTCCGTACAAAATATTTTTAGAAATATTTTCCAATAAGTTTTTCTGCTATTTTTCGAGTTTGAAGGAACAAGGAAGGAAAAGCGAAAATATCGAAAAGAAAGAAACAGAAATTGGATTAATAATAAATAAATAAATGATATTGCGCAGGATGATTTTAGCAATCAAAAAGTTATTGCTTTTTCTCTTCCCCTTTTCGTATTAAATATTTACATAGCCTCCATCAGCCCCCATTGATGTTTCTTCAAGGAAAACCTAAATTTAGAGTGAGAAGTAGACGATTACAAAAATTTTCCAAGATAGAGTCCTGGCGCGTAAGTCGAATCTTGAAATTTCTCGAAAGTTTGAAATCCTCACATTGATTTTTTTCAAAGTTAAATTTTCCTCATAACATGAAATTGCGCATGTTGCACGATGAATAATGGATCCGAGGAAAGGTAATACGAGCAGAAAAGGAGATCGCGGAGCTCGACTGACGCGGGAACGACGTGTTTGCACAAAAAGGAATGTACCTTCGCCGGAGGCACCTCGCCGTTCGCCAGAGCGCGGAAATACGCGGCGGTCCATTGCAGAAGATCGTGCGGCTGCGTGCGAATTGCCGCCTTCGTGTAGAGTTTCAGAATATGTGGGAACGTCGGTGGTACGTTTATCTGTTGGGTGCAATAAATCCGCTTGGTCTGCGAATCTGACATTGTGCGCGCGTGCGCTTGCAAAGGGGAGGAAGAGAGTGAAGGAGCCGACAAGCGGAAAAGACAAGAGACGAACGGAACGAGACTCGACGTGAACGATTCGATTGATTTGCACGAACCACTGCCTGCCGCCGCCGTTTTGTCATATTCGATTTTCCTTGAAAAACCGTATATACTCGATGATACAAGAAGCAGCGACGAACAAGGAATTCTATGAATTGACAAGGATTGTCGTTCTGAGTTATGTGTGATAGATAGATAGTAAATTAAATAGATTTCAAAATGCATAACATAAAAACGACAATTTTTAGTAAGAGAGAGAGAGAGGAAGAACTTTTATTTTTCAAAAAATTTATTTTCTACTTTATTCTAATGAAATTACAATCATGTAATAAATTTTTATATAATTTGACACAGAGAATTAGTAAACTGTGATACTACAATTATTTATATAGTGGGTTTAAATTTTTTATCTGTCGTACCACACAAATAATGTTACTTTTACTGTTCTTCGGAGAAAATCTTTAGATTAAACAATGAAACAAAGATTGATCTAAATATGCATACTTTGAAGGAAACAAGTTATCTAATAAGCTGTTTGTCATTACATGTAAATTTTGTATCATAATTCGAAGAATTTCACGACCTATAATTCGCAGAAAATTCCGTTAAAGTCCTCCACAGGGAATTTAACACATGCTTTCAACGAACTTAAACTGCAATAACCACGATCGATGAAACATTGAAAACGTACTTCATTTTACGAGAGAACACGTCGAACCTTTTAAAATTTAACCAGTCGATCGATTATTTGATTCCCATGTGCTTTTAATATCTACTCGTTCAATTTCGGCCAATCTATTACAATTATCAGGACGTATCTATCGACGTACCTATTTTTTAAACCTCATAATAATTTTATGATAAAATATTTTGGAGTGTAGTAACAGTAAATCTAATCCGGTCGACAAGTGATCGTTTCTTCGTTCTTATCTTAAATAGAGTATTTAATCTAATATAAATATAGTTTTTGCACATTTCGAAATTTTGTAAAATCGAATGTTCAATCTGATTTCGTATAATTTAGAAGTTCTCGAAATACTCACACATCCACGGCTACGACTTCAATGAACATATACGCGTCAATATTTTTACAAATGCGATGAACCTGGAACAATAAGACCAATACGCCGACCACCTCCGACACTCTCAATGGAATACAAATGGTACTGAACAAACAACAGAGATCAACAGCTCTCTGGAAATCGAACGCTCGCCATCACCGGTGTTCTCTACCACCATGTCAGAATCAATGATCGATCCGACCCCATTCCTCCCTTTGCATTATTGCCACCCTCATTCTATTACGTGCGTCGGCACATATACATTTCTCGATACAGCCTCTATCGCTTTTGTCGCGATGCATAAATGAAACATTCCTATTCAGCGCACCGCTCAAGCTTTCCTGCGTTGCCTTCCAACATGTGTAAAAAGTGTGTTTCGAATAAGAATAACCTGCTTTTGACTTTTTCAATTCATATTCTATCGACTCGATTAGTGATTTGACAGTAATTGACGGGCATTCAACGAATTAAGGGTAATAATGAAGTTAAAAGTACAAATAAGTAGTATAGCATTAAAAATTTATGTTTCGCCTAACTCGATGTGAATCCTACTAATAAAGAGATACGAGTATATTAAGTGTAAAAAATATAATAACAAGTTAAAAATAGATTAGAACATTGTTCTTGTTCAGGAAAAATCAAAATAAAATTTCTATAAGAATACAACACCGGTAAATTAATATTGTACCGATACAATTAAAGAAATTATTATCTCGAAAAACTAAATTTGCTACAGTATTCAATTATATATTGAAAACTCTGCATTCCTGCTGTTATTGATAAATTAATAAAGAGTTGTAATCAAGTAATAAGATCGGATAAAATTCTCATTAAAGAAGAGTTCAAGTATTGTCGCAGAAAGATCGTCGGTAATTATTAGCATACTTTTAAAAAATAAAATTGACAAACCATCAGAAATTAAAAAGCCATAATCAATAGCAGACTACGAGTTCTGTTACGGAAAAATTGCGAGCAAATTTTCTGAATAATAGTTTATCGTTTCCTTCTTTAAATTCGTTCTTTCTCCCCTTCTCTATCTCTCTCTCTCTCTCTCTCTCTCTTGATGCTTGGTATTTCCCTCCGGCGTACACCTCGGAGAGTAATCGCTGAAATAGTTTTCAATCGATCGATCGCGCCAGCCGCGGGTGCGCCGTGCCGCGGAAAAAGAGCGCGCGCGCCGTCCGCCATACCGCAATTCGCGACCGCGTTATACGCGGCATATCATCCCCCTCCGTTTTGTCGCTCTGGCTTCAGTACGAATATTGGGGGCCTTGAGTTCGAATAGCGAGCGGAAGTAATTTTGTCGTCCTTCGGGAATGGCCTTGGCATGACCGCCGCTGGGACGTCGGCGTTCCGCCGTATCAGTCGTCCATTGAATGAAACTTGGCTGCGGGCTGCGGGAGGAGTAATAAGTCGTGAAACCCATAAAATTGAAGCTGCTGCTGGTATATCGCGAGCACCTTTGATGTATATTATATTATCGTGAAATAAAAGCAACACCAGACGGTTATTAGTCGAAAGAGATGAATCGTTCGAACGTAACATCCGCTCTTTTTTTCTTCCCTTGCAGCGAGACGTTTCGGAGACTTAGCGGTCGGAACGGACGTCGGTGAGCAGCACTAATGGCGACGATGAAGGAAATTTATGTGCGTGAGAGGATTGCTAGCGGTTTTGGCTAAATTATTAGGATGGTTTTGGGCGAACATTTTAACCGTTCCATCGTTCTGTTGAGCGTTAAGCGGAAAATGAATGTCCGGTTCGCGTGCGTGAATATGTTGTGTGAATATTGAAATTTTATCTCAAAGAATTTACGTACATTCGCACATCCAGATGCAGAAAATATTTTCATGGGGATTTTATAGGATTAATTTAAAAAAATATCACAAAAAACGCGAAAAGCGAAGACAATCGAAACACAAGACATTTCAAAGTTTTTCGGGTGTCTTTTTGATAATTCCATAAAAATGTTTTTGAAATTTCAAGATATCTCTCACAATTTCAAGACGTTATAATATCTTCTAGGAGAAACATTAGATGGAAACATTAGACTCCGACGATGTATCGTCATTACATATGGACTAAATGGTAATGACTTTTGACTCCTTTGCTTTCGCGAACAATGCTAAAGGCGACGACGGGCGTCGACTTCTTCGTTCTTCGACCCGCTTTCGTGAGTTTCCGTGCAAGTAATTGCGGGACAAGTCGGTCGGCCGACGCGGCAACTGCGTTCGCATATAGGTACTTCCGGCGCCTAGCTGCAAGTATTATGGGCGCTTGTGGCAGCGTTTCTCGGTGCATCTGATACCGACGATGAATAGGCGGCAGGCGTAATGCATGCAGCTGTAACAGTTGCACGAAGCGAAACGGCGCGACTTTAATAACTAATATCGAAAATGCAAAAACGAGGTTAAATTTATAAACTGCCACGCCCTGTTGGTTTTCCTGTAGAAAGTATACTCACAATTATACCTCTTTCTTTATTATCCTGTCCGGAAATACGGTTAATTTTTAATAAATATTACTTTATTTCTCCTAAATTTTGAGAATATAAACATTCAAAATATCTGTCTAAAAGTATATGCTTATATACGTTCTACGTCAAGTTTTTATTTGACTTGATTGAGTAATAAAATCTTATTTTTATTTAAATTCATACACGAACTTGATTTTTCAAATAATTTTAATTTAAATATTAATTACTAAAATATTTCATGAACGTTGAACGTTTTTACCGAAAAAATTGATTTGTCAAACACAAATTATTATTAAAATTAAAGTCAATATTATTGCGGTATTATATAATTCGCATATTTTTTGCAAACTAGTTAACTTGAATTTTAATTTCAATGTTTATTCAATATTTATACTTGTAGAAAACACGTTACCAAGCGAGATAAACGAATTGGGCCATTTGCATAATTAATTTTGTTAATATTCGTTGAGAGCTGAAAGCTGGAAAACATCGCAACTAATAAAATAATTAGTTCTGCAAACCCCTTCCGTCACACATAATATGTGTGCTTATTAGGATTCGCATTATATTTCGATGCACGTATCAGATTTGCTATAGCTGATACTATAAATTAATGGTATTTTGTACTAGCTGTCTAAATAACCACAAGATTTAATTTCGTGCGATAATCCAAATAATACAATTAACAAAGATTTGTGCTCGTGTAATCGGCGAAGTTGGTCCGCGAATCGGCCAAGGTACCGGTTATTAAAGTCGAGACTAATTATAGAAGCGCGACTAAATCACCCGCTAGTGACACCGGTAGTTGTACCTAGCACCTGGTGCAACGTTGTCTTCTATCTCGATGCACAGATTGCACCGTCCATGAGCGGCAGCCACGAAAGCTCGATGGATACCCTCGACATAAAGCGCATTTACATAACAAATTCCATGGCATTAGCGTAACTGGAATTTTTCTACATTAACGTTTCGCTGTGTGTGTTTTTACACTCGATTTTTACACTCATCCAACTATTATTATAAAGTTAATTTCAGCAATCAGAAATAAAATTTTAATTTACTCAAAATACAATTAATCCTATAAATTCATTAACGATATACTTTCCATGTAAATCAAACAAGATCTTCCAGAATAGTTCTGACTATGAGACAATGTGTGTATAACGACTGTGTCTCTTTTGAGGTGAAAAACAAGTATAAATATATCTAATATAAAATAAAGAAAAATAAGTGAAATAATCAAATACGTGAAGATAAACCATAACTTTAGCTTAACCATCTTACAAGGTTATTCCATGTATCATCAACATATTAATTATTTATAAAAATAAAATATATAAACAGATTATATGCATATTCAGGAATGTCTTTGAGTAATAGCAAAGGCTGGAATTGTGTTGTCCAAATTTTCAGTTTCGTCGTGGTGATGAGCCAAGCGCGACATCGTTCTACCATGCTCGTCAAACATAATCTTGGCGTGTTTGGCTAAATTAAACTCTCGGCGATTTGAGTGAAACCCAAAGCGGACTCGATGTCGTTAACGCAGATTAAAACGACGGCTCATTAGGCACGTCGTTCGGTAGATGTGGAATATATCGTTGTAGGCCGCGACCGTGAGCGGGATGAAACGTGCGGCAGTATAAGGTAACATATAATATATATGTACTGCTCGTGATAGTTACGTGACCCGGGAACGAAAATAGATGCTCGCGCCCATTTTCCGTCACGCCGCACGGCATACGCTCATGCAGCTTATCGCGCACGTTCCACGGCCGAAGTAATTCCACGTCTCGGGATAAGGAAAAGCGCGCGGTGGGTTCAACAGCCTTCTCGGGACGTCGGTCGCGACGCGACGCGACTTCCACGTCGTGCCGGAACTTCCGAAAAGAGATCCGCTTTATGGAAACGGGTGCGATACATATCTGCTGCAACGCGGAACAGCCAGAAATATAATGTGCAAAAATTGCGCGCGCCTCGCCCCGCATAAATTCTCACTAAGAATTCTCTCCGCACGGAAGTCGATAATCTTATTTTGTCGTTGCCGCTTCCTACCTCGTGGAATATTCCTCGATTATTTCTCGATGAATCCTTGTAGCGTTTGTAAAAAATTCGTGTTGTTTAAAAATCTTAATTTTAGATCTTAATGTTGAGAGTCTTAAGATTCTTGAATATATAAAAGTTGAAATCTCAGACTATAAAGCATCGATATTGGAAGTTATTTGCTTTTATGATGCATTGCAATGTGTATTACAACAATTGAAGAACGCAAAACTTGAATAATGGTTAGAATATTCATTTTTTCAACCAAGTCTTTTTCAATATTGTTATCATTTGCTAGAAAACTTCGTTGCTTGGAAAGAATCACTCAATAATATACATTTACATACATTAATATATTCATACATCGACAAATTTTAATCTTTTTTTCAATCTCAACTCGATGTTTATTATCAGTATTGTCTTATATTACACATAAGAATAATTTAATTAATTAAAATATTACATAATTTCTTGCAATATTATTTTTCGATAAGCTTATCATGTTTTCAATAACTTCAGTGGCGCAATTTAATAATGCGTCTGGATATAATTTCAGCATTGTGACGTGGATGATCGCTGAGAGCACTTTTAACATCGCGAAAGGATAGAAAAAAATTACTTGTCATTGCAGTTAAACGTTCCTAAATCATTCCTAGAAGTAGGGCAACGATGTGAAAGTCAAAATTAACTCAGTTAATTCAATTTTTTTATCGTTGCAAGATAGGATTATTGCAAAAAGCTCTTTGATATTTTCTCTAATCCAGTTTAGTATAGAGCTCAACTTAGCTGCAATTTATTTCTTCTGGCGACACGAGCGGGAATTCAGGAGCGGATTGTCTAATTATACCACACCAATGTCGCGGAAGAGCAAGAAGTCAGACAACTCAGATAAGTTAAGAAACGAGCATAACTGAAAGGGTGACGAAAGATGAATTAAACATTTTAATGGAAATATATACACGCATACCTACATAGTTATATGAGCGTGAAATGCGGGCTTGTAATTACGGACTTGAAAGTACAACGACACGGAACGTCAAAGTAGACGAGTTGAGAGCTTGAATCGACTTAATATCCCTCCATCATGTACCTAAACTTCGTGCACATATTTGATTCATAGCATTGCGTTGCCGACGTACACTCATTAATCGAGCCTCGTCGCGCAATAAAATTTATATGCTCGTGATGAATGCAAAATCGCCAGACGGTATTTATAATCGATGCTCGTGAAATTCCGATGAACGCCATATTAACGTTATGTTACATGCGCTCTATGCACGTTAATGTCGATATATACATATATTGAAGCGTAAAGAACCCATTAGATCGATTTAATCGGCAACGAGAAAATCATTTATTCGCGTCTGTTATCCTCGAATAAAAATCATTCGATTACGACGACATGATCATACTGTTAACACAAGCGATAACAATTTTCATTTAACCACAATATTTTTCCACATATTTGTTTAAAAAAACAATATTTTAGAAAAGATTATTACGTAAAATGAGTGGCCACCTAAAAAATTGTGATTTTAGCTGCAAATCAAATTTTACATAAATTGTTTTACTTATAAAATTGATTTACAAGCCATTACACATTTTCCGAGAAATATGTAAATAATGAAAATCCAATTCGAGTTGATATTTACCTCATATTTAATGTTAAATATGTCCGTTTAATTATGAGTTTTATTTATTGTAAAATCACAAATGTGCTTTCGATTGGCAATTAAATATATAACACTAGAATATGAATACAAGTCAGGATTTTTAACGAATTCAGTATCAATGTGTGTAAGTAGCGTAAAGAATAAAAAGAAAAAATCGAGATAGTTTACTGTTCGGTCAAATAAAACATATGGAAATCATAGATTCAGCACTAATTGAAATTAGTTAATTCAACACAATTTTATGAACCAAAATCTAGATTTGCATATTTCTACAAACGGGACATTTGAAACAAATCTTTCAAAAATTTCTATATTTCTTTACAAGGAAAACTTTTCTCAAATAAAAATTTTAGAACAAGATAACTTTATCGGTTTTACTATAAAGATGGGTTTACTATAAAGATTTTATCATGAAAGTCCCGTTTAATGTTCATAAAATCTGCAGATTGCCATATACATATAACAGAAGAGGAGCTTATATTTAAATATATTTCTGTTCTTCTACGCAAATTAAAATTTTTCCATCGCGCTGTTTTTAATGGGTGTAGTATAATGGATTAATATATGGTTTACAAAAAGTTTAAAGATCGTGTGTAATCCGTGAAGCGAGAGATTTTATGTCACGCAACACCCTCTCATACCAAAATCTTTTCTTTTACAAATTTTAGCATGTCTCGAGGAATCTTTTGTGTCGAACTTTTTTATCGTTCTTTACACGATGTCTTCTCTTTAACCTGTGTTGTGAGAAAAACAAGTAAAATAAACAGCAGAGATATAAGCTCGCTTTTCCCCTTCGTGGAAAGAATTTTTCATCGCTTTAAAGACACACAGAACGCATCTCGACTATATCATATTGTGAACTCCAGGTAGTGCTCTGTTTGTGTTTGATAATTACTTTCCACTCTGGAGATCAGTGGAAGGTTAACAGAAACTAAATATAATCATGTCACATACCTTAAACCTCGTGCTCTTTTTATAAACGTGTAAGTGTTATAAACATAAAGACCGATCAATCTTTTCTTCGTTGCACTACTCGACGTCGTGCCAAGTCAAACACACTAGCAAAATTACGATATAAATGTCGACAAATATAACATAAATACATAACAATAATTATTATGCCGCAATAATAATAATTTCGTTATGTACTATCGTAAACGCAGCAACACGAACTTGCGTAAGTGAGTGTGATTGCATATTTATACAGGTATATACAAAATACTTCAAGATTTTACAAACAGTTTTGTAAAATATTTCAAAATTATTATTATATTATTATTAATATTATTATATTATTATTAGTGTATTATTATATTATTATTATATTATGATATTGTTAGCATATATGTTGAAACTTAAGAATATAATTTTCTTTGATTTTGACAGTTTTATACTTGTTTTCTAAATTAATATGACGAAGAACTCATAAAATCTAAATTTTTAGCTTATACAAGGTGTCCCGGGAGCAGTCCGCAATATTTTAAATTTGATTACAGATGATGAGATTAAATTTAGATTACACATCAAAATAAGAAAAAAAGGTCCTCTTAACATGGGTCCTTAAATCGACCGTTTGGGAGTTAGGGGTTCCCAAAATTTTGTAATAATCAAAACGAAAATGAAAAAATTTCCTATTTAGTCATGTTTTGATTATGAAATTGTACTCTACTTGTCTTTCACAATAAAATTTGTTCTCTTGACAAGTTGCCTATCTTCAATATTTAAGGAGCTAACGTAATCTTAATATCAGTCGCAAAATTTTTTATTCCAAATAATTTTCAAAATGTCCACCCTTATTATCATAACAAAGTTCCGCGCGTAACAACACATTTTCTGTGGTCCGTCCTAACGTATCTTCATCAGCTTTAATTGCGCTGAATGCTAGTTCAATTCTTTCTCTCAGATGGTTTCGATCAACTATCTCCTTGCGGTAGACAAGCGCTTTCAGCCGACCCCAAACAGTCGATTTAAGGATGTTAAGAGGAACTTTTTTCTTATTTTAATGTGTACTATCTAAATTTAAAATATTGCGGACTGCTCCCGGGACACCCTGTATAATATAGCTTATATAAATAAATGAAATAACACTTCTCTTTCTCTCTCCCTCCCCACTCTTTCTTTCTGCAAACAATGTGCTGTGTTAAATAGCAAAGGTAACGCACACAGCGCGGTGAGATTTTAAAAATGTATTAAACTCATTATGCATAAAGATTACAGGTCTCGCGACGGAGTAATGCGATAAACTTAGTCACAGTCCAAGAAGGCTCATTAAAGTTAAATTAACAGATCTTCCAACTTTCAAGAAGTCGTAAATAAATTTTAATAACTTTTGCAAGATTAAAAAAATATTTTTCACGAAAGATGCGATTTAATTTTCTTAATGACGTTTCTAATAGCAATTTTAAAAATAAAAAGTATATTTAAATACACATTATTATGAAAAAAAGAAATGTGACAATATTATCTAAAATTAATTAAATTAATTTGAAATGGATAATTTATCGCGCTGTTAACAAAGTATCAAAGTTTTCTGTTTAATTAGTAATTTATTCATTAATTCTTCATTAGTTTACAAGATACGACAAGCGCTACTTATCTTTTATTAGTCGAGTAAACATTTCTTTGAAACTCTGCTAACTTTGCTTTGTATTTCTTTCTGTTTTTCTTCGATCCTTCTGTTAATGTTGCGACTAAAATGTTATTTTTTAAATAATAACGAAAAGAGACTTATGCACAAAAAATCGTTAATTTTTAATAAATTAATAGAAATAATTAATAAATTAATAGAAATAATTATAAAAATAATTTATAGAAATAATCTGTTCAATAGTAAAATAATAAGGGAAATTACTTATTATATTTTATTTTTTTACATGCCAATCATATAAGTTTCTGTGTAGATCTAGAATTGGCAGAAAATGGCCATGTGACGTTATACCTTGCGACATTTCGTGTCTATATTTCCTTAGTGAAAATGTCGAGAGTTCATCGTTTATCATGACTTATCTCCCATTTCAACAGTAGGGAGATTCGTTCGGAAAATCGGAAATCGAAGAATTCTTTATCATCTTGCCTATAGATATTGACTGTACAGAATGTTCCCTGGAATTATTCAATTTCTCATCTGTGGATTTCTCGACTAATTTACAGTTAATTAACAAAACCGTAGAAGACTGGATAATTTATGAGTAAAAAATGACAGGGTTTTCAAAAATTAAATATTAGATATGTAAATATGATATTCCTTTTCTATCTAATTGTAAGTGGAATTTACATAAATATAATTTATTTATTTAATTAATCAGTGTTAAAAATGAAGAAATTATCAGGAAATAACAATTTTTCTATCAAATTTTTTGTAAGAAAATATTAACAAAATTCACCAAGGTACAATAAGTTTGCGACATTCTGTATAATCTTCTGATATTTGAAAAACTCTACTTTAATTGTTAATAAGCTATTATTTTATATTACTGTTCCAACCACAGTTTATGATGTTAATTAACGCGTCCGTAAGATCGTAGAAAGAGAGAAAAAATCGATGCGGAATGACGAGTATTACCTTTCTCGTAATAAAAGTTTTTGCTGCTGCGATCACGTTTCCGCTTTCGCGCGGAATATTAAAACACCTGGGAAGCAGCCCGAGTGGCCAAAAGGGCTGCTCGGAAATCGGTCTCGAGGCAGCATTTGTTACCATTTTATTTGTTTCAGCCGGGGTTAAGGGAGGGTGGCGAGGACACGATCGATCCTCCCGATGGCGTCGCAACCGCCGCTGCCGCCGCCGCCGCTTTTCCTCTTAGTATCTCGGTGACTTCTACCTACGTGCACTAACCTAATCGATACTCGACCCGACGACTCGTCTCTCTCGATTCGACCGCGCACTCCTACTTTCGAAGGATGTCAACGGTAACGAAAAAGCGAGCTTACCAGCATAACCCGACTCCTTTCCAACAACCGCTTTTGTCGTTGATTTGATCCCTAATGCTTGATCGCGCACGAAATCCGGGCTTGATTTCTACCCCCGATGTGGCGGCCTTCCACCTTAGGGTGGGAAGTAATTATCGAGCACAAATAGGATACGATGCGACAAGCAGTTAAGCAATATACTATATATAAGATCGTCAGTGCTATTTTTGATACAATTGCAATGAGAGAGTAAGCTTAAGTGAAAAGTGTGAGTAAAAATTCCATTACTTGATCAGATAAATATTTTCACAATTAACTTGATTGAAATTTTATTCTACAGTTTCATTCTTTCTCATGTAGGGTAGTAAATTTCGAATTGTATATCACTTATAATGGATCACTTTATATGTTATTATATATATTCTCACCTATGTTTTAAAAGAAATGAACAAAGAGCGATGGAAGAGAAAGAAATTCTTCTCGTTTTTTCATTTGTCTATAGAGGAAAATTGGATATTTGTTCTTCAGACGCATTGATATGGAAGAAGAAAAAAAGAAAAAATTGACAATTCCTGTAGCTGTAATTGTAGATAACGAAATCCGATTTTGCGCCGATTGAAGGTTCTTCAATACTAAATTAAAGTTTGATGATACTTGACATAAATGTATCTTATCATAATAATGTCATAATGTCGTAATAATGTCATAATATCATAATGTCGTAATAATATCGTAATAAATATCATTATGTATCATGAAAAACAAATTTCTTATTCGGAATCCTTTAAATTAAAATAAAATACACACACACACACATTCATCTTTTTTATATTATATATGTACCTCTTTAGTTTTATAAAAATTATTATACATACAATACACATATAATACACATACAATATAACCAGTTTATTGTGTTTCGATAAGATGCTTTTTCAAGACAAAAATTATTAGTTTTTTAAACTAAAATACAGAAACATAACAGATTGACTTGCATTATTCCTGCAATGAGTAATTTATTTTTAAAAAGTGAAAAAAAACCCGTTACTCATGCAAGAAAAGATTAAACGTTATTTTATGTTATCAAAACTGTTAAAAAATTCGTTTCACAAAGAATTATTTTTTGGAATTTTACGTACTCTTTCCAATAAAAAGATAGTACTGACAAAAAAAAGAAGTAGCATTGTTCGATTTCCCTATCATTGTTACGAGTTTCTCTTTCGCATATCGATAAGCTTCTCGAAGCGTGATGTAGTATTTTACGTTGCCTATCTATCTAGAGCGTCGTGACGATATGCATCCATCACCTTTCCATCATCGCGTCTCTCAACATTTTCGGCGACGTCATAAATATCTCGGACGAGCGATACGCGCGTCGATACTACGACAGTTGCATCGGTCGGAAAAAAAGGATATTCATGGCAGATTCACGAAACTGATGGCCGCAAAGAACAGAAGCACATTGGCAGCAACGTTTCGGTTAAGCGGATTATCGAGAGATTACCAGACGTTTGTTCCGGCCTGGTGTAACATTTAGTTGCACGGGTGGTTCAAGGGATTAGCGTAGAACTGCGCACCGACGGTAATACGGGATATGGTAACCGTGATCGATCATCGTTTCCGTCGAAATGAGCCGCTGTTACGCGCCACGTCTCGTCACTGCTAGCTTATATGGCTTTACGCTGAGTTTGGCACTTCGTTGACAAATGCGTTACACGTTTTGCGCACTTGAATCACGAGTTCCCTATTTTATCTTGATCATTTTGGTTTACTGATCGCAAAGTCTCGAGGTCGTTGTCCCTGCAACGTATATGTCCGATTGTACGAGTGCGATAACACTTGTGGCGGTAAATTGCTCGATCAATTTTCTTCCACCTACGCGACCGTAGTTTCATACTGAAACGTAAGAATAAACTCACTAGCTATATAAAATCGCGGAAATTTCGATCAAGAAATTGATGATTTGTTTGTAAAATAATGGGTAATCTGTCATGCGAAAAGAACGAATAAAGAGCTATAAAATAACAATTGTAAATTTCTTTTGGGCGTGAGGGATTTTTCTTATTATTTCTTTTGTTATCGGATGCTTATTTTCATAAAAATTATTGGTTGTAAAGTAAAACATGAGCATTCAAATCTAAGCATAGGAAAACTAAAATTACAAAATTATGTAGAAATAATAAAATATATATCAGATTTTCTATTTATCAGAAGAAGCAAAAAATTTCTTAATTATAGAAACTACTTGTGATTTTATTTTTTTATGCCAAAACCAGCTGTGCATGTCAAGAGAGCATTTTTTCTTTCATTTCCTTAATCATAATGTAGAATGCACAAAGAGCGACATAAAAGGAAGTATATTTAACAGTCGTGATTTTGTTACGGTCGAGTAAACCTTTCTCTCTTGCAACTTTTCTTTGAAATTTAATTACAAGTAGTTTCTGAGCTAACAAAGTTTACAACATTTTTGTTACAAACCTCTACATTAAAAATTACTGTAAATACGCGTACGTACAATTTTATTTCCAAGAGAAAACATCTTTTGACAAACATGCATGAAATATTCTTATGCAAAAAATTCTTTTAAATAAAATACTCTTAAATCAACCTTGGAACCGATGCTAATAAACATTTTATTAATCTTTAATGTTAATTGCTTCTCACACTTTTATTAATTATTAATTACGTTACAAAAGGTTTTCCACAATTGCTCCAAATCATTAATAAACTATGACTGCTAGCGTAAAATAATAACGATAAGTTGTCACAAGCAAAGAATAGTTAGGAAAAGTTACGTAGCTTTCAAGTGATTATTTCACATTAAAGGGTACAAATTAAATTATACGGAAACGACTGTATATTAGATTTCATATTTAACTTATTTTATTACTTGAAACAACACTTGAACGCTTCGTGCATAGAAAAATTAAATTATATACATTTGGTTTCTTAATTATCGTTATCACTGCTCAAGATATACTTTCATCATTTCCCGTGGAAAGAAACTTTAAAAGTAAAATTTTTTACATTTTCGATATAACGATATGTATTCATAACTCATATCTCCACAACTGAATTACAGTTTCTGAAATCGCACGTTGATATTATTATTCTAATGTAGGGTGCACCGCATCTCTCAGTGAAGTCAATGTAATTTACATTCGCATGAAATACGAGCGACAGCAGTCTTATCAGAAGATCCGATAAGTAATGTAGCCTCATATAAATGTGAAAATCTATTTTTAGTTATTAAAAGATCGCCGAGGGTTACGTTACCCTAATTAAAATACAACAACGTTTAATAAAGTTTAATCTCGATAAAACAAAGAACATTCTAATTAAAATGTAAAAAGCATTTTTCTTTCTTTGAAAGATCAACTAAATTGTAACAGTCTCGCGAGGGTCATCGAACTTTAGAGATTCGCATTCTGACGGAAATTGCATTACGTTGTCGTGATTGCCTATTGAGGGCGTTTATGCTCGCGACATGCTATATTTCCAGGCGAGGCCAATACGGAAAATTAGATTTCCACGAAGAATAAGCTAGCTAAGCCGGTAAGTGCTCCGCGCAAGGATCGCATTATTTTCGTTTCCGAAGTTTAATCCCGTAGGAAGTCATTAGATATTCCCATTGCGTGGGCATTGTGTCCTCGTAAGTGGAACGAGGTGACCAAAGGGTATATAAAGCGATGCGCGGGCGGCTTTTAAAGGACGCGACGTACATATATGCATACGCGCCATTCCTCCAATTAGTCGTTTATTATTCGGAATTGTTCTGCGACGTAGCGCTCGTAGAGCAAGCTGAAATTATAATGAAAGAACGTAATTTGCGGTAAATACAAAGGCTGAGAAAATACCGAAAAATCTCAAGAGCGACTAAAAAATTAATTGTAATAAAACAAGCCCACGGGCAATCATGTGTATTAGTAGAATTGCGTACAAAAAATCACATTCCTTTCCGTTAATTTCTATAATTTATTAATGTAAATGTTAATAGGTATATGAATATTTACAGAGAATAATTACAGAATTTCTCTTACAAAATAATCTCTTTCATCGATGATTTCTGAATTTTTTTCATTAAAATATGTTTTTTCATCTGTTTGTCGATTAAAGTATTTATTTCGATATAATATCTTACACTTTTGTATAGAATTATTTGAAACAAAGTATGCAAATACTTCATTTATTTATTGTGTATATTATTTGGGCAAATAATAAATCCTGTCTTGCCCAAAATGATTGCGATCGTGATACCGTGCAACGATTTAATTATTTCAATGATAAAATTTGTTTATTAATTTACAATTAAATAATCCAAATTTGTAAACAGGATATAAGTGAATAAAAATTGTTTAACGGAGATAATTAAATAATATTCTGCGCTTTGCTCTACGTCATTGAGTAGTGCCTCGCGATGTGCTTGGATTACTAACCTTAGAATTGCTCCTTGCTTGGAAACGCGGGATGAATTTTAATTATACACAACTATATGCATTGTATGCTACGATTACAGATAGTAAGCAGATAATATCGTTTTAAAAATAGACACGCTCAGTATCGGTTGTAATGTATGCATAATGATAAAACGGCACTAAGAAAGAAAAATGGAGTATGGAATACGGGTTAATAAAAAGTTCGTATAACCGAGCACAAATATTTACAGCTAATAAATCTGCATCGCACAATCTCATCGACATTCACGAGCTTGCTGTACTGTATGTTGTATGAAATGGACAAATCATAAAATTGCACGTGATAAATAGGTGCATTGCGTTCTCGTTCGTGTTCACGTTGAAAGGAAATAGAAAAAAAATAACAAGAAAATGTTGTAGAATCCAGATTAATGCTAATGCTAATATGAATCATTTGCAACTGTGAACAAGTGTTCGCAGATACCAGCGAATGCATATTCATGCACAATTACGATCTTCTTCACCCGCAGATACCGCAACAGTGCACAGGGTAAATATATTCATTATGTTTGTATATTGTTCCAAGTAAATCTGTTTTTATAAACACTTAGTCACAACCGTGTCGTTTGTCAGATATGTTGATGGTAAATACTGATAAATGTTTACAAGCGCAGTGAATTAATGTAAATTTATGCGACATGCATTTATTGCTGAATATTTGGTTAATTAAGCTCATTTTAGACGGCATGTAACGTTCGTAACAGAATTTTAATTGTAACATAAAAATATTTACATTAGAAGCGAGCTACAGATTACCCACATTCTATTGTTTGCTTACGAAAGAATTATATGATTATTTCCCAATACCTTCGCGCTGATATAGAAAACAATCAGTAAACGTTTAAATAAGATATCACATAAGGTATCACCACCATCAGGTGGAAAAAAAGTGCCAATTCAATCAGATAATAACCGAAAACATTGTCAAGAACTACATTTGTTTACTGCAAAACTATTATAAACATACATGCTAGTTGATCTTTCGCTAATCCGAAGCTAACCGAAACCGTAATAAATATGCACAAACATGTTAAAAAGAGTTAATTTAAATAAATTATAGAAAGTTTCAAAAACGGTACGCGGTCAAAGTGGTACCAAAGAAAACTTGACACGAAACTATAGTTTATATCTGGTATACATTTCATGTAACATATGGTATCCACCGCGTCACCCATATTTCACTAGTCTGAGCAGTCTGTAGGTATTATAGATGTTGTGTGTACGATTCATACCGCGGGAAAAAGCTCAGGCTCACAAGCAACTTGCGGAACAAGTAGCTGAGAGAATTTCCGACTCCGGCCTCGTTTTACGCGCACAACGCGTGTGTTATTCGCCGACATCGCACGCGCAACGGTGTCGCAGCAGCAGCGGACATATGAGGCTGAGATTTTACGAGTCAATATATATATATATATACACGTATATGTATACATATGTATTGGCACGCGTTCTGGCTATCGGGGTTAACTGCGCTCCAAACGCAATTTATTTCCATCGCGATGGCTGCTCAGCGCGAACACGCTTCGCGAGTGCTCACGGTCTCGTAAATGCCGTATCGCGCTACGCATCGAGAACGGAAATCGCATTGCAATTGCATTTTCGATATTAGAATTTAAATTGTGAAGATAGAATGGATAAAGATGGAGAACCAATATACACGCTGCGAAAACAGACAATTCAAGATTCCCTTCCCTCCTCACCCTCAAAAAAGAACGAAGAATCACATTGGTTTCTTTTTCAGGAGATTTTATATACTGAAAAGAGTGTTGAATCAAAAATATTTTTTGATTCAACTGTATGCGGTGTTCACGGGCTTGTCAAGCAAATATCTGTTAATTCAAAAAATATGTTTTGATAAATTAATATGTTTAACTTAAAAACATATTTATTTGAATTAAAGAAATATTGTCAACTAAATGTATTTAGTTATTTCAATAACTTTTTTTCTCAGTGTAACATAATAATCGTTCATTAATTTGAAAAGATATAAGTTTTCCTATCAAGAACACGCTAGAATATATTTAAAATATGTGCAAGTTACATACTCTTAGTACTTCTGAAAGAATTTCTCGCAAAAGCTCGAGAAGCTCGAATCTTTACTAGTGATACTTATGCACGAACTCTGTATACAGTTCAAATAAGAAAAAGTTTTATAACTGCTGTATATTTTACCCGAATATTTCATCACGCCATTCACGCAATGTTACGACAGCTCGAACGGAATTTATACTCATCGCTTCAATGGTTCAAAAACGCTGTAACGTTGCGTCACGATAATGTCGCGATCCTCGAAAAACTTGTCGCAGGCGCGATACGCACGCGAGAAGAGCGCGAACACGCACATTGGGATTTACGCACGGTCACGATAAATCCGCTCGAGAAGATAATACAAAAATCTACGAATAATCCAACACAACGTCCCGACAAATTGGAATTCCCATAAAAGGTAAGCTCCAATCATTTCTCATTCGAGCAATTTATATGCAAAAAGAGTGATTTTTAACAAAATATTTAAAAAATTTAAAATAAAAAGAAATTCAAAGTAAATGTATAATTGAACAAAGAAATGTTTAATATATAAGCAATATTTAAAGTTACTGTGTTTCCTTTTTCGTGCTAATTTCATTCCTTTGTCAGTTAAAATATAATTATAATCCCAAAAATTCAAGCTGCAACTTGTTTGTGAAAATCTGCTGGAAGTACATGTTATGCTTGCCACACATTTTTTCTTGTAAACAAGAACATTCACATGTAACTTGACACATTTCAGACATTAATGTTTTTGTCTAATATGCTGAATATTATTTACCTAATATGCAAATAACAAAAAATTTGTCAATAAAAATTTTCATATAATATATAACACGGTAACATTAAAGTAAAAAGTTTAAATTCTGAAAAATAGATGTTATTGTAATATAAATAATAATTATTTTAATTTACTATTTATATATTTATTTTGCATTTTGTCGCAGAATAATGCTGTTCACGCGCGTTTTTAAAAATGTTTAAAAATTATCTAAGCCATAAGAAAGATTTATACCCTTCATGGTCTTCTTCTTAGATCCAACGAATTAAGTTTAAACGTATATTTAACGCTAAGTACGCACTGCGGATATAGGTCAAAGGCATTGCACGTGAGACCAACTTGGAAGCTTCATGGACTAAAAAACATTTTCCCACGTTATCGTTTACACGTGCTTCGTAACTATTTAGCGCGGATAGCAACGCATTGCTATGGCAAGCATTTCGGGGCACGTGGGAAATTCACGAATCTATTGCGCCAAGCTGTTCGGAAACGACAAGAGTACTCGATTCCACGTATCACTTCAATGCGAGAATAAACGTGAACACACGGAACTTCACCTCAATGTTTCGTGTACCAGGAAACAATTCATTAGATTCCTATCATTCGATGTCTATCACTCGATGCGAAATTGTATTTTATATTGCATTCAAGTAAAAGAAAGAAAAAGAATAGATTGTTTCAAAATTCTTTACACGAATGATGTAAATTCTTAAGTTACTAGCTTTTTAAAATACTTTTATCATTGTTTTCAATTAATTAACGCAAGGTTATTTCAACGTGTGAGTTGTGTATGGGAAGAGGTTGTATATGTATATGTGTGCGGGCACATGCAAAACTGCAACATTTTTCTGATATAATAGAATTCTATATACATAAAAATTTAATACAAATTACTGAATCATTTACTAATCATATAAAATATCGACTTTGCGCATCAAGTGTTAAGTTTTTTCACTGTATATTCCTGAGTATCCCTAAAAAAATCTTAAAATGGAAAAAAGAGATAGTTGAGAGAGAAAAGAAGAAGAAGCTTTAAAAGTTCGCTTGGGAATTCTCTCGATAGTCCTTGAAAAAAAGCTCAAAAGAGCACTCCGCACAGACGTACAGTCGATATTGGTGGCGCTAATTGCTCCTCGAATGAGTTCTAATTGACGAGCAGACGTCTCATCAGCATCGCGGCAGGCACGTTGAAGCAGGTGGCAAGCAACCGAGAAGATGGAACAAGAAGAAGACGATGACGTCGACGACGACGGCGATGAACACTCCGTGTCAGTTACGGAAAGTTTCCTCCTGCTGCGTCAGCAAATCGTGCTTCATGAGCGCATTGTGCAACATCGACCTCCACCCGACTCCACGACATAAGGTGGTCCAGTAAATCTCTCTCGTAGGGAGGAAGAGAGAAGTTGAGGGGCAAGTCATGTAACCGTTGTGGTTTATTTCGAAAAATAAGCACGTGTGTGTGTGTGCTAATAGAAGATGTTGAAGTTTTCATCTAAAATGGTAGTGTGATCTCTCAATCTCTTGGATTTCTCAAAATCCTTTCTTGTCGAAAACCTGCGATTCTAACGTTTCTTTAACGCATTGAAATCAAATGCATTTAAGATTAAAGAGAAATGTTGAAAGGAAAATAACTTTTTATCATGTATTCGATTCTTCTCAAGTTTATTTTGCGAAACTCTTTTCAGTTTTACTATTTTAACTGAAAAACTTGTTTAATATCTCAATGTTTTAATATTAAGATTCTTTGCCTTAATTTAAAAATTAAAAACTTTATCATTATCGATTGATTTACATAATATATTTAATAGATATAATTAATAGAATTCTTCTGCGTTAATTATCGCCCCCTTGCTTTACAGTTATAGCCTATTAAATAGGAATTATTAATTCAGCATAAAAAGATTAACTTAAAAACTTTTGTTGCTATCTGCCTATTTCAACTTAAAATTTATTATTAATAAGTATAAAATTCATGTTTAACACCATGTTCAATTTGAAAAACTGTTCAACTTGTTCACTACAGGAATGTAAATAAAAACAAAAAAAATGATCTTCGCTAGAAAGAAGTTCGATTATTCATACGTCCGATAAATGCATTATCCACATCGTTACAGAAATACCACTTTTGCGATAAAATACCACGCGATCTTCATAATGGACGTGGTCTATATGTATCTTCTAAGCGAGTCTACGTGATTATCCGTAATGCTTCAGATATCTTGAATTTTCTACGGCATTTTGGAGCCAGAATATATGAAATAAATCGTCATCGATTGACCTTTGTTCGATATGAAAGCTCTACTAACTGAATCTATGATCATTTTCGAGGTCGAGTGTCATTGACTAGCGGTTGGGCTCTAACCACATCGTCATTTGTTATTGGCCCTTTTCTAGCGAAATCGAGCGGGGATCAAGCAGTGTTTTAATCCGCCGAAGTACTAGGCTCTTGGTCGTCCCGCCTACGGAGATGCAAAGGTAGAGCGAGGACAATAGCGTGCGAAAGGAAACGCTTTGATCAGCGCACGTTCTTCAGTCTCACTTGCGCTTGCCCCGAATACGCCAACGGATAGTGCAAAGGGTTATACATTGTTCGTGATAATGTACATGAGACACTTAGTCTCCCTTCTCTATTGTGTTATTCCTGACCTGTGAAGTTTAAGTTTACAAGTTACATTTATTTCGTTTTAACTTTACATGCAGATTCCAATGATATAAAGACAAATTATGTAGATGAATTCTTTTGATTTTGTAAATTAAAAAAGTGGATCCAAAGTTATTCAAATACGAAAGATAATTTTAATAAGTTACAAAAGTAAATTTATAAAAAAATTTGAGTAAAACTACATACAGACACCATTGTATCTTTAAATCAATATGTAATTATGTATTTAGATTAATATAATATTCCAATATATATAAAATTTGTGACTGTTTAATAATAATTTTCTATTTACATACGCTACTAATTTTAAAGTACATCAACGCTTATTCATCGAAATTCCTAAGACCCGCTTGACAAAAGCGTACACGATTTATGTACGAACTCTACGCGAGGAAGCGAATTCAAGGGAATGTAAAAATCGATTCCCCCGACAAAAGGAAACAATTTGTCACGTTATCCTTATAGCGTCAGCATTCATCACCTCCTCGCTTTGCACGAGATCGATATCGACAATCTATCCATTTTATCCTTTTAGCGTAGAGGTTACTAACCCGAGGAGAATACTAAAAGCGCGTTAATGAAAAACACTTTCAACATTCGGGTACGATGCGCGTATATTCGCGCCTCTATATAAGCGAACAGCGTTGTAAATTGCTCGTCAGAGAGAGACGAGAGTCTGGTCTCGCCCTAATGACGCCTCGTTGAGGCTTGATTTAATTTTCAAGGCGCAGAGGAATCTCCGGCAGTAGCAAAGCTCGCGCTGATGTCGCGACAGCGGGGTCAACTATTTGGGTAGCTCGCAACATGGCAAAACGGACTCCAGGCGACTCCACTTTGCTTCCCATCTATCGTAAAGTAGACTCGAAATCAAGTCAATTTGTCGGCGTACCAAATATTGCGAACCAGACTTGGAATGGAGCCATTTCGGAGAACCCTAATATACCCCGGTCGAACACAGTGTTTGAAACAGTCTTATGAACTAATGAATTAATATAAGCAAACATTAAAAGAGCTCGTATCTTTCAATTTAGAATATTATCGTAAAGCAGATCGCAAAGAGGATCAACTACATGGAAACTCTTAATCATCATCAAGTAAACTGCGAAGCTAACTCGAGTAGCAATTATCGTAAAGTAGAGTTGAAATCAATCTAACTTCGCTTGAAACTGCTGTAAAATAGATTGAATTAATAGGTAGGTTCTATCTTGCTCATAACTAACACAAAAATATATTGGGAATAAACCCAAATGGAGCAGATCACATTTATTATAGAATAAATTTGAGGCAAAATTAATTCGTAAGATATCACGATTAAATTTTAATTTTAAATTAATATTTGACATTAAATAACTGAGAATATCTGAGAATATCTACGGTACCTTTTATATTTGTTTTGCTTCTTGGTCGGAATATAATTTAACAATGAAGTAACTTTAAAAGGTTCGCGCGAGCTTGAGATGACGGATTTGAAGAGTTAAATTAAATAAATTCTAGATAGAAAAGAGCGATTCTGCTGAACTCGGCTAGTCATCGTGAAGAAAAGGCCGGAAAACACGAAATCCAGCAGTTCGAACTCGGACAAGCTTGCAAGCTCCACGATGTAGATTCCGAACGAGGTCGCATGACGCCGGCCGTTACAAGACGCGAGGGAAGGCACAGCGGGGCGGATGGAGGAGAAACGCAAAGGAAACGAGGTCTGGGCGGATCACCGTAATTTAAGAGCCATGAGTCCCGCACGCTCGTGCACAAACTTAATCCACTCATTACATGGCATGCACAATGACGCAAACCGTACTCGCACAGACGCACATGGAATCTTCAAATTGCTTTCGGGTAATTGCGGGTGGCTCTTCTTCTTGGATGTCGCGTGGGTAAATACTCGCGCTGGAAGAGGAAGAATTTTAATGGGCACAGACGGGTGGCTCCCACAGACTAATACATTTGGCACATGACTTCGTGTGCGACAAACGCGTTACATCACTGGTGTGTCATTTTCTTTTACCAATAAAATAGGAAAACTCCTACGACCAAGTAAAATATGAAGCAATAAAATAAAATTTGCTTTCATTCATAAGACAACATTATTAAGTACATGGTTAAAATCCACAGAGAGAGCTTCTAATCCTCGAATTAACATGTCGTCCTTGCTGCGGACTCCAAAGGAGACACAAAACAGAAGGAGTTTCGCAAAATTCGCACGACTGGCAAATATCTTATGTATCTAAACGCTTAAGATACCTTAAACAGCGTAATGTGAAATTTACTTTAAATATGTTTAACTTCCGAGCACATCAACGGTTATATATATGTATACACGCATTATTCGTACTTATGTGTGTTCAATATAATAAAAATATACATATAAAGATAAAAAATGCAATTAAATCCAGATTCTTATTAAAAATTACCAAAGAGTACAAATTACTTTAATCTGTTGTCTAACCACAGATTAAACAATAAAACAAATTAAATTTTCAAAACGAGAAAAAAGAAATAATTCGGTTATTAGTAAATATATTTTCCTCATAATTACAAATATTTTTTAATAATTATTATATAAGTTTTTATTGAATATTTACTGTGAAAGTAATGAATCATTTATCTGTTAGTCATTTCATCAGAAAATTTGATGCTTCTCTATTATTAATTTTAGATACAACGTTTTTACATAAAATCAATAATGTTCGGAAATTAAAATTACTTCATACGAGACCTAAAAGATAAATATATCATGATTTAAATATTTTTATTCAATAAAGAAATTCAATCACTCAATAAAGAAATAGAAAGACGATATTCCTTCACTATTTATGCTAATGAAATTAGTGACATATTTTTCATCTTATAGCGTAAATTCGGACTATTATCGGACTTATCTTAACTAGATTAATTTCAACCATGGTGTGAAGAATAGCCATTCTTTTCTCATTAAGAAACAGCGAAAATTTCGCACATCGCATTGCTGTATTGCATGCATCACGTCCGTATACATCTCTGCACTCTCGTTTAGATTCGCGTTATAAATCAAGTGGAAACGTAGGAGGGAGGCAGAAAGGAGGGACAGAGAAGCAGCGGAGGAAAAGACCCTGTGGATTGTCAGCAGATATTGGACAAATGTCGTGTTGCATGTGCAAATGTATGAACGAAATGTCGGAACACAGAAACCCGGACCCACGAATCAAGAACGAAGTCGGGCGGATTCGCGTCATACCATGATGAAATCATATGGATACGCTTTCGAAATACTGACACAAAAAGAGACAAAATTGTGTCCATAGGACGCAAGCGGATTGGTCGTCAGCCTAGATGCCAGAGAGATATGAAAATTTCAAAATATAAAATACAACATGATATTTGTGCAAATGTCACATTATATTGAGTTACTGTGCACTTTTGAAAATACGCTGACGCGAGGAAGGATGTAATATTTTTCTTCATATTTCTATAGATTAACGACATATCGTATTTTTTAAGATTTATTTTCGCGTTTTAAAATATTTGTTGTGTAAAATGCCAAACTACATAAAAGAGAAATATATCGAGGTAACATGGGAAAAAATTGCAAACTTTCGAAGCAATATCATCGTTGCATGCTCTACTGAGAATGGCGCAACAACCTTACGAATGATCGAACGAAATCGCCGTATCGTCGCGAAATTAATTGCCCTACGGCCATTACGACAGGTGCGATCAGGAAAGAATCCGACGAGTGTACCGTAATTCGATAATGGATGCTTCCTTGGCCTAACGATCGTGAGAGTTTCGCCTCTCACAGCAACTGGCGAATGCTGATGCGGTGTGGTGCGCGATTAATCACTCGCCACTTGAGATTTCTTGCTGGGCTAAATATCAGACTTGATTATTGCATGAACCATTCGCATTCGCGTCTCTATGGCTCCAACTTGGAGAACACGAGCGAATGGCCAACGTCAAACGTAATCATTTATATCATTTAATAATCTTTGATAATTGATACATTTATATATAAGTATATTTTATAGTCGAAAGTATTGGTTTTTTGGAGAACTCTAGTTAAGGAAAGATACCATTTTTACTCTGACAACATAGAAAAGTAAAGTTTCGAGTCGTTTCAGAAATCTGCGCGTGAGAATAATAATTTTGCGAGAACATAATGTTTAAAAAAATTTTCGCACATTTAAATGGTCAATTACATCAGTCTAAACAAGTTAATAAAAGTAGTCTGATGGTAGAGATCATCTTCAATTTTATTCTCAACATATTTCTTTATATTCAATGAGAGTATGAGAACATTACATGAAATGCATTTCATCTTATAAACGAGTTTTATAAATACATTACAAAATTATTATCTTTGTGCTTTTCCTTATTATTAAAACTACTTATTATCAAAACATAAAATTTTAAAAATATTCATTGTAGAAACAAAAAATTTAAAAGCTTTAATGTAAAATTCTACTACCACATCGATCATTTGCCCTATGCAATTTGTAAAAAGAGAAAAAACGCATGCCATTTGCATGCACTTCCATTTGCATCCATTTGTACAAGCCACAAAACGCACAATATATATAGCTTTACACGTATATATTGGAGTAATCCAATCTTAATTCAAATTTTATAAAAAATTTCATATATGTTCTTCTGCAATAAAAAAATATGTTTGAGATTCTAATGTGCTTTATTCTGAACTAAATCTCTTAAAGTGAAAAGTCACGTATGGATTCAAATAAAAAAAATAATAACAATCTTGATCTAAAAAATTGTTTTAAACAAGATAATAGATTATAATTATCGTGTATTATACCATCTTTGTATACCTTTTAATAAATTAAGTTTTTTCAATAAAAAAATAATCATTATTTCGTTTGTAATTGTTCGCAGATATTATTTTTGCAATTGTTTGCAATTATTTAGTTTGTAATTCAAGAAACATTTTGAAGGAATGATAATAACTCGTAATTTAAAAAAAAAATCGCTAGTACTTTCGTTTAATTTTAGAATTATTTATAACTATTTGCAATAATTTTTTGTTTGTTTGTAATTATGTGCTTAAAAGTTATTTTAAACAATATGGTATTTTAAACAATTATACATAACTTAATTTTGAAAAATTCCTGAATTTGTTTGTTGTTTACTCTATGTATAGTCTTTCTAAGTTACTGATTAGAGTAGTACTTTGAGTAGTACTATCCGTTACATATCACATTCGAAATGTCCGAAAATAGCTTTGGATTCAACTCAAAGTCGATTTCATATAATGCGTCCTTCAATTATTGAATGTATAGCGCCAGTGTGGCGTAATATATAGCGCCATAACGCGCCAGTGTGGCGTAATATATAACACATAACATTATTCCATACATATATTTAGCATCAACTCGTAAAACTCAGAAGAAGAAGAGTATATACTAGGTTTAATGTTTTTGTCTACGTTACGCTATCTCTTTTTCGCTTTCTCTCTCTCTGTGTGTGTGAGCCCGCGCGCGTATAGCTCATAATCTATATGTACATATGACATATAAAACGCACGAGCTGCTACATCAGATCCGAGCAACTTCCGCGTTTCAAACCGCATGATAGAAAACTGCAATTCCAGAACGACGGAACACTCCCAATCCGTTATGACGCGACAAAATTGCAACGCGGCGGTGCATTACTCGATAACACGGCCGTCGGCCTTCCTTCCTCCCTTAAACTCGGTAGAAGTGACAAAAATGTAAAATATGTCAATCTTGAAAATAGGAGTATATATAAGATAATCTATAAGATGATCTATAAGATGTGCAAAATGACGATAGTTACGGTATAGTCTTGCGAATTAACTAACATTTTTAATTTATCAGATAAATCTTGATAATAAGATAAAATATTTCATTGACTTTTCAATTCAAATTGGCTAGAGACCAATAAAAAGCTTCTTTATGAAAATAATATCACTACGGAAATATATGTTATATCGTAATTATGTCCTCTTGATGATACTTATTCTCATTAAAAAAGAAAAGATTGTTCTTTTCAAAATAACTTCTCTGTTTAAGCTCTTATTTTTTTCAGTTGAGGTATAGACAACAATATTATAACATTAAATACCTTCACTCAAGTAAAGTACAAGTACAAAGAAAGTATTCAACCACAAGAAAATATTCTGGTTTCAATTTGCACGTATGAAAGATAATATGAGTATGCGAGTAAATATGGCAGGTAAAAAATTGATGCCGATATTAAATATTAAAAACTAGAAAATAATGTAAAAATTGTACAAAGAACTGTAATCTCCTGCTACGCATACAGAGGAAATAGCTCGTGTAGGTTAAGAACGTACGTTTTAAAATCATTTTGCCTCACCATCATCTCTCAAATGCCCTACTCGTGCACGCGCGATATTAACATAACATTTACTTTATTCGATGGAAAGCGGAAGTAAGTTTCTCTGCTGAAGAATAAAACATGAGGACGTTGTATGTGTGAGTTTTATAAACAGTGAATGTATTAAAATGTCGAATCGCAAACTCAAAGAAGCTTGAACACTCGTCATCTATCGAGTATTTGTTCGAAGGACAAAGTTGTTCGACTTTCTTCAAGTTGCAGATTTGCAGGAACGCACTCACGCTGATTTCAAGAGTAGGGAATACGGTGAGATTATTAACACAAAATTTTTTATCACGCAACACGATACACAACAAACTTGTGTATCGATACAGTCTTGTTTTTAAATACGTGTAAGACAAATATATCTGTAGAAATATAACAAAATTAATAACTTTCATAATTTTCAATTCGTTATTTGAGAAAATCAACGGTTATTTTGTTAAAGACTTTTATCCTTATAATTAATTGTAATTAAATATCAAGTATAAAATTTATTTGCATTAAAAATTTTGGTTTATGTTCTGTATCAAAAGCTGGAAATAATTTTAAAAACTAACTATTCTTCTTAACTTAAAACGTACATAAACAAATTAGATTAACCGCGCTCTCCTCACAAACTATAATTATGAACGTTGCGTTTGAGAAAGTGAATTTTGAAGTCACTTACAGACATAAATCATAAAAGCAATATTTTTCGTGGATAACGAGATCATAATGTTGAGAAAACTATCGATTACTTTTATTCAGTTTCCGTCTGTTACAAAGCGAATATATGCCACTGTTGATTGCACGTTTTATCCATTCCACAAGTTTCAGGATGAAACGAGCGACTCTATGGCGACGCTTCTAACAAATGTTACTGTATAATTCTTGCGAATGCCTCTCGCGATACATGTCATCGGATTCCGTCGGACTGGCGGAAGTTTACAACGCACGATGTACGCATATTAAGGATACGAGCGCGGATTCTCTGGATTTTACGATAACGATTCACCGAGCGCGCGTACCAACAAGAATTTTATCGCATGCCGACTGTTTTAGTGTCACTCGGGGAATCCGTCCTCCGCCATTCCGCTTTATTCAGATTTGTCCGTTCGCGGCTTGTACGACAACGCGTGACCGCGTACGGTTTTCTGCCGGCGCAGCGGACGACGAAAAACGTGCATCCCACGGGATGTGCTCACAGTCGTACATTTTTACCGAGCCCCTCGTTTTGCAAGCTCGCCGATAACGTAAAAAGTCGACAATGGCTACCGATAAAAATCAAAAGTTCGACTATATCTATGCATGCGAATCGCGTGAGTGTCGTCGATCCGATCGAAAGATTTTTCTTTTTGCTTCTCAAGGATTGTTTAGTCATTTAAACACTTGTGCGAACAAATATCGACGCTCAGTGTATAAAAGTATTTGACTTTCATTAAAATTATAACTTTATAAAAGTAAGCAGCGCGAAACAACAATGATAGATAATTAAATTAATTTACAGAATGGGCCATTTCCCAATTTACATCTTAACAAATTTCAATACTCATCTTCATAAATTTCCGTTATACTAGACCATTGATTCATAAAAAATGTAAATTGCTCTATAGAATTTTATTTTATTTTTCTTTTTAAATATGAGATTAAATGTATCAGGTAACATTGTGTCGTCTCAACTATTTTTATCTATTTCTATCACATAGAGCAAGGACAAAATTATTAAATCAATATTAAATCAATGTTTAATTACAACAATCATGTCTATGATAAACGTTTTCAATAGAAATGATATACGAGTAATAGAGCACATAGTAGAATGCGTTTTTGTCTATCCAAACGAGCGGTTATCACAAAGTCAAATAAACTCAATTTCTGTAGGAAGCCATGTAACATAATTGCAGAATTAGGATGGCCTTCCTCATGGGAATTAGATCGTTCCAAGTAATAAATGCACCAGCATCAATATCACGAATTGCCAAAGCTTCAAAATGCTAACATCAAATCTACTGGATCGTCTCCCACAAATTCAACGCCCTTTTTCCATGTCATCAAGTTCGCAGAATATAGTAACAAGATGAAAAGAAAATTTTACTAACGTTTGAACATACAGTACACGTTACATATTTGTATCATTTTTGATAGATCAGACAGTTATTAAAAATGCATTGCTTCTTTAAAAAAAATTTAATAATTCTTATTGCTTCTCTCTTTAATGGTACTCGTCGAATGTAGAGAATAATTCCGTTTTAAATCGCGATATTGTGAAAAATCTGTCGTGGAAGAGGCTCGAGAAGATGAGGAAGATAAAGGAGAGTGCAGTAAAGAGGAAGTCTGAGTAGAACGGCGCCGACACTTCCGCGATTCGTGTAGTCAGCCACTCGTTTCCACCCCTGGTGAGAATGGAGTATCGCCATGACGCTCGTCTTGAGTGCTCATGCACGAACGCTACGTAATCAATTTTCGCAGAAAATATCTACGTTATTTTATAACTACGTTTTAGTCGCTATAGATATAAAAATACTTCTTACGTTCCGTAACGATAAATCAATTTTTCAAAAAACTCTTTCACTATTGGTTAAAACGTATTCTGACAAATCTTTGTAATTAGATTCTAATAAGTTGTGAAAGAGGTTAATTGAGATTGTTAAGTAAATGGAATAACGTAATGATTGCCTAGTAATAAATAATCTTTCGCATAAGAATATTTGTATTTTTTGTATAACCTTTCTTTAAATAAACTCCTTTTTAAGAAAAAGTCAAGAGTGCATTTTCTTGTGCACTTTCTTTCCACTGGTAACTGTGGAAACACCGACACAGACAACGAGCTGCTCTCTCTCGTCTTGGTCGCTGAGGGACCGTCTCCCGTCATTATGGTAGCTATTACTTTGCTACCGTCTCGCCAATGCCCTCCCGTAATTTAGCCTGTCGCAAGAAGATACATGCCACGCGCCTTTTTGTGATGAGAGTCTCGCCCAAAATTGAGCAAAAAGTAATATCGCACGATTTATTTTCACATTATATTAATTGAGCGTTGAGAAAGATGTCCGGTGAATGTTTTTGTCATTCTTTATGTTAAATGAATTATTTGAGAAATAAAATTACAAACCATCTTTGTTGAGACTTCTAACGAAAGTTGCGAATGGAACTTTTTTGCCCAGCCAGAGTAAAAAGTAAGAACATTTACGTGAGTACTATGTGTTTTGTATTTTTTTACGTTTCGCTTTAAAGCGTTTTCCGTTTGCGGATCTTGGCAGGTTTGCCGGTCATTATTCTTATGCGAAACATCATTTATTCCTAGGCAATCATTACGTTATTCCATTTACTTAATGATCTCAATTAACTTTTCACAACTCATTAGAATTTAATTACAAAGATTTGTCAGAATTTAATTATATCAACATTCAAATAACAATTAAATGTATTTTTTCGTGTGACTTTATATACGCTTCCAATAATTATACATTCTATCTCTCTGTTATATAGATGATAATATATTGGGAAAGTTCGCTTTAGACTCGATAAGGATTGAGAACTGTGGTGAGATTCATGGCGTAACAAAGACTAACGGCGTCCGGAAATTCGAACGAAGCGTTTACCGCGCGCCGGCAGTAACCGTTAATTAAACGTAACCATTGGATTCGCGCGATGAATCCAAGTCGGCGGTGGTAGCGTGAGGCATACGGTGTAACTTTGGAAACGTGGTAACGAGGTAATCCACACACCTTGCATCCACGGGGATCGCGGTGATGCTATAACACTCTCCGATCTGCAAACTCATCCTGTAACGGCGGTATCTCAATTATGATCTCGATTATTATAGTTCTTGTACTTGGAGACGAACACGTCAATTGCGAGCAAAGTTAAAAGGTACATTTAATTACAACATATAAACAGTATATTGAAAATATGCTATTGTGCAAAAATAAACCGACAGCGTTCATATTATATTATAATATTCATTTGATTTGATCGCGATTGAGACTACAACATCGTAGTTCTTTCTCAAATAATTTTATTTACTTAATTATAAGTTAAAATCAAATAAGAAAGATATACATATGAGATATTTTTTCAATGTTTTATCAATTTAAGAAATATGTGACTCTCAAGTGTGTATGTGGAGAGAAAGAAAGAGAGTATAGCTCTAAAATATGTGTGTGTATCTGAGAAAAAGAATAAAATTAATTTCAAACTGAAATCTATTTCTCTCTCTCTCTCTCTCTCTCTCTCTCTCTCTCTCTCTCTCTCTCTCTCTCTCTCTCTCTCTCTCTCTCCTTCTCTCTCAGCCGGAAAATTACTAATTTTAATTTTCAATTATGCAGATATCTATATAACAATTGAAGTATTCATTGAATTTCGTGGTATTATATAATATTATTTGCTATATTAATATGTTGTACAAAGCTAGCATAGGAAGCATCTCACGAGACATGGAATCTCAGGAAGCATCGCGGTACGGAAATTCCGGTGCTAGACCAAGGGAGAGACGGATTATTCTCGTGTTAATTTAAGTCAGACAATTGCAGGGCTCTTGTCACCGTAAGGCGACTATTACTTTGCAATCCTCCAGCTATACTACATATTGTAGAATAAAGTGCGGCACACCGAAAAGAGGGACATGTCACCACACAGTGCATATATAACACTTCATATGCATGATATAAAGCGTCCTGAAAAATTCCTCACATTCCCCATTCTTTTTCTAAATGAAAAAGTGTACCTTGAAATGTCTCGTATTCGATGTAATATTTAGTGCATTAATTTAATTAAACGTTTTATCAACATTAACCATACGTTTCTATTATTTGTAATGTAATGTAAAGAATAGAGATTATTTTAATTACAGATGATGTTTCTTTTCTACTTTATTTTTAAGAAGAAAGAGATATTACAAACTCTAGATAATATACATAAAATATCACAAACACACACACACACACACACACACACACACACACACACACACACACACACACACACACACACACACACACACACACACATATATATAATGGGGAGTTATATTATTAATATAATATTTTTTTGTGTTAAAAAAATTTTATGCTGTTTGTAATATAGTATCTGATCCAAATTAAAATTAAACAAAATTAAACAAAAATAGCTGATAAATAATTTATTTTCGCACACAATACATTGCTTACAAACCACACTTGTCGTACATTTCCAGTATCTATGCAACTTGACTTTCAAATACTGTTAAAAATTCTGTAAAAGAAGATAGAGAAATATTTTATAAGAAAATGTTTAAATAGTCTAGAATATTATTCTTCGAACTAAGATTTAAGATTGCTTACAATAATTAGTTTGTTACTATTTCCTAAAGATTTAGGAACCGTTTATTGGAACTTAAGAGAGCTCAAATGGAATTAAGAGAGAAATGTTTCGTCAGTGTTCATAGTTAAATGACTGTCGGTACTCTAATTGAGCTCAATACACACGCTGACAATACTCACGCCGCATGCATTTTCAAACTTGCGTGGATTAACGGATGAATTTGTCGACATTATTGATGTCAATTAACAACAAGTGTCGTTGTTAATAAGCAAGCGAGACGAAATCAAGTCCGCCAGGCGGGCGGACGCGTGTCTCACTCCGTCGGAGCTTGGCGTGTAACTTTGGGAAACGTGCGGTAACGAAGTAATACACACGCCATGCACGTCTATGGAATGTCCCGCTTGTAGGGGTGGACTGTAATTCGTATCAGCGGTGAGCGCAGTGTGGCGACTAACTGAGTTAACGTCGGACAGGGCTCGTGTGTACAGGTGTACATACAGGTTGGTCCGAACGCGTTTCGAACCGCAGGAGCCACGCTGTCGACATAGAGCTTTCATAACGGCGCTTACCCCGGGATACTTTGACCCCGTGAGTGCTCGCGTCATGGAAATCGCGCGCACCGCTTTATGTCAAAATGCCATAGAATGTGCTATCGGCAACCACCTTTCATGCATGGATTTTTTAACCCTTTGCGGTGAGTCAATTTCTGCGAATAAGTCAGACTATTCCAGCCTCATTTTATAATAATTAGCATAAACCGATATAACAATCAATTTGTTATTATTATTTAAAAGAAAATTTAAAAAGATATCAAACAAATAATTCGTTACATATAATTATAATTCCGCATAGAAAAATATTGTTTTGAATATTTTAAGAAATCCATAGAAGATTACTGCAAAAAAAAAACATTGTGTCGACTGTCCGTTTTGAATCACAGAGAGTTAATAAATTTGTAGTCTTGAACGACAAAGCTTACAATCACAAACATTTCGAAATATTGTGCACAAATACTTCAGAGTGAAAAAGAGCGAGATATTATTCATATCGAACATATATTGAATAATATTTTTCGTTTCGTATTTTTACTTTAAAACGAATGTTTTTGCTTCTACCTGCCGAGCATTTGCTCCGTTTTGTTCACACGAGTCATCGTAACTGAACGTACAACAAAACACAACAAATGATACCGACGCGAGAGTCTAGCGGATTCTCGTGTTACTATAGCCCGGTTTTAACAAACGTCTGTTTCGGATAAAATCTCTCGCCCGCGTTGATTCACCTCTGCGGAACATGTCGCCGCACACACACCAACGCAATATATCGATCAACGACAACATACGGCACAGGCGTTTACACGAGTTTTTGCGAGAGATCTCTCTTGGTTGGAAACGTCCATTCCTTAGAGCATTAGCGCGACCGCAGATCCGGAAGCTCCAATTCCTACCTAACGTCGTGTTCCGTTGCACTGGGAACATCGAAGTTTATACGCGATCGACAGATATTTATTGGATACTAAGCGCGAGCGCAGAGCGTGCAACATACTTGTACTCGTGGGAACCAACCGTATGGAACCACGTCCAAAACCGCGAACTACGTTGCTATCGCCGAAGGGCCAAGTCTGGACCAAGTTACAGCTGTGGCAACGGTACTGCATTGCCATTATATCACGAGTACACGTGACTACTCTCTTTTTAAGTTTTTTCCACCCGAAAACTGAGTAACATGAGTTTTTCTCGTCGTGCACTTATGCTCGCGAACCTGTTTCGGTGGGATATTATTTCGGTTTGTGGATTCGTGTTGTTTTCACGTCGCGCGTACATGTTACTTATGTTCCTAGTCAGGTCGCACGTTGCATAAATATTTTTCCTTGTTGAATTACACTAACAAAAGTATTATTTCATTTAAAATATCATCCGTGCAAAATATATAAATACAAAAGTATTATTTCATTTAAAATATCATCCGTGCAAAATATATAAATACAAATTACTTTAACCAAGATGGCAAGATTACTGAAATAGTGACATTTAACATATATATAAATATTATTGGAGACAAAAAAATAGAATCCTTTCTCTTTAAAATATGTCATATATTGTTGTAGAACTATATTGTATGCGATATTTTTAGCATCATTCACTATTCTTCATTCATTATTTTCTAATGCATATCTACATAAATACATAAAAATTAGCTTTTTCTATTGCTTCTTAATTTGATTTTTTCTTTATAAATCATATAAGACAAAGCTGATAAATATACATAACGTCATAAAACAAAGTAATTCATATTTAAATGAGCTTGGAAATTATTCGCTTCATGTTTATTGCAGACGCTACTGCGAACACAATATTTTCTTAAATTTCATTGGGTACTTGCATTGAGTACTCGGAGATACTCCTATTCAGCCCGCCCATTTTAGATCGTACTTGGATTGAAACGACAGTGCGGTTCTAACTCTCACATGGCTTCGCTGGTGGATCTAGCGACGGTTGTCGTCATTCGAGATTTCCAAGTCTCGCTTAGAATGGAGCGAAACTTATGCTGCTTGGGCGGTTCACGATAATAGCCACTAGTCGATCCTCGTCCTCGTCGCAACGACCTAACCTAACCCAGATTCGTTTGCAACCAGACGGCGGCAACCACATACACCGTACAGAATTCTATCAGATGATCAATATTTATTGTCAATCAAAGTTTTGACAATCATTTAATGCAGAGAGTGTACCGAACATGGCATACTTTCTCGTTTGTAAATTCAAGCAGTGAAACCAGAAAGAATATCGATCGTTCTAACGTCGCATTGACAGTATGTAAATTTTGACTAATAATGAAACTTATAATAAGACTTTGATAATTAAGATAAGTTGCAATAGTATAATATACAATAAACAATGTAAACACAACAAATGATTTCATAAATTTTACTTTAATTTAATTTTTAAATGTCTGTTAAAATTTTTTCTTACCTAATGCTTGTTGAGATTTTTTTATCTTGAAGAAAAATAGTTAATGTGTATTTACGTATGCTCTGTATGTTTAAGATTAACAATTTATTTGATTTTACTTATTCTTTGGAGGGTGTTTTGTGCCCTCAGTTAAAAACAGAGAAAGTTTCGCTTAAAATAATCGCTTAAAATAATCCTTCCACATTCTTTCTTACAAAAGTGACATTTTTCAAAGAGCAGAAGTCTGTACTTTCCTGCCAATACTTCGGGAGCCAAGAAGCACAGCGTCGAGAAGTGTACGATGGGATATATAGATCTCTCTAGACGGCAGCTCGATAAGAACCGGAGATAAGTCGCCGGCCGACAAGAATTTTATTCCCAGACGTATATATTCCCCACTCCGCAAAGGAACGGAAAGCCGCGTTAAATATAGGGTCCGCGCTGTTTTAGTGCGATCGATGGATAACTGCAACTTTCATGATGAATTCTTTGTTTGAGAGCTGAGATGAGATTTACATCGCGTAGAAGTAGATTGCTGAAAGAAATCTCCACTTCGCGTGACTTCATTACTATTTCATCAAATGTAAACCTTTAAAATGTTGATTCTAGAATTTAAAAAAAAGATTGATTTGCTTTTCATGAAAAAAATAGTATTTTTTTGAGTCATCAGTATACATGGCTGTGAGTTATATTTATACTGTTTATTTACAGACAGAGATCATTGTTCTCTGTGTGCGTTATTTGCTTATAGCAGAGAAAGCTAAATAAATCAAAATAGACTGTAAAAGATAGATAACGCGTGACGATAAAAAAATTTCTATTGGGTAAAATGATAAAGATAACCCAACGATGAAATTTCACATCGATATTACGAATGCGACGGAAAGAGAGCCCATATTCCATTTCGAGATTACTTATAATATTGGACCCAGACTGACATTTATGTCTTATTCACTTATTACTCCATATATTGTATATTCCTGTTTAGTATAGTAAAAGAATGACAAATAGCTTTATATACTTTTATATACAAAAGATTATGTAAGGATATAAAAAGATGGTACATGTAAATATGTAAAACTTGGAATGTGTACAACTTTAAACAAACAAATTGCTAGATCCATGTGTCGCTATCGATTTAGTTTCAAAGATTCCAGAGGAAGGGTTCTTACATCGACCGTTTTCCTACATCGACACTAAATAGCGCGACGATCTTTCGGTCGTTGGTTGCTCGGGCCAATCGTTCTGGGAAATTAAACTGAATCCAACGAACACGAGCGAGCAATCGAGCGGTTCGTTGCATCGCAAGTGCGAATCACCTTCTTTTCCGAAAGCACGGAGAGGGTGGCGATACTGCACCGTGGTGCGAGGATTTGCGACAGAAGGAAGTACGTGGCGTCCTTCCGCACGTTTTCGACGACGAGAACAGCGTGCAATTTCACAGCCGTCGCGTCCCAGACGCGAACACGAGATGCATTCTTTCGCAGTGCAGCATCGCGCTGTGCTCTCTGCGTCGCGGCGGCTTGAAAAGCGTACGGAACGCCGAAATTGGAAACTAAAATTGGAATCCGTCCTATCGCGTTCTCCCTGTCTCTTCCGTCGCCGTTCGCGCTTCTATTTTTTCCCAACTAGTTAACTATCGATGTTTTTTCCGATCTCTTCCGCAGTTCTATTACTCGCACATTGTTTTGTATTAAAATAGAGTGTACGACAGAAGTGATCTGGGATCCCAGAATCGCCGCGCGTTTCCACTAAGCCGTTGTTATCGTTTCGGTATTGATATAATATCAATATTAGTGCAACGAATTCTGCCAATGTTACAAGATTTTAGTATTGTGATAATACTGCGAACCAACGCTAATTCGATACTACGTGCCCACTTTTGGGCTGTTATCATACCAATATTGTATCAGTGATATTGGTACGCCAATATACATATCGTTAGTACTCTACACCGATATCTGTATCTAGAATTTGTAATAAATTTTTACATAAAAAATAACATTATTAAAGACTTTCTCATTAAAATGTTCTAGACCTAACAAAACTCTAAATCTTTTCGATTTGTACTTTTGCAAGTTCTTTTGAAATCTTATTTCATTTTATAATTAAGTTTTCTCGAATTTTAACTGCGGTTTTAACTTCACAACTAGTAGCGCTCTCATCAAAGTTTTTTCGATTTTTCAGTTTTATACAACTAGAGTTTTCTTTGTATCCTATCTTTGCATCGTTCCGAAACAGCAATATTGAAAACTAAACTAAATTTTTACTATCGGCCTCGCGGTTTTATGTTTTTCTGGTTTTTTATCTATCCGTGAACGAAATAATCAAAACTCTATCACATCTACATGTATGAGCAAAAACTATATTTTTTCACAGTCTCGAGGTAAAGTCGACGCAAGTGCATTAACAATAACAAATTTACTTCAAATGTATCCTTGCATATTGTGATATGCAGAAGTTTAAATCGAACATTCGCATGGCATGCATTAGTCCGCAAATCGGCCTCAGTATTTTATAAGTCGATTAAGCATTCGGTTTTGATACATCTGGTCAAGATGTGGTCCTGCAATATTTATTGCTGTAACACTTTGTTAGAGGAGCAACATTTGATAAAGGAGCAAAATAAATTGTATAAATCTTCTAACAGAAGTACGCCAAACTGTTCTTTTCTTTTATGATATCATTCAGAATAATAATTTATATGTAGTATATAAGTCTAAATTATTTATATACATAAGTTAATTGCAAAATTCTCTATTCTAGTAGAACGTATAAATATATTCCGTTCGTTGAAGAGTTGAGTCTTCCAGATATATTAATATTTCAATCGAAAGACGATTTCTTTCACCAAAAGTTTGTTTTGAATTTACTGTATATCCAAATATTAGAGATAATATGATTTCTTAAAGACATGGTTATAATTCTACATTCTAAGTCGAAGCACTTATCCAATAAATGGATGTATAAAAAATGGTCTTGCGATCCGATGTTGCCATTCATTCATCGAATCGGATATGGATATCGCTTTGACTAAGAAAGAGATCGATTTTAAATAAAGATGGAAAAAACGAAATACGAATTATCATTATTATATTCGTCTTTTTGTTTCCACACGTTTGGTCAGGTATCATCACGTTCACATAACTAAAGATTTCATCGAAGTTCAAAGAGTTTTCTCCAGACCGCCACCTCTTATCAGGCTGTTAAACGAACAAAATTGGACATAACGGAAAGGACTTGTCGTGTCAAAAGATAACGAAAAGGCGAAGAATTTTATGAGACCGATTATAAAGATAGAAAGAAAAAGGTACAAATAAGTTTTTATTAATTTTTGTAAAACTATTTCAAATAAGATTCAAATATAATTAATCCAGTATAAAGATGTAATAAAGATGTAATAAAGATGTAATAAAATGAGATATAAATTTAACATGTACAAAAGATAAAAGAAATAAAAAAATCGTTGAAATAGAAATCTTTAAGAGTAATTACAAGAATAATATTCATTCTCAACTTACTAATTCCAGCAAAAGATCTCACTAATTTTTGATTTTATGCGATTTCAAGAAAAATAATCGTTTCTTCTAAACGAAATTAGCAGTCTAAACTACAGTTATACCCGTCTCGTCCGGATGGATACAATGTAGTCGCATTCCGTGCGCTAACCACAACGTCGTAGTAAAGAAATTTTAGCCTGATTGGATTTAAATCGTCGTATACAGTACATAATAAATGTAACATAATAAACGTAATTTGACGATGCAGTTGGTCGTATACAAATATATCAGGGTGCGTAACTGTAATGGAAAAATCTAAACGAAGTCATATTCCTGGCGTGTGATGGGGGTAATATCAACCGATACGGATGGAATGTCGGTGTGGTGCAGAGGAACCATCAAGAACATGAGTGGGCGAAAGAGTGGGTGGAATTCGTATAAAACTGTGGCAACCGTGCTTTGTGTAGGTAGCAGTAAAAAGAGAAACGACAAAGCGCATACCCCACGACGAAACACCTGCTCTCTGCACCACGTATGGAGAATGACGGAGGGGAGGAAAGATTCGCATTTCCGATCCAAGAGGAACAACTCTCCCTTTAACCCGCGGCCTCAACCCATTCCCCATCGCGTGCACACCTCGTTATGACGGTCGATGTAGCATGTACGAGAGCGAGAGAGAGAGAGAGAGAGAGAGAGAGAGAGAGAAAGAGAGAGAAGAATGACCCTCTCCACCACTAGGTTGCTAGGACGATCCATCTCACGCACCTCGAAATCTTAAGAATTGCCACCACCGAACCTGGACCATGAACGCGTTGTCGGGTAAAGGGCTGGTCGATCGAGCTACTCCGATATTTTTCTGTATGCAGGGGATTCAGTATCCAGGTATAGCACGTTTACCAAACCAATGTTGGACAAAACAATATATATTCAATTAACGCGAGCAATGGTTTCCCGGATACATGATCTATTTATATAAAACTTCTCTCTTTTTCTTTTTTCTCTCTCATACTAATATATTTCCTCTATAAAAATATTATTCCTAAATGTATATAAAATATATATACGTTAGCATGTCTACAAACATGAAAATAAAAATATTTGTTACTGAAATACATTTTGCACAGCTAATGTCGTCACAATTTATTTGTACCCCTGTGCTTTGATAGATTTTAAGTTAAGCAATAAAAGTTAAAAGTTTTTGACATTTGAATCATATTCATAATTTAAAAAATTGGTTGTTATCATACGTATTTGTTATTATCATACATGAATTAGATGTTCGTTGTCAAATTGTATTAGATATGCATTTTTATTTGACTTATCCTTTCTCACAAATACAATTTGAGTTGTATAAATGAAAATAAATTGCACAATAGAAATAAGTTGTACACATGAAATTAAGTTAAATTATACAAGTTATACAAGTAGAAAATTTTTTTTATTCCTTATTTTCTTTGGTTTTTTATTTAAATGCTTTCTAATTTTTTATTTTTGATTGAAAGTATTCTTTTAGACTATTTATCTAATTATCTAGATATTCTATTAAAAGCCAAAAACTGATGATAGAACAATGAAATTTTTACTGAGAAAGCAATTGAAGTTCGCAAAGAGTTCTAGTTTGGAAAAGCAGGTACACGATGCTCAGCGCATCATGTATATACGATGCGCGAATTTTACAGATATTAAAGGAATATGAGTTCGAGGCAAATACGGGAATTAAAAATACGCTTGGATCTTACAACATGAAAACAACGAACCAAGAAAAGTAACATTTTAGTTGCTACGTTGTATGTAATAGCACAATTAGGAGAGTGAAAATGAGTTCAAAAGAAATATTTAAATTAAAAAAGATAGTCAAAAATATTTTTGTTGCTCTTAAATAATATAAAAAAACATTGTTAAGAATGTACACTCTGGAAGTGTTAATAATAATAGAAAATATTTGAAAATTACAAGACTATTCTTAAATAGTACAATATTTCTTCAAAAATAACAGAAATACTTTCTTTACACACATCTCTGTACATTTACACATTTCTGTGTAACAGTAAATAAATTTTCAGAAAACTTAAAGCAAAGAGATGTCCAATTATCGACAATTTTACGAAAGTATTTTCGAGAATATCTCTTAAACTGAGAAAATTGAACAATTTTATAATTGTAGACTTTAAAATAGCCATTTGGGTTTTGGAAAAATATTTTTAAAGATATTTTAAACTTCATATTCAACTGTTGCAAATGTTAAGATTATTCAAATCGCAATCTGTTTTTTTTTTTTTTCAAAGAAACTTATCAACAATGAAGACTATAATTTAATAGACGTCAGGCGAATTTTAATTATTGTCATCTGTCATCGAATATCGTTGACGGCCTTATAGAAATTGTCGGTGGAAGTTTATTCGAGAATTCGCGTAGTACGCAGAGATCGAGCACTAACTTGAAACTATTTCGGAATTATTTTCACGCTTCACGGTTCGCTCGCGTCAAAAGCTGACTTTTGAATTCTAAAGACTTGCATTCTCTATTTTAACCCAACTAATAGACAGAAACATGCGCGCAATTGGCTTCAAAGCTGAAATACATGAAATCCCGATCATTCTTCAGTGCACAAAGGTTTCGTACGATTATCACAAGATACTGACGATCCGGTCGCAAACTTTGCTTTGTACAGGTGAAAGTTGATACGACTTACCGAAGAGATAAGCGCAACAAAGACAGCATGCGCCGCATGCCTCTAACCTAGTAGGTAATACCTTAATACATCTTGACAGTCATAAGAAAATGGAGGGGGAGAAGACAGTGATGCACAAGTGAAATAAGAGTGTCGTGTACCTGCTTCGAGAGTAGATCTTTGTTAAACTTTAAGTAACGGAGAGCCTGGTGAATTTTATTTGACACCTGATGAATGTGCCTGTGCCACGGAAGGGTAATGAGAATTCCGGAATCGCGCGCGCACGGAAGTCAAGTATGAAATATCCTCAGTATGAATAAAATGAAATAACCGACGTGCTGTATTAGTGATGTACGTTAGAACGACAATGCGACAATGTCCTCGAAAATATACGGGACAATACTGGATAAGCATTGTCCCGTATATCCATCTGTAGCATAATACATTTTTTAAATGTGTGTTAAAAAGACATCCAGATTGTAATATTCCTTACGCAGTCTCATCAATTTTATTTATTAAACATTAATCTTGTAGCTCGTAAAATGTTGATTTAACTTTCTCCGTTGCAACAAAATAAAATTTTCATTCAAAACACCGTTTAAATCGAATGTTGATTTTTATTTCGATACGATATTGCAATAAGATTATTATGAGAGTGCATAAATACCTCTCCAAACAATTTTCTTAATTATAAAATGTATATTACAAAGAATTATGTCTTTCGTCTTCTCTAAAGTTCCTTTTTCAAAAACATGAAGGAGCAAGAGAAGTGATAAAAAATATGGCTGATATTATTTTCAAACTGTAAGATCTAATTAATGTAATGCATTTTTTGCAATAACATTTCTATTTGACAACAATTTTTCATCTAACGTACTCTGTTACAACAAAAATGTACGACAGTTTTAGAAACATGTCATAGGTTACGTCATAAACGTATTAACTAATTCACGTTACATTATCGGACAACGTTATTTACGTATACATTGACTGCATCAATCAATCGTATCGATAAAATGAAAAGTGTGCGGGCACGATAGAGACGTCATTCCCCGATATAGCCAGTGGGATATAAACTGAACAAGATGCATCAAATAATAGCATTGTTAGCGTCCACATATATGATGTTTCTTTGAGAGCACAACTGCTTGATTATTATTATTTTATTGTTTGAACTCAACGTGGAATATATCATATAATACAAAATTCTTAATTTATTTTTGCAAAATATTATTCACTTCTACATTACATAAGTGAAAGCTAAAAGAAATGCCAAAAATGTACACGAATTATATCTGTAGTTATAAAACGTTGCACAATGTTATATTTATTTCAAGATTATAATTCCAGTTAAACATTCCGAAAACAAAATACTACATTTCAATAATAACTCGTATCGATACGAGATACCTACGAACATGACAAAAATGGAGAAAAGAAATCAAACTTAATAACAGACAGCATACACGCAAGGATGAGGAATGGATGTACTGCGGCAACGAGATACGATGATATATGATTGATTCGCTGTCGAGTTGGCATGAATGGGAAGTAATCTGACGATTTGACACGAGAAAATAAAAATTACAGTGACGATTATAGGGTGAAATAAAGCGACTGCTCAGAAAGACGATATTTCTTCGTCGTTGAGATGCGACGCGGCGTCTCACACAAACAAGTCTCAGCTTATCGTGTAGCAACGTAAAGCATGACTACGACGACGTACGCAGCCTCCGCTTATCCGCCCTCGAGTGATGAGAATGAACTTGAATGATTCCCAAGCGAGAGAGGCGGAGAAGTGCAACGCGAAAGACGTGAGATATCGCGTTGCACTTCTTTGCACGCGAAATCCGATTCGCGAAGCATTCCGGATCCGCGATACGCTCGATTTCCTTCGAAATTCCATGGGATTATTGTATGCAAAAAGTATCATCGGGCGAGCGTAATGTTTTTCTTTGTTACGACAACCGATAAGATATATCGGAAAAATTATGTCGGATTATATTTTCTCACACAGATGGTGCGTTCCTGTCAGTTTGCGCTCGACGTGCTCCATCACGCGTTAAGTTAACATTGTTCGACCGCTCTTCGGAAAAACCACAAGTTCCTTATTTTTGCATGGTAACACGTAGAACACTGTCCCGTTTCAAATGTGAAAAATAATATAAACACAAAAAACAATATAAAATCCTACACAGAAGTCTATGAAAGTGCGTAAGGTAATTACATCAATTTTTAACATTTGTATATCACTTATTTTTTACGTCGTTTTTATTTATTCTTTTCAAGATTAAAATAATTATTATGCTTATTAACCGATATTATTCGCGAAAAATTAAATCAGTCAACGCGACGTTAAAGCGTGACAGTACCTCCCTAAAGGCTTAAATCACTTCCCACCGGGACGGGGTATGGAGCAACCGTGAGACATAAACACGTAACGGGCATTACCCGGTGTCGTTCACAAGGATTCCACGAGAGAAAGCGACAGAGAGACTCGCTTACGATGGACGATCGCACTTCCCAGCCTGGAATGAACGTGCATACGTGTGTTTCAATCAATCAACATAAAAAAAAATCGTCGTGTCGTAGAATGAATGTACGTGCTCAACGAAAGCTATCGTCGAAAGCTATATCTCATCGAGACCACTGACGTGACGGAAATGGCGATCTATCTACCGATACTGTCACCGTCATCCAGTCTTTTCCTACATAAACGATCGTGAGTTATTATGTCACATCGTTCTTCAATTTACGAAAGGAGAGAACATTTCATATAAGTACCTACAAGTGCAAAGTTTCCGTCTACTTTAACTTCCTCAACTTCAAAGCAGCGTTTCTCCACGCCACGATACACCATGTAGAAAATGCTAACACTTGTATGGCACATTCTCAGAAAAAAATGATTGGAAATGTGGTACATTGAAGAAATGGGTGAGAAGTACGATTACATCGTCTTTATGCATGAATATATTCAAGTAGTTAATTTCATCTTGTTTTCTAATAATTATAAAACATATAGATGGACAATATAGATTCCACTTAAAATAATGTATCTACATTGATATAATTTACGTTACATTTTACTACAGCATTACCACAGCGATACAGAAATTCTCTCTAAAAATTATCAAATTCATTCTCTATGAAGAAATAATTTTACATTAATGTGTCAATTAAGTGTATCTCTTAGTAATAAAAATAAGTTATCTCTTAAAAAAATAGTTGGCATTAAATATACAAATACATATCTGTTGTACAAAACATAAAAATTACTAAATACTAAACACATATGATTAGGTCAATATTGAGTTATTGGATCAGTCATAAAGCTGAGATCCACAAGTTTTAAACAGCCTTATTCCTTTACAAGTGGAGTTACTAATATTTCGCATCAATATCAGAGGAATATTAGATGGTTTTTGGATTACAAAACACTGTTGAAACTCGATGAAGCGAGGTTTTCAATAACTCTTCATATTTCCCCTGGGACGCCGCGTGTGAATACGAGAGATAGCTGACAATGAAAGTCGGAGATATTACACGAGAGATGGGGTGAAATTAATTTAACACTGCAACAACCGTGAGTTTAAAATCCCAGCGGTCTCGATGGTTCGTCAAAGATTGGTCGCAACTATGAATCTAATGAAATGCCATGAGAAAAAGTACTTTACACAGTTAACATAATCCACTACAACTCAAAAAAGTTCAATAACAATAATAAAATTAATAAAAAGAATGCTGACTTTATAACAATCTGCAATACAACAAATTATACAATAACTGATTTTGAAAACCGCAGGTTATACGCGGAAGACATTAATTTAAATGGTGTAAAATTAAACACCAGAAATATACATTACAGAAATGTATATTAACTAAATTCGGTCCTAAAAGTGCTTTTACTATCTTCCAAATGGTATCCGTGTAGAATATTCAAGAAAATGAAAACAAATTTCAAGAGAAATTATTTTATTCGTATATTTGTATGACTATCGGTTTATATCCACTTTTTTCAACACTATATATATATATATATATATATATATATATATATACACATAAAAGCAGAAAGATAAAACCTATTCTTATCTAACGCTTTTCTTTTCTTGATTAATTCCAAACTAAATTGCAACAACAAATATTATCTTGTTACACTGCATTATTCTATTATACAAATCACATTATTAACATTTCCAGTGGTGTGGAAAATATCAACACAATGGTTATATTCTTGCAGAAAAATGCAGAAAATAAATCATTTTCTAGGTATAAGAGATTTTCTGTTTTTGAGATATAAGAGAAAATGCAGTAGCCGACTTCTCGAAGCCAAGATATCATATAGATACCAAAGAAGACACGAAACGAAGACTGATATTATGTATATACCAAACGAGATAGACAGAAAGAGAGAAAGAAATATACAAAAAGGTGTAACTTGCCGGAGACCAATAGAGAGAGGGAAAGAGAGAAAACCAGGGATCGTCCGAAGAACAGAACAGGAATAAGGGGCGAGGAACAGAAAAGGAACAAAGAAAACTTCTCTGATCCCTCTCCTGCACGTCACCGAGAATGCCAGCCATCTGGCATCATGCCGTGATTCCCTGCGACGACTATGAATGCCTACTGGACTGCGCACAGTAGAATGGCGCCTGCCATTCGAGATTCTATTTTATGGAGGACCCACGTGCCCCTTTACTGTACCATCATTTTTCTCGTATATACATCATTGGCGTATTAAATCGTGAATGTTACCGTCAATGAAGTGGTCAAGTACAATGTTTTGTACACAATAATTTACCTACAAGATTTGGTTTCTTAAGGCTTTTAAAAATGTTTACACATTGTTGTTACGTTTGGATTTTATTTTCTCAGTCTAAGATATCTTCTATTAATATTCAATTTTAATTACTTTAATATCAACATATAATTTTGCTTTTTACTTTAAAGTATATCTACGATTGTTTCAAATTAGAGAAAATTAGATTGTTTCAATTAGAGAAAAAAAATAAAAAAAGTTATAATGTTACTTTTAAAATATAAACATAAAATTATTGATAAAAGTTATTAAAATTCGTTATTAGTGATACATTTACGACATTTATATCAATTTTTGACACATTTATGATTACATATCGAAAATTTCTTTCTCTCTTTCCGATATTAATAGAAGAATATTATAATATTACCATTATTATATATAATACACACGACGCATGTACTAATTACGTTATTACGATACATCGACGTAAGAATCATAAAAAAGTATTGAATAATGCAATTGAGAAACACTGTTGTAAGCGAAAGATAAAACGATCGACCAACATGATAGTAAATAGCATGCCCGTAAAGGACAGTAGTGAGATAAGTTAAAGATTTTAACGAGGGAATCACTCGCTACTTGTAATCGAAAGCAATATAGGTTTTCTTTGTCAGTCATTTCATTAAATCTTTTAACGATTGTATCTCAGCGTTATAGTTGATACGAGAATGTTATGTAATGTACGAGTGTACTTGTTTCAAATTCAAATACGAATAGAATAATGTCTGTGCTTTCAAATGTTAAATCGCTCAAGTGCAATACTTTTTCCACATAGACAAGATAAAAATTTCACAATGTTATGTATTTAATTATAGGTTTTTAATACGAAAAAGAACTCTTAGTATGTACATATGTATTCCTATATAATTTTCTATGACACATTGTTTCGTTATCTTGATACAAAAAGTACTCAAGACAATAAATCAAAAATTTTTCATCTAAAATCTATTTTTAGATTTATAAGTTTCTAAGATTTCATATTTCATTAAAGCAAGCAAGAAGCATGTTCAAAATATTATAGAACTAAAATGATATTCAAAATGATTATTCAAGAGAGCTATGCTTTTCATTTGTAATATCATAATAAAACTCGAATTTTTTGCTCATTAAATTTGGATCAGTCATTTTAATCATACGTATAAAAACTTATAAAATCTGAAACATCAATTATAATATCAGCAATTAAAGTGTACGTAAACGACACAGTATTGGATTTTTTCCGTAGATACTTCGTAGATTTAAAAAATTTTGGAATATCTACGGAGCTGCATAATAATAACTCATTATGTTTTATATTATAATGCGGAACAGTAACTATATAAATTTAAAAAAAAGCCTATGATATATAAACTCGGATTTATCCATAAGTGTAGACGCGAAATAAAAATTTTAAAAATTTTTCACAATTTCTTGTATCATCTAATTTCAAATAATATTGAAAACATTTGCCCATTCACAATGACGACTGTATAAATTATGCATGAGCTGAGCCTACGGCAAACAGCGGAATTTTTTCATGTATATATCCAGGGTCAATGCAACCGACAGCATCGATATTATACAGAATATACACACACACACACACACACACACATATATATATATATATATATTTTTATTGCTTTTTGTATATAACCAAAACACAAGACTTTAAAATTAATTATATTACGACAATTAACAATTCTGAACATTTTATAATGCATTTGATTGAAAGTGAAATAAATGAGTGAGAATTATATTCACATTACAATATTATCTCATTAATAAGAAAAGAAATATTACACGTCATTACAAGTAAAAGAAATTTTTCTGAATAATCACTAAAAAAATGTTACTATCTCCTTGAAATGATTATCCAATTATTGTATAACTACTTCACTTTCTCGGTAAATAAATCACTTTCTTGAAGCAGATTACATCTCTATTTAATAATTATTATAATTTCTATTTCTATTTCTATTTTTTCACTTAGTAGTGTATATATATATATATATATATATATATATATATATATATATATATATATAAAAGATGCCTACAGCATTTATTTTTGCATTTGTGTTATTCGCAAACGTAACAAACATGTATCTTTATCTAACAATACCATAACGTAACCGTAGATAAATAATATTGAAGATGCTATTAATATTCTTGACAACGTCGCCGCGGGCACAAATGGTTATTAAACATTAATTATTATAATCGATTGCAATCTTAGAATCTCGAGAAACCGCAGGTCAAAGATTAGTGACGAAAGTAAGATCCTTCTTTTGCTTGCTATTCACTTTTCGCCGTTTTCTTGAATGAAACGTGTTCAGAACAACGTTAACAATACGACGCGACGCGACGCGACGCCATAACGCACTTACACATTCGTCGTGTCGCACGTGCCGCATACGTAATGTGTATCAACGCTGCGAACAAAGTGAGACGCAAGTGCATATCGTCGATGGATGGGACAACCAAAGGGTGCTAAACTCTCTACGTATACATGCTTCAGAAACTATCTGAATTATTGATCCTTCAAAAAAAATTACGAAGCCATCAATCCTATTTTATGCTACATGCCTGACAAACAGATTAGAAGTTAGTAGAGATAATAATAGCGAAGTAAATTAGGTCACGAGATATTTTCTCATAAAATCCCCTATACTCGCTATACTTTTTTCTCACAATCTCTAAAATAACCCAAAGAGATTAAAAAAAGACAGAATTTTTCATATTTCTTAAATATGCAGTAGATAGAAAGTTAAGACTTTTCAATGGATAAATTGAATTTATTATTATAAAGTTAACAATTTGAATCTACTGCACCTAATTCTATCTATTCCTACATCTCCAAATATCTCCATCTACCGAATAGATAGCAATAGTTGTCTGTTGTTGCTTCTCCATTGTAGTTTAGGTAATATTATCCTGAATCTGCACTATGTTACAATCCACGAATTACGTTATCTACCATCCAAACTTTATAGGTAAAACGATACCTTTTTATTGAAGGACATAAATAAAAAATGTATTTCGTTATTCTACTCTATCTACATGACATGCACGTATATGGGAATCTATATTTTATTTTTATTCTGCTTATTAACTTTGAAGTAACATGAATCTTACTTTCACTTTTCCTCAAATATTTATTGCAGCTATCATTTATAAAAACGTGTATATGGGTATAAATAGCTCGTAAATGTATATGTAAGTATTCACAATGGCTCGAGCTCGAATCTGCGAATTCGTTAAGCCTAAATGGCTGCACGGATCAGTCATCCCTGAGGGTTAAAGCGATAACATACGTACTCTTGCTGTAGCTTGTTTACGCATAAACGAACAACACTCGACGATGTTGGATGCATACACAAAAATGAGAGACGTCTTCTCTGCTGAGATATTTTTACGACGCTTTTCCATTCATCAATCTCGCTTAAAATTACGACAATTAAGAATCGATACAGTTTTGTAGTAATCAGCAGAATCGCACAAATTTTGTTACAATTGTTGTTATTATCATTACAAGCATCGATTTTAATACAACATTTTTAATTCTAAAAATGCGATATGTGATATGCTCTTGACGCTACAAAAAACTTACATTTGAAAAACCTAATTATCAGAAACCAAAGGAAAAAAGTAGCCGAGAATTCTTTTTATAACACACTATGCGTTCAAATTTTTTAATATTTTATTCGAATAAAAGAGTGTTGTTTTTTTTGTACTTTGATACTTTTCTTACTTTAAAATGTATAATTATATATTAAAGTAAGAAAAGTATAATCATACATTATTAGTATATTATTAGTACAATGATTATACATTATATTAATAATATGTAATTATTATGTATAATGTATAATTATTAGTATAATATATATAATCATGCATTAAAGTAAGAAAAGTATCAAAGTACAAATGTTATTACTATGTTATTACTCTATAATAATTAGAATCAACAAGATTGCAAAGCGCAAGAATTAAATTGTTGAAACGTAGCTACGATTAAAATTGTATTTTTAGATAAAAAAGTATACAAAATTTAAGTTTTGATAAATATATTACAATTTTGGATGAGTTTCGATCCCATTGATCGAAACAAATTGATTATTTGTGAGAATAATAAGCAGAAAGGTGTAAACTCACGAAAGATGTTTCTCTAAAATATTTACAATCCGCGAACGTGTTATAAGTATCATATTAGACATGTTTTATTACGTATAAGCAAAGTATTTGATATTAGGTCACGTAGACTGCACTCTAATTTTATACGATATAGTCTACAGACATGTGTCAGCGTTCAAAAATCAAGTCTAATTGTAAATCAAAGTCGTTTACGAAACTCTCGCGTGTTAAGCTTCCCACGCATATATTAATATTCAAAAAACAAATATGCTTGATCAGGAGACTCGAAAACAACATTCGAATGATGACGATGACGACGAGGAATCTTCGACAGTCTTGTATACATAAAAGACAGACACAGGAAGAGAAAGATCTGTCTCACGGGATTCTGCCTTCCCGTAGACGGAGAGAAAAGACGAAGAAAAACGGCACGCGACGCGTACGAAACAGAATGGCGAGGAACTAGTGTTGCGAGACTTACCGGCAATGGCGACGAACAGGAAGAATATCCACGTATCCATGAGTCTGCCGGTCGAGAAGAAGCCGCCGCTGCTTCTGCCTGATGGGAAGACTCGCCTGTCCATCACGCGCCGAGATGCATCGCTGATCTTGACACTCGAGATTACACTCCTCCTTCCGATTCTTCGATTCCGAAGACGCGTACGCACCGACCGATTCGCGCCGTAACGCGCGAATCACTGAAAAATCCTTGGAACGACGGGCGCGCGAACGCGCGCGCGCGAGTCGTCTCTCACCCAACTTCACTCGTATCTCGACGGAATCTGTCCTGCCGCGCTCCGATGTCCCTCTTTCATATCGTATACTACGTATACTTCTCGCGCGCGGTAGCTCGCACGAACGAACAAACGAAACGATGACGACGCTGTCGGTGGTCGCGCGCACCGCCTCCTCGCGCGCTCCCACGACGTGCGCGTCTTACGCGTGCGTGGATATGAGTTACGTTACGCACTCTCGTTCGCCCGCGTGTACATATATATGTGTATACGTACGCGTTACGTCGAATGCGTCGTCCGCTGGATACGTCTACGCGTGCGGAGAGGACACGGAGAGACGAAACGTTGCACTGCCGGCGCCCGCGATGCGCGCCGGAGCGGGACAGACAAACGCTACGACGACGGAGACGACGAATCGGCGCGTACTTGGCGACCGCCTTGGCGAATCGACGAGATTACGCGCGCCAGACGAAAGAGTGAAGGACAGAAACAAAAAGAGAAGAACAGAGAAAGAGAGAGAGAGAGTGTGTGTGTGTGTGTTTGTGTGTGTATATGTATGTGTGAGAAGGATAGAGAAAGCGCAAGGCGAAGGAAACGACGTCCCTCGACGACGTGGAGCGCGAGCGGCGTGCGTACGCGACCGTCGTGCTCTCACCGCCGCGTTGCCCGGAGTATTGACCGACTCTGCTCCTACTTTGACACGGCGCGGCGCGAGCGAAAGAGAGGGGATGACCGAAGCGAGCCACCGAGTGGGGAATCACAGCGAGGAAGAGAGCGGAGCAAGCATGCTCCGGCTGGCCTTTACGGGCTGCGCGCGCACGCCGAATTTCGTACTTCTCCGGCCAACCGTTCGTCCAGCTAGCCAGCCGGCCGGCGCGACGACGTAACGCGATGCGCGACGTTGAGAATCTATGTTTTATGGCGTGAATGTGTCTACATACCTGCGCGCGCGACCCATGCGAATTAAAATCGAAAACGGATCGCGGTTACGAGCTGAGAAAGCATCGTTAAGCGATGCTTCCGCCGGTGACAATCGCGTTAGATCGGTCGCCGCTGTTAGATCGACACGCACCTCATATTGACATAAATATTAATAGAAATACCAATACACACACGCACACACACACACACACTTTCCCTCGCTCTGCACGATATATGAAAAAATCTCGATACTTTTCTTCATATGATATATAATTATCAAATTAGTTTAAGATACCAATTTTAAGCGGGGAAAACAGAAAACATTTAAACAAAATATTTAGATCGGAGCGAAAGCTTTCGATACTTTGATAAATACATGACAGTTTATAATAATTTAATTTATCTCTTTATCCTTTTCGCCGTCAATTCGCAGAGACCCATTTTTATAAAAGAAATTTTACAATTCTACCTAATCACATGCATTTATTTTTAACTCTTATTTTTATTATTAATTCTTACATTTAAAATTAAATAATGTATTGTTGATATAAATATATAAAAAGAAAGAATGTTAATTATTACGCAAACTACAGTGTTTATGTTTTATTCCTGAACGTTGTGTCACAAAATTAATATGAGATTATGTAGAATATTCTATAATCCGCTTCGGTATTCCTGATTATTAATGAAAACGCACAACTCGCTCGTTAATATAAAGCTGTGAAATATGACGCGTGTAGAGATAACGTTTCTGGTATAAACACAATTAATGTCGGAATAAAGTCAAGACGATGAAGACGTTTAAATCCGCCGCATTCTTTCGGCTGCCCGAGAGATGAAAACTTTTATCGCGCTTGATATCGCGATAAGGCATCACCGACAATCTCGGCCATTGTTAAGAGAGAATTCTATGGACGTGATACGGAACGCACTTACACAGAGAAAGAGAGAGTATCAAACTTTTTGTTAAGGCATTTCCCCACGGACATGGTTGCAAGTCTCACTCTCTTCTCTCTTTCTCTTTTTTTCCACTGTGACCCACTTTTTGCTTTTTTTATGCAAATGTGTACAATTGTTTGAGAGACACGCGGAAATAAAAACAATAATAATAATGATCGGAAACGTAATACGTCAAGCTGAACATATTTTTCCAATATTCACACGAATCACTTTATCGACACGAATATGTCGACTAGAAAGAAATCAAGATGCGACGCGATAAAGAAACAAACGGATGCAGTACGACATTGTTCTAACGACGTGAAACAATTCTCTGCATTTGTTATACGATTGACTCATCGTTAAAGTTACCTCAATTTTAAACATGCGCATACGAAGTATAATCAATGTCACAATGAAATGAACATTCAGAATACTTCACGATCAATATTTTGAGGATTTCGTATTTCTAAAAGCGCTTCTCCTGACACGAATCTGCTTTCAGATTTGAAAGCTAGTAATCGTTGAGTGCAACATTTAACCTCCATATGTAAAAATGGATTTAAGAAGATGATTCTCCGTAACAGTGATATCAATCTCTGCACCTTTTATGATTTCCATTGTCATACTTATTTATGTGAATTGTAATTTCTATATATAGAAAATTATTATATTTTCATAAACTTATTTTATGAAAATATAATAATTTTCAATACAACAGGAAAAAAACATTTCAATATATATATTTCTCACTTATTCATGAGTTTATTATTTATATTTTTTGATTTCTATTATCTTTCTCTCGGCATTTCGTCATCCCAAGTTTGTTCTATCCTCCCACAAAATATTAATTAAACTATTAATTAAACATGACGAGACTATTCCTTAATTGGTGTCATACGTTTAACTCCATCTCTCTTCCCCATGGAAAGCCGGTACTAGCAGTTGCATAGACCGCTTCTATTTAATCTCCATTTCTCATCACATTATCACATCACATTCAGCAGAGCTAAGCACGAAGGTACACATCCACTCGAGAACGAGTGCAGGTGAGGGACTAGACATATTTGAACTGGCACAAGCAGTTTGCTGAACCGAGTGATACCAGTTAGAAATTTAATATATCATAAGGAGTTTAGAATTTATAGCAATAACCAATGTAAACAAAAAATCTGTACTTAATATATACATAAAAAACATATGATATATATTTAAAAGAGAGAGAGAAACGGAGGGGATGCAAATGTCTTTATTTTTAACTTATTCACGATGAATTCCACTCTATATCACGAATCAACTTACAAATACTGAAATTTGATCATGTAAACCAAACGTTCAGTTCGAACAGAATTAAACTTATTCATACTCGACAATTTAATCAACATGCCCAATATGTGAAAATAGGTAAGATGTATTCGAAGCACCGAAATTATCTATACATCTGAATAAAAAATGTGTTCTGATCACTTATTTCAGTATTTTTCTGTAATTTTTTCTTCGATTTTATTTTTCAACCCGCCATGGAAACAAAATTAATCTGAATTGATTTGAGACAAAGAATAGATAGTGACATAAATTGCCATACCTACATAAAATGCATTACGTAAAATGCAGGTATAAGAAAAGTGAAAGAGAGAAAGAAATAGATTAAGAGTCGATTGTTGTTTAGAGTTTCTACATCGACTTGCGTTTCTGAATGGAAAACACTATACAATTTTGCATATCGATGGAGCTATGTTATGGTTATCTGCGACGGCAATGACATTCGTAGTTACCCTCACACGTGACCTTTGAAACGGTCGTTTGCTCGGTACTCCGAACTTAGCGGGGTGCTTTTCTATAATGGCACGGCGACGTTTATTAGCCAATTGTATAGATACGCATGTACCGTAACGCTTGCTGCTCGTATCATGGTCGAGTACCATTTATCAAGTGATCAACACTTTAATCGTGTGCTGAATTTTCACACGACGGTAAGCATCGCGATTCCAAATAGTACAGAATTAAATTATTATATATCGCGTTTGCAGTTATACAATAATTGGCCGTTTATTATAATTATATACATAATTATACTAAATAAATTGTATAATTGCGTAGATTACTTTACAAAATTCAAAACATCGTAGGCAATAAAATATCGAGGATCGATCGGAAAGTGATTTTAAAATGCAGTTTGTTTCAAGTTTTCCAGGTACTTTTTATTTAATCGAAAAGCATTGAGAGCTTTGCATAATATATCGATGTACTATCGTATGCAGCTATAACGATTCGAATGCTACAGAATATAATAGCTCGATTTACATTAAGGGTCAATTGTACCTACGTGGTTTCACGGTCGTGTGTTTTCTGAATCGATTCTTTTTCTAAATACAAGTTTTTGGTACATCACACGGTAATCGCAAAAAAATATGGGAAAAGTATTCTAAATAATCTTAATTTCTTTCATATTAAAGAATTTGAATCCGCAATTATAGTCACACGAATTGTTTATAATTCGTTAAAGACCTCTAATCGTTGAAATTTTCTTCCTCGTGATAATTTACAATATTCGTGGATGTGAAATTGCAATTATTTCAATGCGATAAAATAACAAAGTTCGCGTGCGGTATAATACGCCCCATCTCGCATGTTTTCGAAAATATTGTGTTATACGAATGTAACAAATGAATCTAAGAGAAAGATGAGAAGGTTAATGTCTCTGAGAGGCATCAAGAGATGAAAGAACAACTATGAGATAAATAAATTATTATTTTATTTTAGCGATAGATCCTTCTAAGAAATTATATCAAATATACTATATAAACAAGCCAATCGATTACATTTTTATTTGAAGGTCGTATATTGTATCTCTAAATTGATTTCAGTAAGGTCTTCATTAGAAAATATAAATATGAATATTTCTTTAAGTTTCTATAAATATGAATTTTCTATAAAATCTTTAAGATTTAATATTATTATTAAAGATATAAAACATTACGTCAAAACATGCACTTTAACATATGTGATCTATATTTTATTTTGAGTTGTAGTTATTATATAACTTATAATTCTTTAAATTTTTCTAAAAATATCGTCTTTTTTAAATAAATAGTTGCAAAATTAATTTTCTCAATAATGTTCACTCAAGTAAACTATTTGTTCAAAAAAAGGAAGCTAACATTCTTTTCTGTAAAAAATTTATGCAACCAAAATATCAAACCTCTAGAATGTCATTATATCTAAAGTTGTTGGTAAATAGATATCGGTCATTTTATTTTCATAAGAAGTCACTAGTTCATAAGAAAATATGTATATAAATAGAATATATGTATATATAAATACGCCATTGTCACACAACTATTTTTATTTTATTAAAATAAAATATTTGAACACACTTTCTTTTCCTTCATTTTCTTCATTTATTTCACATATTCTGTTATTGAGTCAAAAGACCTAATGTTTGTCGAGTATGCTTACTTATCTTCTACATGAACTTGCTGGGTCTCAACATAACACGCTGTAGTTTCCTTTTGAAAAACTAAAATAATATATTCATGATCCATCCATTGGATTTTTATAAGTTTATACTTATATAGTATATTTTAACATATTATAAATTATAATATTTTTTGAAATATTTTATTAATTTGTAAAAAAATACGCCAATAATCAGAAATTTACACTTATTTCAATTACACAAAATTAAATATTGTATATGAAATTGCACAAGAACCACATTTCACGAGAGATCCGCGAGAAATGTTTATAAATTTGGCACATAAAATTTTTTTCTAGTCAAGTTATTCTTTATCTTCTCAGTTCTCCCCAGTTCTCGACAAGTTGATACGTGAAGTTTACTTTACTTTTACCGACACCAAGACGAATTTCTCAAGACTGCGCATACTTACAATTAGATCAACAAGGATGAATGAACGAACATTTACGAGCATGAACAAAGCATAGCTTTTCTTCTTTCGATATATTGAAAAAAGTTGCAATGTCGATGTACATTTTCGTCGATGTACATTTGAACTCTCGTTTGTAGTCGCCATCCACAATCATTGAAACAAGTTTGATTGCGATTTTTTATTTGGTCTATATGCAACTTAAGATGAAATAAAATGCATAGAAAAAGAAACATTGTTGTAAACACGAGTTATAATTTATTATTAATGTACATTATACATACAGGCTGGCATGGTTGACACATGCCAATGCTTATGTATAAACATGTACGAACACTTACATACACGCATCAACAAAAAATAGTTATACGCATTCACGTGTGTATATATCTGCACACACGGATGCGCTTACATTATTATGTACATTTATTATTATCTATATTTTATACGAAAAATCATACATATGCAACATATAGTTTAATATATAACAGGATGTATATTTTCACATATTTTTCGCAGTATACAAGTATATATAAGTAAATATTCACAGAGGAAATGGAGAAAAAATTCTCATTTTGTTCATTTCTTTTCAAAATATATAATTCTCGTACCTTTCTTTCTCTCTCTCTCTCTCTCTCTCTCTCTCTCTCTTTCTCTTTCGTTACATAAATAACAAGAATAGTATGTTGCAAAATCGCACTCCTCACGTCTAATGTTACTCTCTCTCTTTCTTCTTCTTACTACATATCGTCGTGTACGTTACTTTATGATTTCTTTCTGTAAGAAGTTACACAATAATACGTTCATGCATGCAAACGTGACAAATGACAATGATCGTAGTAAATTTGGCGAATGACAAGTATGAACTCGTAAGAAATAATGCATATTATTAAAATGAGTAATCAGCCGAAATCACGGCTGGCCTTTCGATGACTCTCACAACCTTCTGCATACATTCACTAGAATCTTTTTCGTATTTTCAATATCACAATGGTTTAATATATTGACTATTTCATAGATAATTTTCTTTAACTTCTAGAAGCGTGTTTTGAACATATTATCGATTTTTCACCCTGAATATAACTTTTTTTGTTATTTCACGAATGCTGGTTGAATGTATATTTCGAGAATATTTCTCTAACTTCAATCTCGCAACTGCTTTTCCTTTTAATGATAATGTCCAAGTTCATGGACGTTTCTTTTTTTCATTTTAAATCAAAATTTTTTTAACAATTGATGATATTACATATGTAAAATTGTTTACAAAGCATGAGAAATATAAACTGCGAGATATAGGAATATTTTCGTCAACAGGCTATTTTCTTACAAGAATTTTTTTCTATTAGCTTTTATCAATTATCAGTTAATGTATTTACTTGACAGATAGTTAAATTACAAATTTATAAACGCCAATAAATAAGTTTAACGGCTTCAAAATATGTATGGTATATAACGTAAAACATTTCCATATAAAATCAATATTATATGTAATTGCCAAAACAATCTTGCATTTTGTAACTGTACTATTCTATTCTATCGACAAAGTAAACAACCTGGCATCTTAATTTACTACAATTTACACAAATTTGTGTTTTTATCATTCATCATATATACACATGTCCACGTGTATATTCAACTCGAGTTGCGTTTCTATTGTTATAAATATGTATCCTGCTTTCAAATTTCCATTTTTGGCCCCACTCACGCATGTAAGTGGACCTCATCCGCCTACGCTTGGACGTAACCCTGCACGTTTCTTGCTTTTATGCACTCCTCTATGGACGGCGATATAAAATGACGGTAATTATGCACAATAGGGGAGCACCCCCCCCATGACCTTGACCTTGACATATGTTGTCAAGGTCATCCTCCTGAGTGACCTTCGGAAGGTTTTAGCCCTCGGTCACTACTCGTTAAAAAGTTATGAACAAAAGAAGTTTGAAAAATTTGGCACTTATTTCGAATACACATTTACACATTTACCGCCAATGATCAATGAACAAAACAACTTTTACGACATTGTGTGTGTATATGGCATTCCTACTATTGTTAATATTTCTATGACTTTGAAACGGAATCCGAAAGTAAACTAATATACGATAGATTTTCGTACAGATAACATTCTGATAATCTATCTTAAAATGAAACCTCACTTCGCATTGAAAAGTGTACGCGTGGAGGCAGTGTGTTCCGCCCCCCCTACGGGGGGGCTCCACTACCGAAAAACTACACACATAAGTGTGGGTGGAACTTGCTTCGTGTAGAAAGTTTCCACGCGAAGCAAGTTCCATCCACACCTATGTGTGTAGTTTTTTGATAGTGGAGCCCCCCCGTAGGGGGGGCGGAACACACTGCCTCCAAGCGCATACTTTTCGATGCGAAGAGAGGTTCCACATGGGTTTGCAATTTTTGACGCGAATCTATGTTTTACGCGTGGAAATGTAATAAGAAATATCAACAACAGTAGGAATACCATATACATACACAGTGTCGTGAAACTCCTTTTGCTCATTGGTTATTCCCGGTGAATGTGTAAAGGTGTATTCAAAATAAGGGCGACATTTTTCAAACTTTTTTTGTTTATAACTTTTTAACGAGTGGTGACCGAGGGCTAAAACCTCCTGAAGGTCACTCAGGAGGATGACCTTGACAACATATGTCAAGGTCAAGGTCATGGGGGGGTGCTCCCCTATTCTGCATAATTACCAAAATGACATAGCTTTATTACAGATCATATGACACGTGAGTATCCGAGGAACGTTAAATCCTGAGTATCTAAAATTTCAAGCGAGATACGCACGAGTACGGCGCAAACTCAACCTCTCGTAACTTCATTATACTGATTAAACGTCTTTACTTTGACAACCGTTTCCGTTACGAAAATAATGATCAAAATATCCTCATGATCATAATGAAGATAAGTTTTTGTGCATGGTTCAGATATATCATAAAATATACAATGTTTTGCACAAAAGAGTTGTAAAAGTCTGAGGATTATAAGTTCTTTTTTTTACTTTAGCTTTAAAATGATATTACTAGATGCATACACTCGCGATAAGATGCCCTGTCTTTAATCTTAAAAATATACACATATTACATATACTTAAATAAACACACACTTATAAATCTATTATAAGATTTGATTAAATAACGCATTATTATATTTCACTGATATTATGAATTTAAAATATTTTGAATAAAGATTTAGGACTTTGGAAAAACTTGGAGAACTTTTGGAGTAAAAGTGAGATGTATTACAAATCTTGTATAAATTTTTTTCTAGGATTAATAATATCAGTGAAATTAAAATTTGAAATTGATTAAAGCAATGATAAAAATTTATAGAGTAACATCCAAAAACTATCATATCGATTAAGTTATAATAATATTAAGATGCTGTTCAAATAATGCTAAGATTTTGAAAAATAGTAGAATTCCTACGTGCTATAATCTTGCGCATATGTATGTGATCATAGTAATGCAACATAAGAAAAAGTAGTTTATGTGTAAAAATGATCACGCGAAGTTTCTTAGTCTCTTTTAGAGTCTTAAAGATTCGCAATTAGAAATTAGATTAGATTATACATATGCGATCTGTGTATATATAAAGGGACAGATGTAAAAGACGTAGTGTCGAAATTTTTCACAAGTTTGACAAATAATCTATATATCAAGTGTCATTTCAACATATAACATCAATCTTTAGCTTATAAACGCGCATACATATGCGTTCTTAAATGTATAAACTATTATAGGTTTTCTTTTATATTTAAACATTAATGTAGGCCATAGCATTATTTCTTTTTTTAGCATATAAAAAGATCTGATATACACACTTAAAAATTTAAAGTGTAATAAATTTATTAAAATTAAATAAAAAAATTACAGAATTTAATGTTAAACACACCTAATCTATGCATTATGTCATGTACAATATGAAGATAAAGTAATTAAAAAAATAATATTCAAACATCCTTCATACATAAATACAACAAGAATTTTTAGATTCATTAAGTGACACTACAATTATTTAACATCTAAACTATTTTATCAATGATAACAACTGATAATGCCAAACAATTATAAATATAAGATACATATTTTTCTTCTAGATAATATAGATAATATAACGAAAAAGTAGTAAGTAATAACAATGCTATCTTTTAAATTAAATAAATAATTTCTGCCAATTTAAATCATCAAAATGCATCAGTCTTAATATTACTAAATACAAATTATTTTCTTCTTACATTACAGAAACAATATATTATATATAACATAAAAAAATATATAACAGATAAATTTTATATATATATATATATATAATAATTTTTATAGTTTAAAATTTTATTGTAATTAATGTTTTCTTTGAACATCTCTATACAAAATTAATAATAAAGAATTTTTTAAAGAATAACAATTGTGCAATAATTTAAGTTATTTATGCTATATTTGTGCTTCCACATTTTCATTATGATATTATTACATACTAAAATAAAGACAGTCTCATTGATGTAATACCATGAGTTTGTACACCAGACCTTCATGTATACAGGGTGACCCATTTTAATCCCTCAGTCGAAATATCTTCCAGGGAGTTGGTCCTATCAAAAAATGTTTCAGACAAAAGTTTTGTGACTTCGAGGGGGACATAAGATGGTGTCATTGGTTTGACCTTGAAGAATTATTTGAAAGTCACATGAAAGTCACCTCAATTTTTTTAAATGGCATCCCCTATTTTTTATTGCATATTCTTGTAGCTTATCTCAAGACCTTTCCAAAACACTATAAATAAATGTTTTTTCGTTAAATATTTTCCGAGTTATAAGGCTTGAAATAATTTCTTAATTTTACATAAACTATAAAATATCTCGTAAAATATTCACTTTTCGATGACCTTACCTCAATACTTTTATGCACAGAATAATGAGAGGAATCAATTGGTGTAAAGAAAACACATAGTTGTTTTTAAGAAAAAATGTGCAATTTGTAATTAACAATTACATATATTTTCTTAAAAACAACTATGTGTTTTCTTTACACCAATTGATTCCTCTCATTATTCTGTGCATAAAAGTATTGAGGTAAGGTCATCGAAAAGTGAATATTTTACGAGATATTTTATAGTTTATGTAAAATTAAGAAATTATTTCAAGCCTTATAACTCGGAAAATATTTAACGAAAAAACATTTATTTATAGTGTTTTGGAAAGGTCTTGAGATAAGCTACAAGAATATGCAATAAAAAATAGGGGATGCCATTTAAAAAAATTGAGGTGACTTTCATGTGACTTTCAAATAATTCTTCAAGGTCAAACCAATGACACCATCTTATGTCCCCCTCGAAGTCACAAAACTTTTGTCTGAAACATTTTTTGATAGGACCAACTCCCTGGAAGATATTTCGACTGAGGGATTAAAATGGGTCACCCTGTATACGAAGCTTAGCAAAAGCAATATTGCCTCACATTAAATACTTTATTTCTTATTTAGTTTTATAATAATTTATTTATCATATATATACATATATATACATATATATATATATATATATATATACAATATATATACATGTTGATATATATATATACATGTACAGCTAATTAATTTTTTCCAGAAAAAATAAAAATCTTTGTTAACATAAAAATTAAAATATTTATAGAGATATTTATAATATTATCAAATAATTAACAATAAATAAATAAATAGTATATAACATCCATTAATAAAATGTCTGTAAAAGACAATTTATAACTTTAATCTTTTCTCTAACATATTTTAAGATTTTCTTATCTTATTATAATTAACCATTTCGGTATCAAATTCTTTATTGTAATATTTAATTTGTTATTTTATAATGCGTAAAAAATGAAATAATATACAATACTACTTTATTTTTATTAATTGCGCAAACAATTAGTAATCAATTGTCATAATTATGTTCTTAGCATAGAAAAACATGGGAAGTCATGAAAAGACACACATTTAATGTGCTCTTAGAAAACGTTTGATAAAGTGTGTGTTGTGAAGTAACTACTCAACTATGAAAGAAAAGAAAAATGATATTGTAATGAAACAAAGTTACTTAAAGTTCCAAAAACTATTTAAAAGGAGCTCGATAGCGATAAAATGATTGTGTCATTTTATGACAAGAATTTTTCTTACATGCGAAGAAGTAAAAACTTCTAATATTATATGCATTGTGCAATAAAAAACACTCAATTTCATACACATATCTTTTCGATGGTAGAAAATTTGATGTGTACACGCACACAACATGGATACAGATGTGGTCTCAATTTATCATGTAGAGAATGGACAGTCAATGTTTCCAATGCTTATTTTTCGCCATAATAAATTAATCTTAGATTTAAAAACTGTAATTTCATTTTCGTAACATTAGCATCAAAGCCCTCTTGTTTTTCATTGGCACGCTTTCTATGATATTTATTCTCCATAAATTACTATATCTACAGGATACAAAAGAAAAGATACTTCATAGTACCCATTAATGTTATGCTATATTGATTGAAGAACAAAAATAAATAAATACCTATAGAATACCTGGAGAACAAAAATTATTCTTCCCAATGGACTTCCTAAACAAGGACGCTCTCAGAAGTACTCTCTCAGAAGTAAAGGCATTGCACGATTATAATGCAGCACCATGGTGCTTGGTTGCACATGTGCGTAGTTTCTTTTTAAAACTTATAAAATGTTACACTTTTTCGAACGTCGTCGCTTTTTTTTATTTTTCTCCAGTTCGGCCGGGGGTTGATTTCTGATAATGCGAACAACCTTAAACACAAATTTTATAAATATTTACATTAATCGAATAACATAAACGGAAATAACTTAATAATCTTTTTCATTATTTTTACCTCATGAAACGCCGCGTCTACATTTAGTGGTGGATCTTTGGCAGAAGTTTCAATATAAGGTATACCCAAACGTTGAGCCAATTCTCTCCCCTGTTCCTCTGTGACTTTTCTCAAATGCACCAAATCGACTTTGTTAGCCACCAGTAACATAGGATAAACATCTCTATCTTTCACTCGTAGAATTTGAGTATGAAAATTGGAGATATTTTGATACGATTGTTTGTCGGTCACAGAATATACCAAAAGAAATCCATCACCTTTCCGCATATATTGTTCACGCATAGCACTAAATTCTTCCTGACCAGCTGTATCTAGCACTGTAATAACACAAATAAATATTCATTAGAGAAGGTATTTTTTATGTTTTACATTTCTCACAATACATCAAATTCTTCATTATATAAATTGCTATATAAATTTCTCAATTGTTATATAAACCTTTGTTATTTGGTAATAAAGTATAAGGTAAGCAATTATTCAAAGAAATATAAAAATAATTCAGTATAATTGATGATAAAGAAAAAAATTAAATATCTGTAGCAGAAGACAAAAACATTTACCATCCAAGATACACCATTGCTTGTCAACCTCCGTGTGTTGAATATAACTATCCTCAATAGTTGGATCATAGTCTGCAACAAACAGTTTCTGAAAAAACTGTATCGTAAGAGCGCTCTTGCCAACACCTCCATCTCCAACAACAACCAGTTTAAAGGTCATAAGGTTGTCATTGTTTGGAGGACGTGTCATTTCGCTTCTGGATCGTTTACTCCTTTTTCGTCCGCTCCTGCGTCTGCCTATTCTGTCAACTCTTTTAACGTGTCACGTTGGCAGAGGATGGCGAATCGTCTCGAATCGACTCAAAAGATCCTGTAACGATCACAGCTTTTAGAAAACTTGTGGAGCTTGTGGAAATGTCCAATGATAAAAAACGCATGGAGTTATATATTATCACAAGGAATACGCTAGCACGTTGTCATTTACACATAAAAGTCGGGGACGAAAAGTTAAACGCGGCGTCGTCAGCTTAGCGAGTATGCCAATCGAAAACTCGTATCTTCGTTAAGAAACGCTTACAAGTTTTGTAGTGATTCGCACACAACGTAGAGATGCGATTGTTACACGACATCGTTGGATTGCCACAACGCAACTCACCTTACATGATCCGCCACTTGTGTTACGTCTTGTTACTCGTACTAGCAGCTGTCAGTCAGCAAGTACCGTGCGCAAATATAACCACGCGCGCGCGCATATATGTCATGCGCGTGCGATGCAGGTACTTGTATCGGATGAATTGGTACGTACGTTCATACACAGTAGTATGTACACACACACACTTTCATACTTCACACTTACGCGTCACGGCACAAAACACAGCTTACTTCACGTCGAGCGTCATCAACGTGAAGCGCGCTGCAGTATGCTGCGACGAAGCGATACCAACTTTACCAACATTCACCAATCAGCGATTTGGACATTTTCCATGTTATATCGAAACACTCAAAATATTATAATTATATATATATATATATATATATATATATATATATTTCTTTTTTTAACTGCGTCGTGATATTGAATATTTTTAATGTATTAAACATTAAAAAGAAATGTATTAATTTTAGTACTTTGTCCAAGATTAAAAGCGTTTGGTTGGCTATACGTGAGTCAAATTTTGCTGATTTCAGAATGTTTTAAAATATGTACTTGTGCCGGGTGAGACGCGTATGATTAAATACATTGATCATCTTACATATTTGTATATTAATAATAGTAGTAATAAATATAGTACAAAAATATAGTGAACATATTTAATGAACAAATGTGCACGTCGAATGTATATATACATGAAATATAATTTTAAGTTAGGTTATGTTGCATTCTGTGTATGAAAATGTGAGTTTAACAGAACTTTCGTAAAAATTAAAACAACAAAGAGAAAAGTTTATATAAATTAGACATTATTCTTCAAGTATTGAGAACTAAATTTATATAAAAATGGACGCGGATTTATACGATGAGTTTGGAAATTATATTGGTCCTGATCTGGCATCGGAGAGCGAAGATGAAAATGAATATGGCAATGTTGGCGATGACGCCGAGGATAGAGAACGATCCGACGAAGAGATGGAAGAGGACAAGGATGAATCACGGGAGCAAGCGGAACAAGGATCTTCTATGGCGGTTGTGTTGCACGAGGATAAGCGATATTATCCCAGTGCATTAGAGGTGTATGGGCCTGAGGTATAATGAAGCTATTAATTAATTTTTATAATGTTGAACTTATTTTTATATGTAATCACAATTGCATTTTATGGTGTTAATTAAAATATAAATTATTTCTATTATTTTATTATTTTCTAGAATACTTGTATCAGTTCTTTTATCCAGAAATTGTTTTATTCAAGTTCTTGTTACATATATATTTTTTATATAAATACTTTTAGGTAGAAACGCTTGTGCAAGAGGAAGATGCCCAACCGTTAGATAAACCCCTAGTAGCACCTACTAGAAAAGCAAAGTTTCAAATAAAACAGCAACAGCTGCCTGAAACCACATATAGCATTGAATTTTTAGCAGATATGATGGACGCACCACATCTTATTAGAAATGTAGTTTTGTTGGGACATCTTCATCATGGCAAAACTACCTTGGTCGATTGTTTGGTACAACAAACGCATCCTTATTTACATAGCATAACTGATGAGAAACCACTGAGGTATTTTACAGAAACTGTAGCTTTTATTTGTTAAATCAATCGTAAAAACAAAATGTAATTATAATTTTTGTTATCAGATATACGGATACATTGTTTACCGAGCAACAAAGAGGTGTCTCCACGAAAGCTACTCCTGTTACTCTCTTGCTACAAGATGTTAAATCTAAATCATATCTTTTAAATATATTTGATACACCAGGTCACGTAAATTTCTCTGACGAAGCGACAGCTGCGATTCGACTGTCGGATGGCGCGATATTGATCGTTGACGCAGCAGAGGGCGTGATGCTGAACACCGAACGTCTGCTGAAGCACGCGATTCAGGAAAAGCTCGCTTTGACGGTTTGCATAAACAAGATAGATCGTCTAGTATTGGAGTTGAAATTGCCACCCTTGGACGCTTATTATAAACTGCGGCATATTATCGAGGAGATCAATGGGTTAATAGCAATGTACTCTTCAGACACTGAGAATCCTGGTTTTGTCTCGCCCGCCATAGGAAATGTTTGTTTCGCTAGTTCCGAATATAATGTGTGCTTTACTTTGAAATCGTTTGCCGCGCTTTATGCCAGGAACTATCCTGGACTCAATGCCAGTGAGTTTGCCAAGCGACTCTGGAGTGACATTTATTTCAACCCTAAAACACGGAAGTTCACTAAGAAACCGCCGCATAATACCGCACAACGAAGTTTTATTGAATTTATCCTGGAACCTCTGTACAAGATATTCGCTCAAGTCGTCGGTGATGTAGACACAACATTACCCGATGGTAAATCTCTTTTCTTTTTTTTTTAATTTGTTATAACTTGTGAAGTTATTTTGAAAGATAATTATTATATATGTTTCATGAACAGTTCTGGATGAACTCGGTATACGATTAACATCCGAGGAGATGAAAATGAATATACGACCGTTGCTAAGACTCGTCTGTACGAGATTCTTAGGAAATATGTATGGATTAGTGGACATGTGTGTCACTCACATACCGAGCCCGCAAGCACACGCACCTACTAAAGTACAACACGTCTATACCGGTCCGATGGATTCGCCTCTCGCGCAAGATATGGTTAATTGCGATCCCGACGTTAGTATTTTAATTTTAGCGTCACACATTACTGTTTGATTTAAATAATATAATCGCATCAACATCAGTTACAATAAAGATATTTTATTAATAAGAACGATTGAAAACATTGACATTTTAACATTTAATCAAATTACTTTTATGATAAATTAAACTAACTAGAATCATATATCAAAGCTTTAGAAATTCTTTCTAATACTAAATTTCTAATACTATTTTAATATATCAGATATTTTTTATAAGAATTTATTTTTTTGTAGGGAAGACTAATGATCCATAGTACAAAGATGTATCCAACCGAGGATTGTACTCTTTTTGTGGTTCTTGGCAGAGTATTGTCTGGTACATTGGAAGCAGGGCAACGCGTTCGCGTATTAGGTGAAGCATATTCGCGTACAGACGAAGAGGATTCACGTGTTCTCACAGTGGGCAGATTGTGGATTAGCGAGGCGCGTTATTCGATCGAATTAAGTCGTGTGCCTGCAGGCAACTGGGTTCTCATAGAAGGTATCGATCGGCCGATCGTAAAAACTAGCACCATCACGGATCTTAATAACTCGGAAGAGTTGCACATCTTTCGACCACTCAAGTTTAATACGCAGAGTGTTATCAAAATTGCCGTCGAACCGGTTAATCCATCCGAGTTGCCGAAGATGTTGGACGGTTTGCGAAAGGTAAACAAGAGCTATCCGCTGCTGGGCACACGAGTGGAGGAAAGTGGTGAGCATGTTGTGCTGGGAACCGGCGAACTTTATCTCGACTGCGCGATGCATGATCTGCGTCGTATGTATTCCGAGATTGATATAAAGGTGGCTGATCCAGTGGTTTCCTTCGCGGAAACTGTCGTGGAAACTAGTTCCCTCAAATGCTTTGCTGAAACGCCGAATAAACGGAATAAGTTGACGATGATAGCGGAACCGCTTGAAAGGGGTCTCGCCGAAGACATAGAAGCTGAACATGTCCGTATTACTTGGAACAAGTAAGTATTCACTTGAAAGTCAATATGCTCGAATATATTTCATGTTATTATTATATTTTACATTATGTCTGAGAATTAGTAAAAAGACAGACTTGCAGCACGCGTTCCAAACTTCTCTTTTGAAATTTTACATCAATATTTTTATTAGAGGAAATATTCACGTAATAAAAAAATATATTGATATACCTGACATTAAAAACATTTATTATTATTTTATCATTGTTTATTTCTATTTTATTTTATTTTTACAGAAAGAGACTCGGAGAGTTTTTCCAAACCAAATACGATTGGGATTTATTAGCAGCGCGAAGTATATGGGCATTTGGTCCTGATTCTACGGGACCAAACATTTTAGTGGATGATACTTTGCCTTCTGAAGTTGATAAAACATTGTTGAACAGCGCTCGCGATGCTATCATTCAAGGCTTCCAATGGGGAACTCGTGAAGGTCCGTTGTGTGAAGAGCCGATCCGAAATGTCAAATTCAAAATTCTTGATGCAGTCATCGCGCAGGAGCCGCTGCATAGAGGAGGTAATTTCATTAGCGTACAATATATCGGGATATTAATTTACGAGTATAACTCACAGAAATGTAGCTTGCATAAAAATACGTTAATGTAAATCGATAAAACACATATTTAATCTTATGCTTTCAGGTGGTCAAATCATCCCGACCGCTCGACGTGTCGCATATTCCGCTTTTCTCATGGCGACTCCGCGGCTGATGGAGCCGTATCTGTTTGTCGAAGTACAAGCGCCTGCGGACTGTGTGTCCGCAGTTTATACCGTTCTAGCGAAACGGCGAGGTCACGTGACGCAGGATGCCCCGGTTCCGGGTAGCCCATTATATACGATCAAGGCCTTCATACCAGCGATTGACAGTTTCGGCTTCGAGACGGATCTACGAACGCACACCCAAGGTCAAGCGTTTTGCCTGTCCGTTTTTCATCATTGGCAGATTGTTCCTGGAGATCCTCTGGACAAGAGCATCACTATCAGACCGTTGGAGCCACAACCAGCCACCCATCTGGCCAGAGAGTTCATGCTGAAAACGCGAAGACGCAAGGGACTGTCTGAGGACGTGTCCATCAACAAGTTCTTCGATGATCCTATGCTGCTCGAGTTGGCCCGGCAGGATGTGATGCTAAATTATCCTCTCTAATTTAATAAATATATATCACACACACAAAGAGACTTGTAAAATACATTATCGATCATTAAAGTTTCTTATAAAGAAAGACATGTGTCTCGCACAATTTCGAATTTTAATTCCACATTTTCTTCCATCAAAATGTAATATTCCTGTAATCAAACTAAAAAAACCATTACTGATAATTTCATAATTTAAGTGTTCATTGTCAGAAAAGTAACGTTATTCAAGGATAGTTTCTCCCTGATGATTAGAAAACTCGCGCACCATCTATCCTCAGAGAAGAGAGTTACCTGCTTTCTCTTTTTTAGGTTAACGTTCAACTTTCGTTAAAGTGCGTCTAAATGGGCAGAACATACATTATTCTAATTCATAATAAAATAATTACATCGGATGTAGCTTCATTACAGTATGCACAGTATCATTTCAATTGTTTAAAAGTAGTGAAACAAAAAATACTGCATACTATATTATCGAACTAGTAACGTGAAATCTTTCTTGCAAATCCAATATAAATTGTAAGTTTAATCGCAATTTATCTCTATTTTATTAACAAAATGATCTCTTTCATGAAATCTATCTTTAAATTTAGTACAATCATATAATATTTTCTCAATAATGATATTTCGAATGTAATATCTCATTATAAAATTGTCTATCTTTTCTGGAATATCGTTATATTTGTCACGAAATTGTCATAAATTCTTAATAAGACACGCTGGGTTCCTCTGTCTGTTTTTTTTTTCATCTTCCTCCCGATTTTTCGTTACTCTTTGAATTGGTCATTTCCTATTCCTAATCGTTTAAATCTGCTTTATGAACCAAGAATGATGAGTTTCAATGTCTATCTTCCTCTTTCTTTGTCATAACGAGATTACGCGTTTACTAAATCAATTAATTAATCTCGGTAAACCTCGAGAACCGTTGCAAACCGTTGCGCTAGCAAAATGCGATCGCCCTATGCACGCTTTTAAAATTGCTGCATCGGTATAAGCTTTCCCAGATATGACATCTGCATAAAAAAGACTATTAAAAAAGTCGTAGGGCCGGTATTCATAGTTGGGTCTTATATTTAAGATTGTCTTAAGTTTATCTTTAGATGCTGTACGAATCAGTTCATTGGCTACGGAGTATCTGAAGATAAACTTAAGACGGTCTTAATTATAAGACCCAACTATGAATACCGGCCATAGGATTGTTGCAATCGTGCAATTGGAAATAGGACTGATTGCGACAAATAAGGCCTCGTTCACTTTAATCCTCGAATTCCCCGATTTCCAATATATGTATACGCAATGTCGACGCAATCTCGAATGACAATCTTTGATGGTTAATCATCGCGTAATTTGATACGGATTCGATGCCCTCGAGGAACGTGCAAAGGTTGCAAAGGGCTGCTCTAATCCTCAAAGATACGTACCGACGGACGCGAGAAAGTTGCGCGTCACATCGCCGCGCTGCTCGCGCACGCGGCAGGCGGAGTTGCAGCTGCGCGTCGTCAAATAGGCGGGCTCGATGGTCGGAGTCGGGCGCCATTTTAACGTCCTTGGTCGCTCCCACCTCTCCGCCCATAGGTCGGACTCGGCCCGCCCGACGGACGCGACACGCGCGCGCGCGCCGCGACTCGTTTGGCTGACAACCTCTTTGGGTAGGACGCTATCGCGAGCGATCGATCAGCGACTACTCTGACGCTGACGTTCCCTTTCATCCCCTCTCTTCTCTTCTCGATCCGTCTATTCTATCCTCTCCTATCGCACATAACCGCGCGTTCCGACGCACCCCTGTTCCTACGCGACGTGATTCGACTTCTATGACGCGATTAGCTTCTTGCCGTAACTCGAGATATAACCGAAGTACATTGTACTTTCGATGGATTTTTCATCATCTGAAATGATGGTAGGGAGAAGGAAAGAGAAGGGAGATGCGAGTAGTCGAAAGATACGCTGTTCATTTTGAATTCTTCTTATTTTCTTTAAATCCTTTTCGCATTTTTTTTCGGCGTTTAAAAATTGTAATGTAACTCTAATCTATTCAACAAAAATATGCATGAAATTTTATATATATATTTATATATAAATGTACGTAACCTATAAGGTGTTTATTTGTTTATTCCACAGGAATAATTAACCCGTGGTCATTTAGACTCATTGTTAGTAAATTTTAAATTAAAAAAAAGTATCGTTTATGCAGATATTTTGTTATTATTACATGCTTTCGGGATTCGCAAAGAGTCATTTATTCGAACATTTATATTTCTCACCTTTGTTATCAATTATTCCAATTTATCAAAGTTGTAACACAAGAAAACATAAATTAACCTAAACAAATCGGCCAATTAACCAACTTTTTCCTTGAACTATTATTTACGAGAAAATGATAAAAATGTGCTTGAACAAATGACTTATAGTCGAAGGAATATGGAAGCTATTATGTCTAGACACGCTAATCGAAATACTTAATATGACTTGTGATAAAATATCAATACGAATGATAAATGCACACATATAGATTATGATATTATTTCACATAGATTATGTAAAATTATACCTGTATTATATCTTATGCATATCACAAATAGATTATCTATTCTCTAATCTACATTCACTAGTTCACCGTTATGAATGATGTGAAAAACAGTTTCATTTCGGTGTTCAAGAACAAAATTTACGAGATTTTTCAGTTCCGACGTTACAATTTAACGTGACTGCAGTTTTAAAATATCGACAAATGTTTCGTTAACACAGTAAAATATATTGCTGTAAACATATCAAGTGCCAGTTCAGAACTCGAATAATGATCGGCTATGAGCATCCGTCCTACATTTGTTTGCACGCAACGCGGCCGAGTTTCTGCTAATTATCGTATTTCGCTGATGCACGTTAATATGTAATCGATCGCTTCACATTGTTGCGATCTTTATTATCGCGCATTTTTCTCCAGACTTTAATAACGCAACATTTTAATTTAACGCACATTACATCGTGTTAAATCTTTATTAAATTATTAAATTAAATTAAAGTAATTTGTGTGTTTAAAACATATTAATAACGAAATAAAATATATTACTAATGAGATAAAAATAATAATAACGTACGAATAAAAATTAAATTATAATGTTTATCGATAGATATCTTTAATATACTGTGATGATATTAATCATTGATGCAAAATTGACTGCTAATGACATTATTAGCAGTATTAATCGCGTAAAGACCGTAAGACATATTGATATTCGTTAACAGTAATTTCTTTTGGAACGCTTAATCTTACTTATTTATAAAATTTTTAAGAAGTTCTTCCAAACAATTCTTAGTTTTTTCTGTCGTACGTCACACTGTTCTTTATGTGTACAATATGTATATACATATAGAACTTATCAACTATTAAGTTATCTATTTCTATCGTTATTATCTCTTTCTTTCTCTTTACAAATCGATTTGCAATCTTTGTAAAAATTGAACAATTTTCTAATTAATACATAACGCGCATGCGAAGGATACAAAAAAATGAAATAATTTAATCTTATAATCATCTTCATTGATTATATAAGTTTAGGTAATTAAGGAGCAAATGTTTTAAATCAGATATGTAATTATAAATATCCCAATATCTTTATTCAGTAAAAATGTACCACACAACTTAAGCCTGCGGCACATGATACGATTTTTCGTACTGAATTGCTTACGAGAGTCAATTAGCTCTTAGGATTAAGCTTTAAGTCGCTTGATCTAAAATTCATCCTTATTAGCTCTCGTAAGCAAACCAGTACGAAAAATCGTATCGTGTGCCACAGGCTTTATACTTTCCAAGCATTTCTCAAAATATTTGTATACCTACATGTGTGTCGATTATATTTTATACATGAATTATAAGATATAAATGAAGATTTGCATTATCCGTGCTGTGTTTATTACACAAGTGTAAACGATAAAGAAACTCTTTGAATTATTTCGTTTGAGACGACGGATACATCGTAAAAAGACAGAGAAATCTCTCGAGGAGATGGATGATGTCTCGATCGCGAAGCCACGGGGAACATAACGCGCGATCTCTGCGTAGACCAGGAACATAAGCGGCGACCTCCATCTGCGGAGGATAAAGGTAGAAGGTAGATAAGAGAGAAAAAGAGAGACAAATAGAGAAAGACGAATAATACGATAAAGCTGCGAACGAATGAGACGAGAGCGAGACGGAGCGAGAATCGCCGAAAGGAGCGTAGCGCGTCCGCCGAGCGACGCCCGTCGACGCTCGGCGTCGCTCGTGCGGTTCCGTCGCAGCGAGGCGGGGTTTAGGCGGGGTCGATACGGGGCGCCTTCTCTTTCCATACGGTGTCGTCGTTCTCTTAATCGCGTGGGTGATAGAGATACCACGGGAACTATCGTCCACACTATCAGCGCGACCGCCTCTGCACTGACGCTCTCCTTCTTTCTTTCGTTGGATTTCCTTCTCTTGCTCTCTTTCTCTCGACAATCATCAATTATACCGTATCGTTCATATTACAACGAGTCGATCGGAGTAACCGCAGCAACATCGCGGCGCGTCGATCTCGCGCAAAAGTCGCGTACACGGAAAAGGATGGTGGAGGGAATAGACGGGGTGGGAAACTCGAGAGGGGAAATGGAGGGTCTTTATCTCTCTCTCGTGCGCGAACGCGCGCTCGTCGCGCGCCCTTCGGTTCGGCTCGTGCCGGTCGATCAACGGTGGGTGACTAGAGGACGAGGACAGCGAACCGAGTAGCGACAAGGAACACGCGCGGCGCGATCGGAGCGCGACGGTGATCGGAGCGAAACGAAGACGCGCGCGTCGATCGGTGACAGTCGGACACGACGCGACGGCGACTGGTGCGCGGCACGCATGCATACGGTCGTTACGTCATTAGCCATGACGGGGACGTGATGTTACGTGGCCGCTATCGCCGCGCGACGCTTATCTATCCGGAGTCGCCAAAGACTCGACGACTCGCGCACGTCGTACACGGAGAGGAGAGCCGACGTCGACAGCGACGACTACGAGCGACGAGCGCTATCGGACGCCTCGGTGCCGGGGCCGCGGCTGGGGCCGAGGCGCCGTTGCGCGCCGACCGACGGAGCGGCGTTGCCACCTCCTCACCACGGCCGCTGTCGCGGCCACCGCTGCTGCCACCGCCGCCGCCACCGCCGTCGCACCGTCGTTGCCACGTCCGCCGCTACGTTCCACCGCCGGGAACGGCGACGGCGACGACGACGACGACGACGACGATCATCTCTACCACGCTGCTGGTAAGCTGCTGCTGCTACTGCTACTGCTACTAGCTTTGTATGTTACTCTCTTTCTCCCTCTACCCCTACGGAACGGTGCGTGCATGAATCGGAGTGCGGACACGCCGTGCGGTTCCAATTCGGTATATGCAGTGCTATGGTGTGTGCTCGTCGTGTGGTGGTGCTGCTTGGTAACGGTAGTAGGGGGCCATGGTAATCCATGCCCGAATAAAAGGCAAAGGTCTCCCACCTGACAGGGCACACACTCGTGACCTCGAATTTCAGACGTCACTTTTAGATCTTTACGAGTGATAAGAGTGCGCCTAGTTGTGTGCATTAGTCGATCGGGGCCGCAGTATCTCTCGGAGTAAGAAAATAGTATGACAGGAGATAGGTAACGTGGCTGTATCTCCAATGATCGCGCTAATTTACCTGTCATATTGCAAGAACATGACGCGACAAAACTGCTGCAAAAAAAAGGAATGGAGAGAATATCAAGTACCAGTTTACCTGGTATTTTGCTCATTTATCGCATTATCGACGCAAACGTAAACAACCTACTTTAATTTTATGGAGTTTTACGAAAAGTGGAAAGAGGAAATTACCGTAGATGAATAGCCATTTGGCATTGAAAATATATTTTCTACATTCTTGCTGTCTGATATTCGCGTTTGCTCGATAAAATGCTTGGTTTTTCAGAATATCCAATATCGCAATTTTATTTTTTAATCGCAACGCCGTCATGCATTTTGTACGCTTTCCCGTTAATCAAATAAAGGTATTACCACGTTTGAAATATAATCGTAATTACGTATAAATCAAATACAATTTATCTCTATTGTTAGGTTAATTTTATTTTACGAAGTCATCTTAACCTTTCGGAAGTGGCGCGCGGTCTGTAAGTCCGCATCATATTTTTTCTTTCGTAGTTTCGTTATTAAAAAATCTCGCTTTTTGAACTCTTGTCGAACACGTCATTCCCGCCCCCGGAAATACACGAGAAATTACGAAGGAAAAAAATATTGCTGCGGACTCACAGACTGCAACTTCCGAAAGATTCACGTACATTAACGTTGTAATTTCGCAAAAATATTATTTTTTACGGAAAGTATTGACCAATCCTTCATACATATATCCTGCCTTATTTAGTCACAATTCATCGGCACATCTCGCAAATCTATTCTACTAAATACGAAATGTGAAATGTGAAAAATTTAATCGATTGAGGGCTTTCCATTTTCTCATATTTCCTCGTTTGACGTCATTCGACGTCATATCTACCTATCTGCGTAGCGCCGGAACAGGAATTGTAAATATGGATTGTGAATACACATCTAAAAAGTACATATATAAACATGTAATATAAACATAATTTCTTTTACATATCGTATTGTAATGACTTTTTGAATGACAGCAACCAAACAAACATAATTGACTGAAAACTATTCTGTTAGCTTTTTTCTTTTTATACAATTCATCGCGCGAAATTTAGCATTTGTTTTTCTTGGCGTATGTCATTTAACTTTCACATATTTAACCCGGATTAGGATACATTGAGTGAGAGGTCAAAATCTCTCGACCGCGGTCATCCTTGCTTTTTCGAAAGAAATAGATTATTCGAACGAATCGTTTCTTTCGCGATAAGCAACACCGAAGTCTCGAGGATCGATCCGAATTCGTCTGACCTCGCAAGTTTGTTTATCCGGCGCGAGCGATGACACGTGACTCGATTTCCGACGAGTCACGGCATGCGAGGAACATTTTCTGGACTTGGCACCCATATCCTCTCTCTCTCTCTCTCGCTCTCCTTCTCACCAAGAAGGAAAGAGGAGCAAGGGAGAGCGAAGAGATGTTCATCCCTTCCCTCGCGCGTCCAACCTTGGCGAATCATTCACAGACCGGAGTCGCTTTCGCACGGATTTGTACGCCGGTGCCAGCGTTGTACCAACAGAGCACGCAGGTGGTGGTGCCGGTGATGGTGGTCGACTTTCGTTTTCGAAAGTTCATTAACCTCATTCGCGACCCATTAGACCACCACGGTGGTCAGTCGGCATAACGTTTTACTATTCCATCGAAAACTATTTTTCAACCATTCTACACGAATGATCGTGACTTGCTCGATTTGCATTTCTCGAATTTGGGCAAAAGCCGACGAAAGTTAATTGTTGCATTTGTAGCTACAATGCTCACATTAGATTGAAAAAAGAAATAACAAAAAGCATAGTCAGAGTCTCATGTGTGAAAACAGATGTAAGAAGTAAAAAACCAATACGAACCAATTATAGAAATTTACTCCTAACATTTTTTTTTAAATAGCTGCAGGAGATATCTGTATATACTATTTGTTTTAATTTAATATATATATATATATATATACATAGAACTATTTAATTATTTAAGATAACTATAAATGTATTTTGAAGCTGATATAAGCGGTTATTACGTATACAGTTACGCAACTTTCCTTCACTTTCAATTAACGATTGTTTGCATGTTTCACTTTTGTTCCGTAATCTAATATAATTTTAATGACGGTAATCGGAAATAAAATATTTACATTATACATGATTTTATTTTTACACACTAGAATACGATTATACTTCAATGTCTCGATAATTATTTTCATTTATTATAAATTTTTTTTTTAATATCACGAAAAAAAATAATTTTATATATTCGTGACTCATTATATATTAATTCTATTTATTAATTGGTAAAATGAAAATTACTTTTTTATATATTCATATATTTTATAAACTGAGCTGGTTCTCATTTACTTTCTATTGCTTTTTCTCTTTCGTTTGTCACAGCAATTTTATTTGGAGCCATTTGGGAGATTTAAAATAGCACTTTTACTGTGCAGGTAAAAAAAACGAGTTGACCAATCACAATTGTTAGCGAGCGTTGAAGAGCGTTCCCGAAAATGATAGCTTAGAGAAGAATGCTTGATTGTGATTACTGTCTTCTGGGTTACATTCTTTTATGCGCTACACGGGGTCTTTGGCTATTCTCGTCACCGATGTCGAGCAGGCCGCACAAACCAGGATCGCACGAACGAAACTCGCTGTACACAGCGATACGCACTTACACCTATACGCCATACGCCGCCGAGTAGTGTTCGCCGGGCTCGACGTGTTTACCGGCTCGAAAGTATCGCGCTGGTTCTTGAATGCGCGACAGACGAAGAGGGAGAGAGAGAGACAGAGAGTAGAGAGAAACTATCCCCTTTAAGAGATAGACCTTAAAGTCTCGGCCATACGTCGGCACGTTTCCCCCGTGAGATCCCTCACGAGGGACAATCGTCCACGTACGTCTTGCCTAACACGCACGTCGGCATCGTGCGCCGATGCACATGAAAATCGCGTGCCGTTCGTCGCTCTCACGAACGTACGGACGCCGCGTCAGCGTTCGCGTTCTGCTGCAACGGGAACGCACCGCGAACGTATACGTTGCCACGCATGTTTGCACGGATGCACCGACAGCGGATCGCGCTACTCATTATTACCGGCCTCTTATCGCCGACGATGCGCATCGCGACAGCGTCGTGATAACCGACGATTCTTAAGCCGGGAACACATAAAAAAACTTAAGCAGTAAGCAGTAGAACTTAAGCGAATCGACCAATCGCGGTCAACACTGCTTGACCGTGATTGGTCGATTCGCTGAAGTTTTTTTATGTGCTCCCGGCTTCACGCTATCGCGTAGACTGTGTCGTTAGCTTTGTCTCGGAATGTCGAGGACTTCTGTTTCGAGTCTCATAAATCTACTTTTTTAAATTTTATTTCAAAGAATCTAATTTACTAATTTCTAATTTACGTATACTTGATTTTTCGTTCTACTTGACGTTGCAACAAAAAATGAAATAGTCGTGTTTTAGTTTGTGTTATTTGTGGAAAGTAAAATAATCTTTTTATAAAAAATTGATTAAAAATAGTTTTCATCAATCGCGCGTTCAATATATAATAATTGCGATATTAAATAAAATCGAGGCTACGTTCTCTTTGACAACACAATTGAAGATTAAAAAGTAATTATCGAGCACGTGTGTTAATATCGGCAGCTGTATTGTTTTCGATAGATTAACAATCGATTGACACAGCTGTTTCAGCATAGATCAACAACATGGAGGCAAAGGAGAGGGAAAAGCCGTTGGTCAGAGATTTGAACGAACATATCGTGTGTCCCCTGTGCAGAGGATACCTCATAGACGCTACGACTCTTGTGGAATGTCTGCACTCCTGTTAGTATTTTCTCCAACATGATCATTATTGTTTGTCGTTAACCACTGAACGGTCACGCTGTTGCAAAAAAGTACAGTGTTAAGGAAATAATTCTATTTGGTACTTGTATAAAAAACAATCCAAAGAGATTTTTCTTCGGGATTATTGTTGTCAGAATTTTTAAGATCACAGTACTTTTTTTAAACAAAAGGACACATTTTGTAGCTTGCAACTGATACCAAGATTAATTTATTTTGCATCACCTTTGCTATACAAACATACACAAGTTACGTCGTCTTAACATTCTTTTCAAATCTGGGAAAGTCAAAGTTTTCTTTTTTTAATCATTATTGTCTTAAATATCACGATGTCATACTCGAGTCGATCCAATTGTATGTATATCGAAATATGTATAATTTTGAGACACCGTAGCCGTTCTTTCCTCACGTCACGAACGCGAATCGTCAGTTTGCAGAGGTTGCATCGTTCGGCGTCTGAGTAGAGGTGCCCGCGCGTGCCCCGTGTGTAACGCCGCGGCATCGCCGCCGCTTTTGCTAGATCTAGAGCTCCAACGGGTGATATATCTCATGGTGCCCGGTCTCTTACGGTCGGAGCTCGAACGTAGACGCCACTTCTGTCTGGTGAATCCGCAATGCTCGTTACAATCGCCCGTGGGTGCTCTCGAAGTCGCCCTGGAGGATCTCGTCAGTCTGAGTTTGCGAGAACTAGAAGACACGGAAGACGGCTCGCCGATGGAAAGATGCGATTCGTCGAACAACGAGAGCAGTGGCGGGAGCACGAGGTATTTCAAGTGTCCGGCCGCCGTGACGGTGCGTCATCTGGTGAGACTGCTGATGCTGAAGAGAGGATGGGAAGAGGCTAACGCCGTCAACGGTGTCAATAGAATAGAAATTATGTACCAGAAAGACGAGGCGCAGCACTTGGACGAGGACAGCTGCATCTGCCTGCTCGATCCCTCTTGGACCCTCCAGGACCTCGCTTACATATTTGAATGGAAGAGGGTGAGTTTAATGGTCCGACTTGATGTGTACTGCGCGGCCGATCGATCATTTTCATATTCAATATTTGAATTTTCAGAATTCAATATCAAGTCTGTCTAGCAGAATTTGTTAACACGTATCTGTATAACTTGTATCACTAGTACTTAAGAATTATATTATATGTTAAGAAAATTGTATTCATTGCATTTCAATTAGCATTCTAAAGAGCTGTTTCCATTGATATCGTATGTCGTCTTACAATCGATATATGCTGCAAATTCTAATCCGAAGAAGTATTTAGGAAATTCTTTGCAAATAAAATAAGTAAGACCGTCAAGTAGTAGCAACTGTAAATTCTCGTGTACAACCGAGCCATCCGTTGTGGTGCGCACATAATGAAAGGCGGCGCGATGGCCCGTCTGTTGCAGAAGGCGCCAATGAGATTGTTCTACCGGGTATTGCGAAAGGAAGAGGTGGCTTCGATCTCGAAAGTTTCCTCGGACGACAAGGACGACGCGGCCAAGGATGTCCCACCGGCGATCGAAAATATACAGCGACCACCGACTCCTCCGCCGAGTCCCAAGCCTAGCCGCGAGCAGGAAGTTCGCTGCGCGCAACCATCCCAAGCTCTCGAAACGACGACAAGCATCGACGTCCGCGACAAAGAGACGAAAACGAAAAAGCCGCGTTGCGAGGTGACGCCCGTTATGCGTACCCCGGACCCCCCGCCGACCACCGAACTGCCGACGAGCAATCGTCGTCAGTCGCCGGAGAGTGCGAAGAGCAAGGATATAGAAAGATTGGAGCATCGAAAACGGCACAAACGGCGAAACAAGCGGGTGATCGCGGAGATCACTACGACGCCACGTGAGGACCTCCTGAAACTCAAGTTCCGCCTGACGCCGTGTCCTCCGAGGATTACCTCCGGAGCGACAGGTAGCAGCGGGGGTGGGAGCGGAGGCGTCGGTTTAAACAGTCAAACAAAGGAGAAACTGTTGCAGATGCGGGCGGTTAGGCGCGACAAGATCAAGACGATCGTTCAGCAGCGATCGGTAGTGAGTCCGCTAGCTCGGGAGGAAACCAAGTCCAAGGAGTGCACCGCGGCAGAGGCGGAAGAAACGATCGAGGATATCATCGACAGCATTCCCGACGAGGTTGTGCGTATTGCGCAGAACATCGGTAATCAAAACGAGGAAACCAAGTCCAAGGAGTGCGCCGTAATGGAGAAGGTGACTGGTAAGGAGACGGCGGAGTCGAAAACATCGGAGAGCAGCGACGAAGGCTCGGAGAGACCGAAGAAAGATGAGGAGATTCTGCGGCGACTTGGCCTGGTAGCTGTTAACGAGGCCGGCGGTGACAGAATGGCGAAGCAACGCGCGCAGAGCGGTGTTGACAAGGCATCCGATATCCTGGCCCGCGAGAAGTTGGAGAAGCAGTTACGCGAGAGCAAGGCGAATCGCGTGCGAAGCTTGTTGGCGGAGAAGCAGATGCGCGACACGCTCAAGACTATTATGTCCTCGAAGGAGGAACTGACGTCGTCCGTCATTAAGACGCCAACGTCCGTTTTTACTTCCGTGCCCGCCGCCGCCGCCGCCGCTGTTGTCACACTCGCGCCCACTGCACCCATGCTTATCACGCCGAAAAAGAAGGAACCACCACCGTTGACGCCTCTGCGCGTCGCGAAACCTTCCGGTTTTGCTGCAACTAGCGTGATAGTATCAAACGTCACTTCCAAGTATGAAACGCCGTTGGATCTCAGCAGCGGTGGCTCTGCTACCGTCAACGACAACGTCCTCGACTTGTCTGCCACGTTACCTGGCGGCGGCGGCGGTCAGTCCACTCTTCCATCTTCCTCTTCCTCCTTGTCGTCCTCCTCCGTCTCCTCTCTCTCCTCTTCCTCCTCATCTTCCTCCTCGCTATCGTCATGCTCGGTATCCTTACCATCGTTGCCATCGTCGAAACTTGCAGCGCGATCCACAATCGGCGCCGCCGGCAGTTTTACCCACAAATCCAAAGAGTCGGAGCAGCAGCGCGGCAAGGGACAGCAGGAAACGAACCTGAAGACCCTTTCGGATGCCGCGGTGTCACGTCTGACCTGCTTGATCGAAAAGAATCCGGCGATAGAGTCGCTGGCATTGGCCTCCGCGAACGTAAACGCCGCCGCCGCCAGTAAGGTCGCTCTGCGCATACCGCAGCCGCATCATCGCATCTCCGGTTTCGGCGTGAAAATCAAGCCCAATCTCGGCGTCCGCCACATCCCGAATCCCCAAGCCGTCGTGGTCTCGCAATATCGTAATCAAAGGTTACTTCAACGCAGTTATTTCAACGTCGTCCAGAAGCCGCCGTAAACGTGTGTTGTTTATCTTCTATATAATTTATCCTTCTACCTTTCCCTTTTGTATTTACTATTTTCCTGTAAATTATTTTCAGGTCGTTAAACCTTGATTTCGAGAGATGTAGTGTCTGTATGACCGAAACACACACACACACACACATACATTTCGTGTGAGTTTTATTTGAATCCAATTGAAATTAAATGCACGATGAAAGATTTTATTACGTATCGACAAAAATCAAATATATTCAGAGTTATTTTACTTGAAATAAGCAACGATCGTTGTCGACGCATTCACTAGACGACGTTTTTTATTATGTAAAAACGCACAAATTACTTTCGATCGATATATACTTTCGATCTGATTACCATCGTCGGCGCGCGTCCAGGAGGTTGGAAAGGAAAGGAAAATCGCCGATTACTGGTCGAATTATTGTTACCTAGATATATCAAAACTACGTATGACTGTAATACTATACGCCTTGTGTCGCGGTCTATACTCTATGGTTACTGGTGGATCGATTTGACAAACGGACTCTCGTGAGGAAAATCCGTAGCGTCCGATTGAGCCATATCCAATATTCAATGGGGACGATACAGCTAGCATATATATATGTATATGTTATATACAAGTCGAGCTGTGGTAGTCGGTGAAATAGACAGGAATGATAGCAGCGAAACGCATAACAACAGGTATAATCATTCGTTGTTCCTACTTTAGGATTGTGCGACAACTCCGAGTTCGCAAAAAGTGAGCTGCGGGTTCGAGTACTCAAAGATTTCTGTAGTAAGTTTAATATTTAGTATAATCGAGTAGAAAGAGGATCTCTTTGAGTCATCAGCAACAAGTTGAACATATTTATCTATATTTTAAAATTTTTGTTATCTATATTTTTATTAAAAGTCTATCATCTTTATAAGTTATCAAATATCATACAAGAAGAATGCATTTTAGTTGATCAGAAAAGTTCCTCGATGTTTTACGTATTATTATAGTGTATTATTACGTTTGTTGTGAATTTTAGTTGCTTTAATGTGTGTTAATTTAATTGTGCGCGTGTATGTAGAATGCTCTTGTTTGTTTGGAAAAACATTGGAATTATTTAGAAATAACAAAGAGATGTGTATGTAATTTGTTTGAGTGCTCCCAAAGATAAATAACATTAAAAAAACAACCTCATGCGATTCAAGCGAAATCCAATCACGCTCGTCTGTGTTACGTCAACTTCATTCTCAGGAAATCTATCCGAGACTCGAACTCGTTATGAATCATTTTTCTCTTATACGCGCGGTCCTACCGCGTGTTTTTTCCTCTCTCTCAGAACTTGCGATTAGCAAAATATATGTATATGTAATAATTTGTAGAGATGCCAAAGAACGCCCGAGAATTAGTGCAATTTAGCTATCATTTATTATAAAGGTATAATCGGCAAATTAGCAGTGCCGAGACATAAAAGGTAGGTAAAGAATATTCGTACGGACACGTACGAATTGCGTGTGCGTGATTTGTGATTCCCTGAAGGGGTTCCGTAGCATTGTATAGACGTCCGGGAGACAAGATGTTTTTATAAAAGCACAGTTTTTGTGAAATTAAAAAAAAAAATTTGTTGCGAAATCAAATCGTAGAAGTATCGTTACGAATCGCGACCAATGCGCGACGATGACCAAAAAAGCAATGCGTCTTCTGACTGACAACAAGCGCATAGGCCTTAAACTGACGAAATAAGTGATGGAAAAATTGCGAATTCCATGCCATTTGGAACAATAAAACTTTTTTTTTCAGCGAGTCTCATTTAATTCTTCCAGATTCGAGCGACGTTAATACGTTTTATAATGTCTTGTATTAAGATAATTCGCAGCATTAATTGATGTATAGATTCCTTTGACGTATAGAAGCAAAGTTGGTATTTTTAATTTTCCTCTTGCTATTGAATTAGAAATAAGCGTTTAGCATTTCTATATATAATTTAATATAAAAAGTAAAACGTTGTGTTTCATCAAAGTTATCCAAGTTATTTGCGATAAACTCTTTAATTTCCTCTCGAAAAAATCTCAAAGAAATTGAAAAATGGGTTTTGCTTCTATACCTTTCATATATATGTATAATGAAATAAAAAATATTGTAAAGGAATAGATGCCAGTATCTTGAGTAGATGATTATATATTGTAGGAGGAAATCACTGGATCATAAATTATAAAATAATCTCGAATAAAAGACTCCCAGAAACTTAAGGAAAAAACGACCAATCGCAAAATATAGCATCAGATGATATAGATAGCGTAAACTTTTTTCAAATTTAATATTGGCATTGAGAGATTAATTGAATAACGTATAAAAATATTCTATTTGTACGCGTAATAGTTATACTCCAAAGTGTGAACTGCAACGAACGATAAAATGCGAGAGCATTTCGTAAAAGCCGGTTTTACTTCCACACGCGCTTACGATATAAGATACAGTCGATGTAATCCCTCTAGTATAACATCACAGTAAAAAATACATATAGCAAGTTCATACACGCAAAACGAACTATAATTGCAATTTGAAAAATAAAAATACGTATTCGATAAGAAATTGTTCAGTGGTCTTAAATTTCCTTGAACGGTTGCTCTTCTCTTACGTTTAGATCGTAATTTTCAAGGTCCTTCCACACGCAAAGTTAACGCTTAAAAAATATTTTTAACAGTCATAATAATATACTTTGATATATTTTTAAAAAAGTTAATTGAGATAAAATCGGCATTTGTCACAAAGAATTAGTTTTTCGAACCACTGAATATTATATCAAGTAATTCAATAGTATAATTATATATAAATGTGGATACACATATATATATATTGTGATTACTTGCAGGAAACCCTACACCCAATATTGCAATATTTCTCGCATTATTGTCAATGTGCCAAAACGCAAAGTGCAAATTTAACATTTTTCACATGTGTTTCTAATGCGTTTGTGCCTGCCGTCTAATTTTATCTAATTTGGATATTACGAATTGACAGAGATTTTAGATAAATAAATAATTCAAATACATTTTTTAGCATAAAAAATGGTGCACGAATTTTTTCGCTGTAAGCTCTGTAATGTTTTAAACGTAAAACAAGAGATTGCATATTCTTGGTTTTGATGTAATTCATCGCAAAGTCAATTAATAACGAGTACCAATAGTAAACATATGCATATAATTTTCATGAAAGAAATCTAAGTTTAGATTTACAAGTTGTCGCGTGAAACCTGTCCATTGATCCAGTGAAATCGTAACGGTTTACTCCATTTGTGAAGGAGACTTGAGACATTTAGAAAACCGGCTCTCGTATTCGAATGAAATCAATGCATGAAACGACTTTCGATTAACAGTGTAGTTTCTTATTAGTGTAGTTTCTAATACACACAAAACAAAACTGTATTAAAATATGCGACTAAGTATATTCAACCGGTATTGAAATAAGGCTTAGCGAAGTTATACTCGTCCCTCGATTTACACGGAGTATTCGTTCCACGTGATTTTTTTGCGTGGTTAAGAATTACGTAAGCGGAATCTGCCAGTACAAAAAATATAAGAGAAAAGCCCATGTTGTAAAAATGTTTATTTAATATAATTTTTAATATTTAATATATTTTTGTGCACAAAAACAATAATAATAACAGAAAAAAAATCATGTAAACGGACAGATTATTTATCACGTGAAAAAAATACCGCGTAAATCGAAGACTGAGCGTATTAATATAATTATAGCGCAGAATGATAATAAGCAACAAATTTAAATGCCAAAGAATATAAATTTGAATAGTCATTTATTTCTACGAATTTTAGAGTAAAAATTTCACCATTTTCCCTCAAATTCCTCCAACTTTTTTATTGTTAAATATTTAATATTTTTATATGTTTATTTACGTCTTTTTATCACATCAGTGATAATTATGAGAAAAAGTAATGTCACTCATGCAAACCGAATTTGCATGCACTCATGCAACCAAACTGGGAGAAGTCATTCAATATGGAAGATTAAACTATGTAAATGATGAACACAGTGGCATTGACATTAAAGTTTTGCAATAACAATATATAAATGAATCCGATATGAGAAATATTAACGGAGAAATATTGATAGTAGGAATGATGAAGAGGCAAACACACACACACACACACACACATTGTCACTAATAAAAATTAAATTTTTCAGAAAGAAATAGGACGAAAGTCCGATAGAAAGTCGATAGAAAATTGATAGAAAAATTCAGAAAGAACGCTATCATTGCAGACTATTATAATAAGGAAATATAAGATACAAAGAAACAAGCAGAGAGATTAGAAACACAAAAAAAGTCAGAGAGAAAGAGTCAAAGTTTTAGCTAGATCTTTGATTCCCCATAATGAGATCACGTTAATTAATCTTTACGTACATTTGTCACCGATACAATAGGATACTTTCGATAATATAAAAAGGAAGAAAGAATTAAATCAAAACTGCCACTTTTGTGAGAAGAGCCATGGTTAGTTTTTCACTTTCATTCGCAACAAATTCAAACACATACACACATACACATAAGAGGGACCTAGATTTCTCTATTTTTATATCACGATTTTAAGTAATTAAATGCATGTTTATTATCCCACATGAAAATGTCATGTCTCAATGAAATCTCCAAAAAGTATCAAATTCTATTTAGGAAAAAAAATGAGATTTGTATCGAAATTATGTTACTAACGAATGAATATAAAACTGAGAATTTTAATATTGGTGCATTCTAGTTGGTGCATTTTTAACATGCATTTTCCGAGAGAAAATCCTGTCAAACGCAAGTAATGCGAGAATACGGACATATATCAATTACACGGACGTTTCCATATTTTTCCTTATTTTTCAATGTGAATATAATGCAATGTGATCTCATACAATGATTATCATAGTAATCAGTATAAACGACATATAGTAATGCCGATATTGGTAGATTTACATATATTCTTGAGATTCTGTGGATACTTATGGTACAATAAGAATTTATGATTCATCGTCAGTCGATACACAATTACCTTCTATTTTCTTTTTATGCTATAACAATAAGTGTGTTGAAAAATCAGTTCGGCGAATCTTATCGAAGACGAAAATCTACGTCATTAACATAACGATGATTTCGATCGATGTATACGGAGATGCATGATTACGAAAGTGTTGACTGGAGAAATAGCTTCGTTTGCGAGAACTAAGAATCTCAGAGATCTCATCTACGATTGTAATTCATTCTTATCATTACCAATCATATTATCGCGAATAGCAAACGTGTTATATTGTACAGTATTCTATTCGAACAAATTCGTCCGTTCGAATTGCTTATTGTTAGTATAAATATAATGTAATTGACGGTAACAATTATTCTATGTCAAATTGCAGCGAGAGACAGTGTGCATATTCGTTTATGTTTACCGTATAAATGTTTTTACTGTCATCTTTAAATAGCAGTTACGATATATTCAAGAAATACATATTATTATTATATTGCAAATTTATTAATAATTGTTCATTTTTTCAATACTTATATGAAATTAAGATTTTGACATTAAGTTATTGTTATTTAACAATCTTATTCAATAAATTTATTTAATATCTATTAAGTAGAGGAGAATTTTTTTGTTGTTAGCAACTTGTCCATTGTCTTCTAATAACGTTTATGGCTTAATATTACAACAAAATTTTATAACAAAAGTAATTGAATATTATAGGTTTTATTCATATTAAAGAAACTATTAATTGATATTTATTAACTCGATATCCATTATTTTTTAATAATATTAAAGTCAATGTCGTTATTCTTCCTCATACGTATAAATAACAAGAGAGGTCATATAAGTAACCAGTAATGAAAAGTATTCACAAGTATTACATTAATTAACATAAATATAAGGTGAAGATACTAAATCGGATTTCTCACTAGTAATGTGCACAATGTATATATGTACACACATACGTATATATGTGCACACTGTGCAAATATCGTAGTATGGTGCACAAGTTAAATTGTTATATATTTGGAACGGCCAAACATTCCCCCCAAAAAATCTGAAAACGGTACTAACAGCTCCTAAAATCAAAATTGATGACAAAAGTGATCGACGCACGGAAATCGGTTTTTACGATGTGCGAGCGCGTGTATATGTATAGTATAATATATCTTTAATATTGTTGCGATTGTTCAAGTATTTTAATTGATGAAATATATCGATTGATGACGAATGTACCACGTGATGCAATCTTCGGTTAACGAAAGAAAAATTGTTGAATTTAATTTGGCGAAAATAAAAGATTAAGTATCGAATGGATGAATGGCAGTTGCACGTATTTAGTAACTACTCCATCTACAACTTATTGTTTCAATAAAGCTGTTTGGAAGTCATATCGTATTGTACGTTGTAGGATTTACTTGTAAATGAAATATAAAGTGTACACCATCTTTCATATTTAATTTACTCACCCTTGCCTTAATGATATATTTTTCTTACGATATATTTCTCTCGCAGATACAAGTTTATAATGATAAGTTAACTATATGTGCATGCAAATATGCTCCGTCGTTAAAAAGAAATATTACTGCAATGTTATAATTTCTTGTTTCGAAAAAAGTCGAATTATTATCAAATCCAATGGTTAATAATTTCTGTCCATTTTCGTATAATTTAACCTTTACTTTGTCACATTCAACAGCAACGGAAAATTTTCAGTAAGAAGATTATGGTATCACAGATATTATGAATAAAGCAAACATTTGTCACATCATTAAGATAGAAAATTGTTTCCTCAGTTTTACTGTGTCGATGATATTCTTTCGGTGCAAACAATGGAATATAAGTTATGAAATAATCGTTCACCCTCATTTTCTATCGGCTTCGCCGTTTTGTAACAATAGCATGATCAAATCCATATCATGCATATATATACTTACCAAAAAAATTAAATAAATTCTTAACTTTATTTACTTAACTTTATTCTTAACTTTACTAGCAATTTTTTCGAACTTTTAATATTGAAACTCATACTGTAAGAATAGAAATTCACATCGTAGAAACTTGAGTTGTGTGTGTGTGTGTGTGTGTGCGTGCGTGCGTGCGTGCGCGCGCGCGCGCGTGTGTGCGATAATAATGTATTGTGTGTGTGTGTGTGTGTGTGTGTGTGTGTGTGTGTGTGTGTGTGTGTGTGTGTGTGTGTGTGTGTGTGTGTGTGTGTGGGATCGAGCGTGAAAATGGCGAGTCAAGAATGCGGAGTTGTTGTAAGTACAGCTACTACTTGAGTAATCCATCGCTTAGCGTTTATCAGTGAATATATATACTCGTATCGTTAATTGATAAAAATATTTTTATCTCACAAATTTGTATCTCTGATTATCATAGATTTCCTATATACGGGTTGTTTCAATTTTAGCATTTTATTTAACACTCGTTTTGGCAACTAATTTACTTATCTTTAGACTTATCAGAACATGAGCAATTCATTTACAATAATTTATTCATTTATTCGTAATTAATGAAAAGATATCTTTATAATAATCTTAATATTTCATGATTCTCAACAAACTATCATGCTTATTTATAACAAGCATGATAAAAAGAAATTGCTCGAAATGATAGTACTCGTAACCTTTCAGCTGATCGACGAATCATGAACAATGATCAACATTTTAATTCTTTGAAAAGATTATCGATGTTATTTCTTGTAATTTGTATAACAAAAAGTGGTTGTTCTTTTAATCGATTAATAAGTTGGCATTGATACTGAATGATCATTATCGCCGACATTTTAGAATTCTATTAAAAGTCATGGAGATCATTGCAGATCGATCAAGATTGTGGAACTCCAGACAATCCTTTATCCTCCTCCTTCCTCTGGTCCTTTCGCCCTTTCGGTGGATTATCGGCACAGTTAGCCAGGAGGATGATTTCAATTATACGCTTCAAGTGGAAGACTATGTTATTGAGGAGGAAGGTACACCGATGCTTACCTTCGGCAACCTATATTAGACGCGAGAGAGTCAGCCTGTAGCCACAGGCCTCAGTCGCTGATTGGCTGTGGCCTCCCCGGGGAAGTGCGTCGGAAGTGAAGAGGGCTGAGCGCGCTCGGGGCGCGAACGAGGCGCGGTTACACAATGCGACAATGCTATCTGCACCCTCGGCCTTCGATAAACGACTGCGACCGCGATCGGATCAGCAGGTGACGCCAGTGATGTCTATCGAGAATAACCGAAGCTAAAGCCAATAACGAGATTCACATGTGAAAGTCTTCTCAATGCGCTGAAATGACCAACGTATATCAATTATGTTAAGGACTTTTTTATCTCTAATAATTAATTCAGTCCTATGAAGTTATTCTTATCTCAATGAATTTATTTTTCAATATTTGGCGGAATTATATCGTAAGCATTTGATAATATGATGATACGAAAATCGAAATCCGTATTGAAGTTTTTTTTCTCGAGAAGTATTAAAAGATCGAGGTAAAATCTTACGATGGAAATTCGATTTTAATTTTATGGTTTCGACTTCTTTCTTCGACAAATTTTGAAGATTTTAACTTGAAAGAAGTAGAATCTTGCGGAAGAATGTTTGGGACATTAACTTCATCATTCTGTGTTGGTAATTTCAAGTAGGATCTCTCTATTTTGGAATCCAACTATTTTGAAATTTACATGACAAATTTGTAGAGATCAGTTTACAGGATAAAAGCCAGAATAGAATAATTTTGTTGTCCTAATGTTCCTAAGCTCTTCGACAAACGAACCCTACAACGTCGATTTGGAAACGACGAGAACGATATCCTCATCGTGTGTAAGGGACATTCACGCGTAAGCTACCGCTCTCTCTCGTTCACTCTCCGCTCGCGCTCCATCTCGTTTCATCCCATTGGCAGGCAATCCTCGAGATTTCGTTTTTTTTCCGTCTCTCCCCCGCCACGCGGGACGAACGGCACGGCCGTAATGCCGCCACCCTTTTCACCACCACTCTCCACGACGTGGAGGTCTTCTTCTTCCACCTCGACCTTTTCCCCTATCCCGTCCATGCCACCGGATCGCACGCACACGCGTATACGCGCACACGCACGCGGCGCACCCTTGGTAATGCCTGCGGATGTAGTGGAGAATGAATAATGTACTCTTGCATCAGGAGGGGGCTCCGGGGAATGCGAGAGCCCCCGTTCGCTTTCCTTTCCCCTCTTGGAAGACGCACAAGCTACCACCACGTTCTTATCGAAGCGCCGGGCAACTGCGAATGATTTACGCGTAGGCGAACTGAGCTTTGATACGACTGACGAAATGATCCCGATATTCGATCTCGTTCTTCTTCGCGACATGAATGGCTCTCTAACGGTCAATTCGATCGCGTCTAGTCGTTAATTCAATCGTCGAGTCTCGCAATATCGTGCAAAAAATAAAAGGTTGGAAGAAATTAAACGGTGAAATCGATAAATCGATGAAATTTATTTGCGGTGTAGAATAACATTTTCGTCATGATGTAATAATTCTTGCTCGAAACGAAAATGATTATTGATCCGTTTCTGTCCGACTGATCCAACAATCGCGTTGAATCTCAAGATAAACGAAGCTAAAGTCCACCAGACGAAAACGTAGAAGAATACAGAACGTATAAATTAATATGATTTAGTGATCTGATGATATAAAGATATGCTAAGACGTTTGTAACAAATACTAAAAGTTTTTATTATATAATATTGCGGAAAACATAATTGCATAATTTTCTCCAATTTTACATACATAGAGCTGGTATAATTTATCTTGTGTTTATTACTAATTTGATCAATAATATTGCCCAACAACAGAAAAAGATATTGAATGAATGAGGTCGATAAAATAAAAAAAACGTTATATATTTTTTAAATGCATATAGTATCGTATACTATCATTCGAAACAATACGCTAAGGGACAAAACGACTCGCACAAGCGAATCTTCCCTCCACCAAGCGCTTTAATATCGTCTCCCTGGTCGAGGAGCAGGAGAGTCGAGCGAGGCGGAGTCGCGGCGCGACTGTCCTAAAATCGGTGGCAGGACGATGAATCGATACGCTCTCGCGTCCTTGCTACCGCCCTCGGGCACTCGACGAGATCGTACGTCGAGTTGATTTGCGGCGCCTCATCGTGACGAATCGACGGCAACTTGTCGATTCCGAAATGCAGATTCAGTCAATTCATTTGTTGGACTGAATTTTTGGCCGTTTGCTAGACCGCGTGAGATCCTCGCGATACGAAAAAAAGGACTACTCGAGGCGCGCGAGCGAGCGTGAGTCGACTCCTCCGCTTTCTACGCCGTGAAACACGTGGAGCGTTTCCCAAAAGCGTTTCTATCGACCGATATCGCGCGGCGCAGACTCACTGCGAATGCCGGCGTGCGCGCACGCATACATTCGCATGTATGCATATATACGTGCGCGCGCGGATACGCACGCATACGCGCGCAGCCAGGCACGGATATATATACTCCGGCCGGATGGAGCCGCCCACGCATCATCACCTATACAGGTTACAGATGCGATGAAGGGGACGATGATTCGCGGAACGGGCCGTGCTTAGAGAAAGGGCCACAAGGCGAGGAGAGATCGCGTGCCCTCGTCTACGTAGCGTCTCATTCGCTGCGTCGTTCCTCGCTCCTTGACGACGACCGACCGACCATCCGGGTAGGTCTTTGTGGTAGGGAGAGACAGGCAAAGAGCACGGCTTGAAGGCAGCTTCCCAAAACGAAAGATCCGGAAACGATTAACCCCCAGGGACGACGAAGACCGGCAGAGAGACAGAGAGAAAGAGAGAGAGAAAACGAAGTAGGGAAGGGCACGCACCATGCCACGAATATTTTCGTCGTTCCATGTTCTGTGATGGTAAAGGATGGGAGAGAGGCAGGGGTAAGCCGGTCTTCAAATACCGACTGAGGGTGACTCGGGATTGGAAGGTCGCGTATTGTAATGGGGCGGGATTTGATCGTAATTTCCCTAGTACAATTGCGAATGTTGTAATTAAAAACCAACGGAAGCATCCGCAAGCGTAGCAAGCTACTATTTCAATCGTAGTTGTAAAGTAGACCAAAAAAGTCTACATGATTCTTCATGTCTCTTTCTGTAGCAAAGCTTTCTAGACAATTTTAATATAAAAATATATAATTATATAATTATGGTTTTAGACTCAAATTTTGAAAAGATATTATATATTTTAGATATACTATATTTTTAATTAAATAAAAGGTATCTTCAAAATTCTTTTTAGAGAAATATTTATATATACAAATTAATCGTATATCGTTAATCTCTTGTAAGATTTTAAGTCTAGAGGTTTTTCAATTTTTAATGATCAAATAGAAAAAAGAGGCGTTTTCCTTTTCTTAAGAATAAAAAGAGGTTATACTCTGGTAGAAATAAATACAGTTTTCGATTAATCATTAGGCAGTTAAGCTGGCTTCTTTCTAGTAATTGAACGACAAATCTATTCAACATACCAATCAAGATGTAACGCTTTTCGCGCAGTTACTGCATAGAAAAAGTGTACAAGATCTGAATTCAGTTATGTCACAGCAAAAGAACAATAAATAGAAAAAAACTATAATTTAAATGATACCTATATAACGAGTAATAAATTCATATTTAAATTTAATATATTATATATTCAAAAATTTGATACATATATATGTTAAATATTTATAACGAGTAATAAATTATTTAAATAAGTATTATATATTCAAAAATTTGATACATATATATGTATATGACAAAAAATTTTAGTTAGATATATTTATTTTTATCTTATTTTCATAACATAGTGTTATATAACATATTATAATATTAGTGTTGTATAGCATATTATAATATTATAATTATATATTTTATTTATAATATGTAATATTACTTACAACAGAAATACCCATAGGTCGGTATTCATGTATAATTAAGACCGTCTTAAGTTCATCTTGAGATACTCCGTAGCTAATGAACTGATTCGTACAGCATCTAAAGATAAACTTAAGACGATCTTAAATTTAAGACCCGACTATGAATACCGGCCATAAAATCTTTTATTTGTGTGTTTTTCTTCGTCATTTGTCATCATTTGTAATCTTTGACAATCGTCACTTCTAGCCTCTCTTGAAATTCAGTAGTACTAGATATTAACGGGTCCAGTGCTCAGTTAAACTGCATAAATTTTTACCAGGGTAACATTCGATATTTTTTTAGATGAGTCGCGATACACACACGATAATACTCTTCCATAAATCTAATTGTAGTCCGTGAGATATCGAGAAAAATCTAGCGATGGATAAAGAATTTGCCATTTACATTGCTGCACTCTAAAAAAAATAATAAAAGTCGCTTTCGAAGAAATAGCAGTTGCAGCTAGAACGATTAAAAATATAACGAAACTTAACGATCAAATTTTTTCAGGAAAATTTTAAAAAAGTAGGTTAAATATAAATACAACGTAAGATTCTGCAGAGCAATGAGAAACAAATATTAATCCATAAGATAATTATTATTTCACCATTTTTATTGAGTTAAACTATACTTACACACGTTACTTACAAGTTGTTAGATGTCTCCATTACAATGGTCGAAACCTTGTGCCGTTTTGTTTAAAAATCTATTGTGTGTCTAGATTTCTTCACTTAATAACATAAATTGATTCAAGTCGATTAGAGTCTCTGATATCCATTTATGTCGATTATTTCGACATTGTTCCGATTTTGTTTTCCTCGTTTATTTTGTTTCTATATCTTCGTATGCGATAACATCAGATTATGTCTCGAATGAGATTTACTGCATTCGCAAAGTAACAATAATGCTAAATAAATTGTCGAGTATATCTTGAATCATCAAACATCAAATACTCAATATTCAATATACCTAGATATTTTTTAAAGTTAAATTTAATGAAATAAAAGCTGTGGGATAAAAATATAAAGACAATATCAAAGTAATTAAGATATTTAACGAAGTAACATTTGCCTGGTATTTTACATATTACATACATCGATGTTTTGATTGAGAATAATTTCGAAATAGTTTCAAGATCAAAGTGGAGCGACAAAAATTTGAAGATAGTGACCAATATTAGTAGCATACACTGGCGGATCTTGGGAGGGGGTTAAACCCTCCTTTGCAAATTAAAAGAAATTAGTTTTGCTAAATCCGTTAAAAAATTGTACGTAAAAAAAAATAAACAGCAGGCCTCGTCGTTGATCCCGAAATAAAAACTAAGCATGAAACCAAAAATATTAAATCAAATAATTTTGCAGAAACCCCTCCCATTATCGATGTCAGGATCTGCTAGTGGTAGCATAAAATAATAAAATAATTGACGAGTAAATTTATCTTTTATTTCCTCATTTGTCTTCGTATGTCTCTATGCTAAGCTGACACAATCTTTGAGCTTAACGAAAGAGTTAGAACCAAATAAAATGAGCATATCAGCAACAAAGAAGTATGCGTTTGATACATTGATTGTACTTAAAGCGCTTTATTCTTTTTCAATTATATCCAATTATAACACGGATAAAAAGGATAGATTTACATTTGATCACACTTGCTCAGTGAGAAATGATTCATCGATCGATGTCGAATCGGCGTCGATTTTCTACATCAGTTCGAAATCATTTTGACATTGATCGACGAATCATTTCTCACTGGATGCGATTGTTGATCGTTGATGTGATCTATCTCGATTGTATAATTGAATGATAATACGCCGTGAGATTCACGAGATTCGCCAGAGTCACGAAATCCTCTTCAAGAAGAGGAAGAGGACACTGCTCTAGCGAAATATACGGGAATATCCGGACAGCGCAAGCGCGGTGTACGCGCAAATAGCGACGACGGCCTCACTTGTACGGAGATCTCTACCATTCACTTGCACACGAAGACTCGTATTGAGGATCTTAGAACGCATTAATCCACAAATATACTCGTTTATCGCATGTTCGTATCCTCGTGTTTCCTTTACCTCGACTGACATGAATATCGGCACGTTACACCTTGTACATTTTTAGATCCACATTCATTCGTGTTGGACCGTTTTCTAATGTTATATTCTCATTTCTAATAAAATATGGCATAACATTGTCATCACACACACATACGCACACACACACACACACACACACACACACACACACACACACACACACACACACACATCACACCTGTTAAATTAACGGAGTTCAAATTAATCATTAAATTGCGTTTTGCACTTTAACTTTATTGTATATATGTTACATTGAATAAATATTGCTTTTTTCTTGCTTTATAATTCAAAGACCTTAGTACAAGGCAAAGATCTTGTCTATTTTTATTGATAATTTTATAAAGAGTTACGAAAGAAATTTTTATTTTAACATTGCGTCACTTATCGTCATATTGATCATGTGACGTGATGGCAATTAATATTCGGTGTAATCGTATGAAAGCTCCAAACAAAGTGAAAGTCAAGATTTTTCTACTTATATTTCATTTCGAAGGTAAATTTATCTTGAAATAAATGTACTGATCTTAGTGTTGCGTCATTCTTCAACCATAGGCACTTCTCCATTAAAACTACCGCCATCTTTCTTAATTCAAGACCTCTAACTGCGGTGAAAAGAATGAAACCAGTGGTTCTCATTTACTAAAATTACTTTTAAATGTAATTTCGAGAAATGCGACTGATATTGTACGCACATTTTTTGAATAAATTTTTGAGTAAATATATTGGAGCACGTAAAACGACAAGAAGAAACAGAGCATACCGTGAAACTATTATTTTAACATTTTACTCCCATTTAATCCTATTTTATTGCTTTACTATTATATATTCTATTAACTAGGTATATTTTACACGATACAAGACTGGATTTTTGGAATAACGTATCGATAAAGAAACGGAATTTTCAAATTCTTTGCAATAAATATCTTTCTTTTCATCTAAATATATAGTACATCGTACAATTCTCTCTCGCAACTTCAATTCTATAGGATAGTTATGAACTTGTATGTGTCATGAAGTTTTCTTACTGTATATGCTCTAGTTTCTAGTTCTAATTGTGCTAGATAGACTTTCTATTCGAACTATAACGTGCAACATTTATCTGCATTGTTATTTACAGCACAGTAAATATAAGTACGAGACCCATTATCACAACATACATATTACAACTTTGTGCCTACCACATTCGATATATCTTACGTCACATACGAGAAGAAAATGATTCTTTCTTTTTGAAGGAAAATAATTCTTTGATTCTTTTGAAATCGCCGTTGCATTTGGATACGTGATAGCTTTCTCTTCAGCTCTTGTAGGTGTCAGCCGTGGATCGGTGGAAGTTACAGAAAACGACCATACATCGCGGAGCTGCCTCGATTCTCGTATTCATTAAGAAAAAGAAGAGAGGGCAAGAAGAAAAGGGCGGAGAGAGATTACGGTGGGAAGGCAAACGAAAGTGCGAGAAGAAAACGAGCGAGAAAGGTTACGGAGTAGGTAGGTAGTGAATAAGCGTACAGAAAGAGAGGTGAGAGACGAAAGGCAAAAGAGAAAAGATTGAAGAAGGTAGGGAAACCTTTTTTCGGGGAAAGAGAATAGCGGAACGAATGGAGAACGCGTGAAAGAGAGAAAGGACAAAGAGAGGTGGAGGAAAAGGGCGCTTGATGTAAAGGGAAGAACAAAATGGGGAGAGAAATAGAGAGAGGTGGCTAGAGTTGCGAGATAAAGGATGATCGAGAGGTTCACGGAGGGGAGGTTGAGAGAAGCTTCCATGAAGAGGAAAAGGGAGAGAAACACCATACGGGGGAGAAAGGGAAAGCGAAGGAGATGAAAAAAAGGGAAAAGGGAGAGACAAGGGCTATACCCTCCGCTCACGGCTCGTCACAAGGAAGAGAGAAAGAAAGATGGTAGAACCGGGAGGGGATTGTGGGATAGAGGGATAACGCGAGACGGGTGAGGCGCACGAAAGGGGGGAAGGGGAGTTGATAGTCTTGTAACCCCAGCTGGTAACGAACAGCATGGGAAGGGGACTCGATGCCGCCGTGAGAGGGGCATTCAATGTCGCTGTGTTAGTGCGAAGTACTTACGATCCGGTCAAAGAGAGAGGAACGGGGAGAAGGAAAGGCAAGCGAGGAGGTACAGCTCCCAGAAGTGGTGGGAGAAAAATGAAGGGGGAACGAGCGAAAGGGAAACACACGCACGCTGGCGAGAAGAGACGAGCTTAAGCGAACCGGCACTCGGCGGCAGAGCTGATCGCATCGGTCGCGAAGAAGGCCAAGAGAGACGGACGATGAGATGGGAGCGAGGGGAGGGAAACATAGCGAGAGAGCAAGCGGATGGACGAATGGACGGGTAGGGGGAGAGCGGATCAGAAGGGTCGAAAAGGACGGGAGGGGAGAGAGCTCGCAAGGGGAAAGGGCATCTCCCGCTCCACTCTCCCATTTAGTTCGGTATGAGACGTCGTCGGTGGAACGTGTTGTTGCGCGCGCGCTCACTCTTCGCCTATCCTTCTCGTACGAATTTGTGGCTGCAGTCGTGCCGTTAGTTGACAACCGCGCCGTCGTGCGGCGCTGCTTATCGGCACCCGTAACTTCGTGACTGTTGTCCGTGCCGTAATTTCCTCGGTCTCGAGAAGCCGTTCCACGCCAGCGTCACTTTCATCGTCATTACGAAGACGGTTGCCTCGTGACGACGCGACCTTGCAACGCAAGCATGGGATATTGTCCAGATCGCGGTCGACGAGTTTGAGAATGACGCGTACGGCGAACGGCGAGATCGCGCCGTACCACGCGACATCATAGGCTGGCCACCCTGCACAAAGAAAGACCGCCAAAGTGGGCGGAGGGAACGAGAGGGACAGGGAAAGAGAGAGAACGCAAGAAGGTTCCAAGCATTTCTGGCCGTCGACTGTAGCGCTTGGTACATACGCCGTAGTGTTGTCGATATCGTGTCGCACGGAACGCGTCGATTTGCGCGCGTGTAAATTCACCCGTCCTCCTGAATCGCGCTTTGGGAGCACGTAGCGTTCTCTGCATTCTTCCTTTCTTCCGCTGGTAGGCTCGCATGCTCGCACGTAAGTACATATCGGTACACACTGAACTCATACACATACGCATACATGAGTCAAGTGAAGTAGAGTCGTGTACCACTCACACATGCGCGATGCGCCGGTGATGTGCGTACTGGGAGTGTTTTCGTTTGTGTGCCGGGAGATGGAGCGACGGGGCGGACGAGCGAACGAACGGTGTTCTCTTCGTCTGTTTTCTGTGTATCCTACGTACTCTCTTTTCTCTTTTTTTCTTTTTCTTTTTACATACACACAGCTTCTCTTCCACACTTCTCTTTCCAGCGCACATACTCGTATTTATGCGTTTTCTCAGTCCGCATTGCCTCGTCTTTAACGAAATCGCGCGATGGTAGACAACACTGGAGCAAGCATCACCGGTAGGATGCGTTATTAGCAATTGACCGTTTGTCATGAGACGTTAAGATGTAACTTGCATTTTCTAATTCGATAGAAAAATGCTCGATGTGAATTCTCGAAGGTCCCGAAACTGAATGAATTCAAAGGATACATTTCGTTGCTCTTCTATTATTATTATTAAATGCTATTATTATTATTGTTGTATTATTATTGTTGATGGCGAGAAAAATAGCGAATTTGATCAAGATCTTATAGATCCAAGACAGGTTTTAGAATCTTTGTGCTTAGAATTTTATATATTCCCCAGAAGTAAATTGTACAAACATATAATAACATATAATAATTGCAGAGAGTAAAGTAAAAGCTAATTTCTTATTTTGAGTATTTACATATACATTAATCAATAAATTATTTTTATGTGATTTCACTATGATTCGTTTTTTATAATTCGGGAAACAAAATAGTGTTGCTCTTGAAAAACCATAAAGATTGGTATTTTCCAAAAATAAAGTAATTTCGGGAAATTCTTTTAAAATTATTTTGTATTAGACAAGTTTACAGAGTTATAAAAAAATTCACAGAGAAATTGTATAAATATTTATAAAAATAAAATTATCTGAGGGTCACAGTTGAAAAAGTCCTCATTTGGTTTAAAATCTTAGCAATTTGTATAAAAAACTCTTAAACATGCTTCAGCGAGAATACGATTCTCATATTCGCTTACGATGCACTTGTCATGTCAATGAGCGACTTGTTTAATTATGGATTCTTAATTGCAGTATCTATCATCTCTCTCTTGTTAGTACAAACAAAACTCTAAGTAAGTCCGACGAATAACCGGTCTATTAAGCCTCTGATGTTTAGTTTTACTAATGCAGAACTTAACTTTAATCTTGGCTCAATTTACTTTATCTTTATCTAATTCTTAAAATTAAAAAAAGCTAAAAAGTAAGGTAAACTGAGATTAAAGTTAATTTATATACACGAATGACGAAGAGAGACGAAACTCAATCGATCGACTTAAATATATTCGATCGATCTTTCATTGTAATCGAATTTGTTACTATGGAAAATCTTCCCGTCCTTAATAAAGGAAAGTCAAGTTGCTCCTCCAGCGTCCGTCTTTCATGGCCTCCATGTCTCTTTGGTGTCGCTAGGTGATTGCGAACGTTAGTTTGGCTTCTAGTAGGGTCGTTGGACGCCCCGTACTTTCCGCAAGTATTAGTGCCTAGACGTTGCTTCACGAGCGATTTGCGTTCATTTCTTCTCTATTGAGAGAATTAAAACGGAAAAATTGCTTATTACGTTATTTTCGCGAACCTCATTGTTTCTTCCTTTGTGGCAAATTAATTTAGAACATGTAACGTTGAGCATGGTAAAAACTAATTGAAAATATGAAAAATGTGAAATGCTATTTCGATGGAATCCGATTTGAAAAATGTATCGAGAAGTCGATACATTTCATCGATTTCTTGTCGCGTCGGCAGAATTCATCATTCATTAAGCCTATATCAGACTAGAGATTAAGATTGAGATTGGATTGAAATTTGACCAACCAGAGCAAAGTTGACACTAAACTTGAGATTAGTTTTCTATATTCCGATTGGTCAAATTTTAATCCAATCTCAATCTTAATCTATAATCTGATACAGGCTTTAGGGTAGTGTCACGTGATAGGATAGATAAAAAAAAGCAAGTGCATCGTTACTTTGAGCATTATCCAATGCTCCGAGAAGATTTCCAACACAAAGGCCGCCTTCAGCGTTCACTTTTGCGTTTATTTATTTATTTTTTTTTTTTTGCAACGCGCTGCGCCGCGCACGCAGAGATGACACGGAGATGCTCGTGCTAATTTCCAAAGCGTGTGTACCTTTTTGTACGTATCAGCGATTCCTTTCGTTCATCGTGTTACGCATACGTGGCGAATTTCGAGATGGGTCTTTTACCGAGAATTATATGTTATCGTAGTTTATTACGATAGGAAGCATTTCAATGGCATCAATGTCGCAGCTGTACATTTTCAACTGCAATCCAAATGTTGCTTTCCAAATCCAAAATGAAGATTTATCAAGATATGTTTTATTATTCGACGTGATTACAAGATTTTAAATATCGCTATCAAAAAGATTAAGATTATAGCCGAATAAAGATGGTAAAAGATGGAAGATTCTTTAATCCTCGTGTCTGTCGACAGAAAACAATATCTATAAAATTAATTTGTGAAAATAATTGCGGGTACCTCTCCCCCCCTTCTCTCTTTCTCACACTTTATTTATAAAATCTCTTATGGATTAATTTTGCGGAAACTAAAAATATATTGTCTCTATATTATGCATTGTCTATTGTGGCACATTATTAATACCTGAGATATTATTTGAAATGTACGTATTTTCAGTTTCTGAGTCTGCACTACGTTTTCGCATCCCCGCGTTTCGTCGCGATGAGAGTCGCTTCTCTTCTCTTGGAGCAGTTTGGTATAAATAGACGTAGTACTAGACATCGCAACGTATCCAAGACGCTTCGGGAGCGCGGTAATTCGGGCAACTAATGAAATAAAACGTGTAAAGATAAATCGATGATCGAATTATTCTACTTCCCGAAAAACTTCCCCTTACGAAACTGTTTACATGTCTTTAGTTCCATAAATCGTAAGCATTCTTCGATCAGTTTGTTATCTGCGATAGGATCCTATCGCACAAATCTCACACAAATCTTTTTTTTTGCGAGGAATTTCCTTTTAGAGTAAGTAAATTTTTTTTTTTTTTTTTTTTTTTCATAAATAGAAACGCGAAAAAGACGGAGATATTGGACGCCACGCTACAATAAAAAGACGCGTCTCGATGTAAATGGCGGAATCTGTTCTCTTTGTCGTTTACGCTGACACATGTATCAGTTCGGTGGTAAGCAACTTCCAACTAACTTGCAACTTGTATGCCGTTGAAAAAGAAAAATTATAAAACTCGAAATTTGTCGCGTAAGCAACGAATGTTATGCGATAACTAGATGAGTCGAGCTTATCGTCGGACCGCAAAATACCGCGATATTCGATCAATACCGTATGTTCGACGGCGTGCACACACGCAAATGTACACCACGTTGCAAGGGACGTTTGGCGGTTTAACTGCGCCGCTGGGCGAGCGGAAAAATGGAAAGGACGATTCTCTAAACAGAGACGGGAATAGGGAACGCGCTCATACCCGTATATACGGACGGGCTTGAGTGAGCTGAGGGGATTGGCGGTGAGCAACAACAGGGGCAACGGGATAGTAGCTACCTGAGCCATCTGAGAAACCTTCGGAAAATTCAGCTAAGCATAATGATAGATCGCTGGCACTTCTGTATCAAAACTTGAGTTGCGAATACAGCTGTTGGGAAAATTTCGAACACTTTTGAGAGCGACGAGAAAATATTCCGACAATGCCAACGAGAGACCGTTGTTTCTCGCCGTTTTGATGCGATATTATTCAATTCCGTATTTTATCGATCTCTCCAGAAAATATTGTATAATTCTGACCTATGTATAATTTGTTTCATATTTACATTAATATTGGGTTTTTCTTAATAATGGATTTTTCTTTTTATGTTTTAATTATGATAGTAAATACGTATGTTTATGGCAACTTTTTCCATTTAATCGTCTTTTCTAATTTATCGTAAAATTCGATAACGCTAATAAAAGTAGAATTTTTAGACGATATTTTGTCTAGATATTTAATAAAAAAATTATAATAAGATAATTACGCCTAAATAGCGAGACATACCATATTATCCAAATAATTAAACATACTAAAGAATTGAGAAATTGTGTACTATGATTGCGTTTCTCTTTACAGACTTTGTGTTTTGCAATTTATTTTCACAAAGAGGAAATGGCTGGTATCGAAAAAAGGGCACTCTTACGTGATGTCAATCCACATATAATTTGTCTACTATGCCGGGGCTACCTTATAGATCCTACAACTGTAGTAGAGTGTTTACACTCCTGTAAGTAAAATTGAGATTTAAGTAGTTCAAATTTCTCTATTGTATCAACAGCAATGATTAATATGCTATAATTTTTATTATTTAGTTTGTAGAAGCTGCATCTTGAAGTATCTCAAAACTGCAGCGTATTGCCCATCATGCAAACATGCAATCAATCAGGCGAAACCAAATATCAAGTAGGATATCATAGATTTTGTTAAATAGTTTATACAACAATTTACGTTATTTGTACATTTATAGTAATAATGGGGATATGATTAGATTATTATTTCTGAAGATTATTTTTGAAGATCGCGATCTCTTTGTAGAGCTGACCAAACATTACGAGACATCGTAAACAAGTTGGTACCCGGATTACATCATAAAGAAATGCGAAAGAGGAGGGAATTTTACAAGAAGCATCCCGAAGCTGGTAATTGGTCTTTCCAAGATGATTTTCGCTTAGATTGTGCACATGCATGTCTGATATTCGTGATTAACGAATGACATTCTAAATGTTAAATAGTAAATATTGAATTTTAATTCTCAAATTAGCGATGATGGCAACGCCGGAGCAACGTGGCGAGGATGTAAGCGGATGTTTAATATTTAGTCCAGAGGATGTAGTGAGTTTGAGTTTGGAATATTTACTGCCGGGAAAAGATCCATTGACTATATTGAATACCAACGACATAGATACAAACTCGAAAAATGTCAATAATACTGATGATGATAACAATAATTGCAATGGTAATATTACTAGTAGAAGGTATCTGCAATGTCCGGCTCTGGTAACTGTAGCACACTTGAAGAAATTTATAGCGATGAAATATAGCGTTGACTTAACGAGATATACCATCGAGATTGGCTATCGTCGTGCGACACTTGCCGAAAACTTGACTCTCATGGACATTGCTTATATTTATACGTGGAAAAGGGTTCGTATCATCTCACTAATTTGTTATTTAAATACCCATCTTTTCGATTTTTTGATTTTGAAAAATAATTAGTAGATAAATTTGGTCATTGTGACAACAAACATTATAAGCTAAATTATATACGCAGCATGTGTCTGTTATAATTATATTGTTCTATAATTAATATTTTTTTATATAAAAGGATTTTTCTATCATTTTAATTTCATGTAGATTGCACCGATGAGGTTTTTCTATCGAGTAGTACAACAAAGACTAGAAGCACCGTTGCATCAAAGACCATCGACTCCGGGACTCGGAGCTCGGGACTGTTTGCCACCAAATGAAACGCGGGACGATAGTAAACTAGACAGTAGTCCCAATTTAGAAATCTCTAGAGCAGATATTAAATCTATGAGCGACAATGTTGAGACGACAGCGTCAGCAAAAGATTTAGATAAGATTGTTAGTGACGGGATAATCTCGCCCGTGAATCGCAACCAAATGACAACAGTGGAGAAAAACAAAGCAGACGAAATGATAGTGACGACTATGCCCACAACATCGTCGACGTTAACGACAATAAACTCTACAACAGCAACGAATGCATCTACCTCATCAGGAATGAACACGTCTCTTTCAACGACATGTAACGATTCGAACAAGCAGATAAAGAGTCCAATTAAGATACTGAAGAATTCAGACGGAAGATACGAGGTGTTAAAAAGTCCGCCCGGTGCTACGCCCGCAACGGACGTCAAGAGTTCTACGAGTCCTAATCCCGAGTTTAGTGTCGTGAATTCTAATGGTGTAAAGATAACGTTGAAACAGTGTTCACCGCCACAAAATAGTAACACGAAGAAACCAAAAGTCATCAGTAATGTTCTGCTGCGTTGCGCCCAAATAGAAAAAGACATATCGCAGCCGTCAAGTGCATTAATAATCCAGCAATTGCAACAACAACAACAACAGGACAAGGATAAACTTACTACGAGTCCGATGTTGCCGAATAAACAGGAAAAGCAACGGCGTAAAGTAACCTTTATGGATCGATCTCCGACATCTGAGAAAGTTTCTCCCACTACCAGTGTTACAATGCCGAAAACTGCATTGAAAAAGCCAGCCGAGCAACAGGACAAGAAACAATTCTTACAGGGTTTTCAATTGACCGCTAGAGAACCATCAACACCGGAAGATAGCAAGTTAAAGTCTCCCGTTCGAGACATTAGCGTTGCGATAACAAACACCGTTAAATCTTTTCAAAAAAATAATGCGATCTCAAAGATGGAAGAATCTTTTAAGAAAGACTCTGATGAAGTTAAGAAGAAGAATAACATTGAAAGCACCGTCTCGAACGCGAATAATAGTATTACCACGACAAATATGATTACGAAACGCGTTGCTGGAGTACCTGTTAACTCACGAACACACACATACAAAACCGACGACATAGATGGACACGCGAGTAATTCAGGAACGAGTCTAAACAGCACGAACATCGAGAGCGGAACTCATACTGCCCAGACAGACGTGTACACCTTCTCTAGTGATCCGCCGATTCCAGTTGGAGCGGTCAAGAGGAAGTGTCCTCCGGGTGTACCGATTGCTGATTTGAAGCGTCGGAAAACATCGCAGAGACAAGAAATTAACAAAAAACCAAATTCCCCATACAATTCCATTGTTAATAAGCTATCGCGTACTTCTAGCATGGAGCATGCAGTTTCTATAAGCAGAACGATCAATGTGGTGGGAGATCACGATGCCGGATTAAATCGCGTATCCAACGTGAATAACACGAAAACATCAACTGGTCCGTTGCTTTCAAACGATACTAGAGATTTGTTAGTGGACGGCTACGGTTTGAATATTCCGGCAAGTTTGAGCATAACATTGACCTCGCCCAAATCTCCAGGATCCTCTGGACAATTCGTCGAATCTAACGATTCTAACGACAATCGGAAAACTGCATTGGGCAAGGTAAATCCCAGCATCACGTTGAACGACCGTTCGGTTAATCCACACGTGTTGAAAGCTCTGAAGACTGGACAGATCAAAATGCCAACTCCATCGAAAGTTAAATCAATAGCAGTAGCGGCGGCGACAAAGCAGACGATGACCACAGTGACCGATCGTGGAGAAGTAACGAATCAACAACGTACAACGACACTAGCCACCAAACGGAAAAAAGAATACGAATCCAAGGACATTCTGGACTTGAGCGGAGGCAATAGGAAGATGGATATACATCCTCTGAGAATTCCACAGCCGGTGTCGAAACTTAATAAGACTAGTAAAGTTACGGCAAGCAGAGACAATATGCAGCCAGGAAGTATTTCCGACCAAGGTCAAGTAGTAACGCTCACGGGTGGTCATAGATATTACCGGGCACCGCCAGGCTCTCTGACACCCGCCGCTCATCGTGTCAATGATTGCCCGTTACCATCATCGCCATCGCGTATGCCTGTCTATGCGCCGTCTTTCGGTAGCATCAATCGATCAAGCTCGGATCTCTCGTCTATCTTCCCAAGTCTACCTTTCTATGCTCTTCAACAGGCACCGAATCTTCAGCAGTTTCAGCAGATGGATACAGCACGGTTAAGATTACCACTGCGATTCGTTGAAGAAAGTGGAGCAATATCCGCGATTGGAAGTGGTGACAACACTAATTCCAATATTAGTAGTATACCGGGGAAAAGTCACCTAGCCGCTCAGTGTGCACCTGTTAAGCCCCCGAGATCTTCTGTAGCACCCTTAGCAGTTCCTATTAACAAGCAACAATCCACCGAAAAAGCCATAAATATTAGTGTTAACCGGACAGTCCCGGTCGACCCAAAGCCTCTAACTTTTCATAACAACGAAACACTCGAATCCACGAACGAAACTTCTCATGTTCAAAAGAGATACTCTTCGAGTGTTGAAAGCACAAATAATAGATTGTCGTCGCGAAACGAATGCGTGAAGAATAATGATCGAGTTATTAATGAAACAATTAGGGATTCGAGTGTTCAGTCTAGGGACGAAACGATCAATACTGATAATTCGGTGCAACAACAGGAGCAACAGTCTCGCGAAGCAATGAGTCCTAATATCGTATCATCAACGGCTTCACCGTCGCCACCTCCTGGCAATGTTGACATAACCGTTAGGAATAAAGGTAGTGCTAACAACAGTAATACTAACATCAACGATAGCAACGATTCGAATGGAAGTAACAACGCGACGTCTGGTCAGACGAAGAGCACCGACTCCAATGTGATGTGCAACAAATCGCCGGATAGTCCGGATTCTAGTTCGATCACAGTAGAGAATTCGGGGATGAGCAAGGACACAAACTTGACGGAAATGCCGACGGACACCCAGACGTCGCTGGACACGACAAAAACCTCGGAATCTGTTATAAATCCAGACAACAATACTGTCGACAATTCAACCGCTACTAGTGACAAAAATAAGTTCAATAAATCAAAGAAAAGTGAAATCGCGAAACAATTGACTTCTGTGCAAGAAAAACTGCTAGCAGTTTTTCCTTCAACTGAATGGGAGAAAAATCCCATAGCGGCTAGACATCTGGGAAACTTTCTTTTAAGTTTAAATCAATCGATAAAGGATCCACAGAGAGAAGATGGATCCAAGACAGAGAAAATCGATCAGAAATCCATCGGTAGTGACGATGAGAATCGGTAATGACATCTTCGGTCATGAAAATAAGAGATTTTCCAAGGCAGTTTCGAGCGATTGTAACAAATTTTACAAAATTTCAAAAACGTAATATTTAACATCAATGTAACAACATAGAATTTTATAAATTTGAAACGAAAATTTTCAGTTTCTTTTATCTTCATTGATTATAGGCTGGAGGTTTTACTGAATCGTGTATTTAGTTATCTAGTTACATACGTAAAAAAACAATGGTGAAAAAAATATGGCAAGCCGAGCACAGATAAACTCTGAAACACGGCCATACGAGCTGAAAGATGCATAAAAGTATTTTTAACTGAGATGTATACAATTACTATAATATTAACACAATATGAGGGGAGAAACAAATAAACAGCATTACAAATCATACGATATATGTATATTTTAGAATATGTAGTAAAGAGTAGTAGACCGAGAATCTTATTTTTTCAACTTTTTTAAAAATAATTTTTACACATTGAAATAATGTATATCTAACGATTTACACATATTACACATACTACTAGAAAACTTGAAACGTTTCTGGAAGGAAGAACCTATTGTTTTAATCTGAGACTTTTCTTCAATCAATTATATAATTCATTAATTGAAGTAGCTTATCCCGCAAATGAGCTATATCTCGTACATCTTAACAACCAGCATGCTTTCAGCATTTACTACTACATTTACTAATTTTTCTTTCGACCCGTCTGGTCAATAATTTTATTATTATCTGTTAACACTAAGTTTTGACCTCTGGTTTGGGTTCTTATCAAGTATATAAAGTTTACATATAACTATGCAGATGGCACAATGATATCTGAAATCAGTGACGTCTCTTCGTGTATGACACGTTTACATAATACTGACGTTTAGTAAGCAACTGCGTTATAACTACGCGAGATAGAACCAATGTCAGGACATACAACAGTAAATAATAAATAAATATATGTCATGTGTCAAATAATAAAATTACATACAACATTACCAATGTGTTGAACAGTAATAACAGTTAGAACTGCAGGATATTCAAACTTCAAACATAGTTATATATAAACTTTACACTTGATAAAGATCCAAACCAGAGATCGAAACATATAGTATTAACAGATGATAATAAAATTGGCCAGATGAGTCAAAAGAAAAATTGAAGTCCATTTATTAATATTCACTGGCAAAGGAGAGTTTTGTTGAATTTACTACTAAAGTTGGATCTTTTAAAACACCATTTGATTGGCCCAATAATCATCCAATTAATAATATACAGTCCAATCTCTGTATTCTTAACTTATCGGGACCACTTTCTCTCAGAGAAATTATTCTATCCTTATTCTAATAACATGTGCAAAGAATGAATTTGTTGAGTCTTTCTATATATGATTACATGTATGGTTACACATAATTATAAATAATGTATGTGACAATTATGAAATAGTAAAAAAATAACGCAGAAAAAGATATTAAGAATACGGAGATATTAGGAATGTAGAAACACTGTCTGACTCTAAGTGACAGAGATGGCGTATTTACAATTATATAAAAAAATAACAAAGAACCAAAGGTAATCCAAGCGGAAGCAGATTGTAAACCGTACTCGCATCCAATATTTCGCGTATTTTCTTTAATATAAATTCAAAATCATCTACACGACACATGTCACACAATTTTCCTAATAAAACTTACTAATTCATATCAAGTGCTAGAAAATTGAAAATTTCAAGCATTTTTGATCTTCCATTTTATACTTAGCTCACTGTCAGATTCTGATTAGAATGTAGATTCGAATCCGAGAAGCAGACATTTAAAAGTTGAAGATAACTATTGCAAAATTCAAGAAATATTTATCAAGAAACTACAATTTTTTAGACAACGCATTTTATATTATTCTTATATACTGTATACATATAAAGCAAATTTATGAAGAATGAATATTCGCAGGATTTTTTCATAAAATTGTGAATTGTTAACAAAAAATCATATTTTATGTATCAAGCTTTTATTATATCTTATCTACCTACAGTATATATTTTATTACATAATGTATTATATAATATCGCACTAAATTAGCTACGAAGATCATAACATATGATGCGAATACAGTTTCATGTAATATATACAAATTTGAACAATATTCTTGGATGAAGAATCTTTCAATAAAGTGCTATTGTTAGTATCTTATTATTTTTTATGTTACGTTTTATGTATTAACATACGTAATATCGATACGTTGTATGATAATTGTTGTATACATTATGTGCTCGCACACAATGCGTTTGTATTATATTAATTATTGTATTATTTTGGAATTGTACATATTTATAATTATTATATAATATAGCAAGAGAGCGGGACAAGTTCTTGTCTCGAAATTCCTGTTACTTTATAAATCAAAAGTTGAGTGCATTTCTTGTATTTAAGTATTTTAAGTAATTTTGAAGACACAAATAAGGTCGTGTAATAAAAATAAATATAAAAAGAGATCATCATTCATGTCATACCTGAACATACAATAATGAAGTCTAAACATCCATGTTATAAACTCATTAGAAGCAAATTGCGTTCCTGTTGTAAATGTTTCAAAACAAATGTGCTTTTTATTTCTCATTCACGTGTTATCATGTGACAAATAAAACGATGAGGAAGCTTGTAAATATATTTTACATTACATTTATATACGAACATTCGACCAGTTCACATTATGGAAATTTTATTGTGTAATCTGTACAATTCTTGTGTAAAACTTATGTTGCATCTTTTTTAAATAAATTTTCTTTCAAAGTATTTTTTTGTATGTCTCTCGAATCTTTATAAGCAACAGTTAAATATAGACCATTATAAATTGTTGTCCTTTTATGCGTGTATCCTTGTATTTGTTTTTTTATACGCTCATGTTTGTATCAAGTGTAATTTAAATTCCAATCTGTTTTGATTGTTTTGGAAGTCAGGTGAGTTTTAAGAGTTCACAGTTCTCGCGGATTGAGCAGCGTCACCATAGACGTCATTTCTGTCATATAATCACTGAGATAGAGAATTGCGACAAATAATAGAGGATATTCTTGCTAGCTAGCGTGGCTCAGTTTACAGACTAGTTTAGCTGTTTATAACAATAAAAAATTATTTTTTATTTTTGAAATATAAATTAGGAATAATACATATGATAGGAGATAGCGTGTGAGGAGTCGACGCAATGACGGAGTGCTCACGCACACTACTCTCACTGATATCCGTCCGGCTAAAGAACAGATGGATGTTAATTGGATTGAGTGTACTTAATTATTGCTTTATTAAGCGTTATAGAAAAAAATGGTTCTTTTCAATTTAATTTTGGATAAGGAATAGTAATTAGTATATAATAGTAATAGATAAGTTATATAATTAGTCTTCAAGAAATACTCTGCACATTAATTAAATGTAAAATTTTATATATATATATTTTTTTTTTATAGAAATCTTTTTACGTACCATCTTGTAATTTATTCTGCACTTTTATAGTACAAACACGACATTACATGTCATATTTTTATATACATATTTTTATATTGCGCTTCATACATGTTTGAATTGGCGGTAGTCACGAATGGTGGCCATTGGTAGAATTGAAGACTCTAGACCAATCACAATATTGGATTTGAGAGTCATACAGTTGTGTTTTTTGAACGCAGCTACATTTCGAAGTTACACTTGTGTATCGCAGTAACTTTTTTTCTTCCTGGTTTGGCGTTACCGCTCTGTATTCTACGTTATAGGTTATATCGCGTCGCGAATCTTGCAGTTACGGCTTGTAAGATATTCTGTGAATTAATCGAGCGTTTTCGAGATGAACACGAAGGAGAATTCGACGGCGCCGACGACGAAGAGCACGAACGCGTCGAACGCGCTGAACGCGAAACCCTACGGTAAGATCGTGTTGACGTTGCAAAATTGTCTCCTGCCTGAGGAGAAGCTCAACTCCACCCCGTCGCATTCGGATGGTCTTGATGCGGAAACCGAAACGGACTTGCGGATACTTGGATGCGAGCTCATACAGACGGCCGGTATTCTGTTAAAATTACCGCAGGTGGGTTTTTCACACGTCAATGTAATCCAAGTTCAACCCTGATTCGAATCATTCTAACTTCGATGTCTCTAGACGCTAGAATCTTGAGATGTGGTCTGCTTTCTCAATCATGTGTCTTTACGTTAATCGTTATTCCAATTTCGCACCTTTAATTTATTTAACGTACACGCGAACATTATTTTAGTTAATTTTTTCAATTCATGTTACTGCAAAATGCAAATGTATATTTATAGTTTATACGTGCCAACATTTGTTTATAATATATATTTTTTAAAGTTTTACAAAAACTTTACATCGATATATATGGAATTAAAAGAGGTATATGAATTGTAGATTTTGCTAAATCTTATTAAAAAATCTAATATTTGCATATAGAATTTTATTTTCTTGATCGTTTAAACATTTAAAATTAAAGCAATTTTATCTAAACATGTGATCTAAACATCTGATACATTGCTTAATTTTTTAAATAAAAAGTTATTTGTTATTGCGGTTGCTTTAACCCTTTGCGGACAGAACTTACAACTGTATATCGTTCATTCAATACAAAACTGACAAAAATAGCTCAACATGTATGTACCTTTCCAGAGTCTCGATTTCCAGAGTGACTAATATAAACAAATGAGAGTGACGACGTACATGCTGGATTTAAGTCGACATGTGCTGCACGGCAAAATCCAAGTGCAGCAATGGAAATATCTCTGCTTGTGTCCCTAAAGGGTTAAATATTGTTGATATATCAAAAATTATGTTACAAAATAGTGTGATCTAATCCTTTTCGTTTTTTTTTTATTTATTTGTGTAGGTTGCAATGGCTACTGGGCAAGTGATATTCCAACGGTTTTATTATAGCAAATCGTTAGTTAGACACAATATGGAAACAACTGCAATGGGTTGCATCTGCTTAGCCAGCAAAATCGAGGAAGCACCTAGGCGTATCAGGGATGTGATTAATGTTTTTAATCACATAAAACAAGTATCCAGCCAAAAGTAAGTTGCTTTATTATTTTTGTTTTACAATATGAATTAAGCTTATAAAAACTAAATAGCTCGAAAAGTAGGAAGAATCCAACTGCACAATTTATTTCAGAGCGATACAACCCGTGATTCTCGATCAAAATTATGTAGCTCTGAAGAATCAGGTGATCAAATCGGAGAGAAGAGTGTTGAAGGAACTTGGTTTCTGCGTTCATGTAAAACATCCTCACAAGATCATAGTTATGTATTTGCAAGTATTGGGATATGAGAAGAATCGCACACTGATGCAGCAAAGCTGGAACTACATGAATGACTCATTGCGCTCCGACGTGTTCTTGCGTTACCAGCCAGAAACAGTGGCATGTGCGTGCGTTTATTTGGCTGCTCGTCAATTGCAGCTACCTCTACCCACATCACCCGCTTGGTTCTCGCTATTCGGAGTCAGCGAATCGGCAATTAGAGACGTGTGTCGACGTATATTACGTCTTTACTCGCGACCTCGCGTAAGACCCGAGCAATTGGAGAAGCGCGTCGAGGAATTGCGACGTCAGTATGAGGAAGCCAGAACTAAGGCGCGTGGCGGAGACATTGATGGACATACGCCGAGTCCACCATTGCCGAAACATCACAACGCTTGGGGTGGATTCATCAGTCGTAGTGGCACGCATGCAGCTCCCGAAAGAACAAAATCACCTAGGTATGATAACATCTTCAATGAGATATTAAAAATATAAAATAATAAATAACAAATAAGGATAAACGCACATCGTTACATATAGAAATATTACAATATTCAATTATTTTTAGTTAAATACGTAGTTAAAGTTATATCGATTTTTAATTAGTAGTGTATTTATTTTCTTTATTTTACAGATTACAATAGGGGTGTCATGTATTATATTTTCTAGTTTAATTTGAAAAACAGCAATGTGATCATTATCACTCGTAAAATTTTATATTGATTTCTACGATACAAAAGTTTATGAATAAGAGAAATTTCTATTTTTTTTACACATATATTTTTCAAACACTTATAAGAAGATACTTGTAAGAATCTCTAAAATATTCTAACGTATTTCAGACGCTCAAAATCTCCAAGTACCTCCCCATCGCGAGGTGAAGAAACAAAGTATTCCAGTAAGCGAAAAAAGCATAGCAGAAGTAGATCCCGAAGTCATAGTCATAGTAGGTCTAGCAAACCCAAAAAGACACAGCGAAGACGATCAGGTAGTCATAAATCATCACGAAGATCGCGTAGTTATAGATCACGAAGTCGTTCACGAGACAGGGATTTGGAGAAATCGAGCAAACACCGTAGTAAGCGTAATAGACGGCTACACTAAATACTGACATATATAACCAGAAATTATGTTACGTTATGTTATGTTGCGAGATATGAATTAAATCATGGTTATAATCAACTTGTAATATAACAGCGAGACTATAGGCTTACTGTAATTCTTGTAGTTTATTTCAAAATTAATATTCAGTTTTCCGAAATCTTTGATGAATTTCATAATTCGTAATTGTCACCAATAATATATCGTACGTTACAGTCTTGCAAGCTTTATCTTAGCATTTTCATTGCTTACAGGTATGTAATTTATATTAAAAAATATGAGGCCGACAAATGTGTCATTTCTTTTTTTAAATATTGAGCTAAACGTGTAAAACATTTTCTATGTTATCACGAGTTCATAGAAATTTGTTTTCTGAAAAAAGGACAAAGATATATTTAATTCTAAAAATATCTATAACATCATGTTTTATAACTTTTATAAATTTTTATAATAACTGACAAATTGAAAAGATGTTTAATGGGAGTGATGTGTCACAAGCAGCATGTGTATATGATTAAGTATTTATGATTCCACTTTTAAAAATTATAAGCATCTTTTTCTTTATCTTAATTGCTTATTGTTATTTACTACAAGAAGATTAAAATTTTAATAGTCAAATACGTATCGTTCTTAAAAGAATATTAATTTAATACAATTACATTTCGTAAAGCTGCCATACCTCGAGTAACCTTAAGTAGTACAATGTTACAAGAAAGGTACGGAAATAAAAAATATTGAGGGAAAGTGTATCAAAAGTATGATAGAAAAGGAGAAAAGAAATAGAAAAATAAAATTTTATATTTGTATCCCAGGTTGTATCGTCTTAAAAAATCCTACGGGCAACGCCTTTTTCTTTTCAGCAGCAATCACTGGTGAAAAATCTAAGACTAGTAACTGTGGAAGAAGATGTACGATGTAACCCCTGTAACAAGGGACATCTTCAATCGGATTACCATGTAACGTCAGTGACCTGAGATTCTGTAATTTTCTAAGCTTTAGAGTGTCTGCGATATTTGCTATCTTATTGCCGTGCAAGTAGAGAATTTTCATGTTTGTAAACTTCTTTATGTCATCCCCAATTTCATTTATCTCATTGAAAGACAAGTCCAACCAACTGAGATACGCAGGCTCATCGAGAACTCTATCCACGAGACGTTGAAGACCTTCCATCGAGCTCAGTAAATTGTTGCTCAGCCACAACGTACTGGTTACATAACGGTCTTTAAACGTTCTTATCGGAGCTTTTCCAGTGCGTATTACTTGCGCACGTTTCTCCATTAATTCTATGAGAAGTAAAACAAAGAGATACATTTTTCCGCGAATGATTGCGTAACAAGAAGTACGAGCTATTAACGCTCATAACATTGTAGCCCTAGATATTAATTTGCAATAAAAAATTATCAATTCGCAAAATGACATAAATTAAAAAATGACAATTTCAATTTATGTACCGTCCATGGTGGTGGCCTTTTTAAACGATAAGTCTAATGGTGGGGCAACTAGCATTTCTTGTCGTTCGTTTCGTTTGTAATCCAAAGCATGATTTTGCGGAGGATAATGAGCGCTCATCGCGGATAATTGAATTTAATCGACAACTATCTGTTCTCTCAGATCACGAAAGAAACATTCGAAGTTCGTATCTCGCGGCTTACGCGGAAGTTCCATTTTAACTCGTGGTGGCGCTGAAAATTGTCCGTTCTTTTGAGAAGGGAGGTAGAACTCCCGCCCTCTGGTCAACAAATTGAATGTCGTCGGCAACGGTTCTCCGATAAACGAACGTTGAAAAACTCGAGTATCGTACGACACATTTTTCCGTTGTCAAAATGCCGAGAACCAAGCGCAACAGAACGGCGAGCAGCTCGGCGAAAGAACGCGACACGGCGATGAAGACCTTCGAGAGGCACGGACAACTCCGTATCGCCAAGATGGAACGCGACGCACAGGCGGATCTAAAGAGTTTCGAGACCTTCATCGAGGTTATAGTTTCCCGCTTACCGGCGGAAATTCGTCAAATGACATTGGGCGAGTTAAGTAATTGGCAGGATCACGACATTCAAAAGGAGAATCGCAACGATGCGATGAGCTCGTCAGTCAAGGACCGTAATATGCAACCACCCACCGTCCCTAAACCGAGAAAAGTGAGCAAGACTGCTAAACGTGCCACCGCCGCGTCTGACGATGGGTACGCGACCGAAGGTACCAGCGTGGGCAGTACGTCGCGGACTGCTAAAGCACAGGCTCAGGTATCGTCGACTGTGAGGACACGCAGTTTTACCAGGTCAAGCAGAATTAAACTCAGCGAAAGCAACCAGAAAACGGTGACAACCAAGTGCAACAGCAAGAATCATCTAAATGAATCTTTACTGAAGACGAATAATTTTCAGACGCCAGCAGTGATGAAGCCTTTAGATAATGTATACAATGTGGTTACGCCAAAAGTCAAACCTAACACACCGTTGAATGTGCTGAGACGTCCACGTCAAGGAGAAATGGTCCTCAGCATGCAGGGCAGTCCACTATTGGTCTCCGCTGTTGTCGAGGAAAAAACTGCTAATATTAATGTACCTTTGGCTAATGGCAATGTAATATCCTTGTTGCCTCAAGAGGGATTGCGCATGTCAAATATTCCTCCGCTGGATCCTGAGACAATGAATCAATTGCAGACTCTTAAGAATCACATTGAGAAAGTTATTGCATTTAAGTAATAACAAATATTAGAGTAACAAATGTGTAGACTACTATATAATGTAATATAACAAATTATATATATGGCGTAAAATATTTTTATACTTTTATATATTTATACTCGCAAGTGAAAAAAGTGAACAAGTTGGAATGTTCCTTTACTCTCTTCTTTTGTGAAATTTTGAATAAATATCTTACGCATGTATATCAAGGACTCAAATATTATTTAATTACTTATGCTATTTCCTTTAAGTATAACACTTTGGCTCATGGGAAATGGTTCTTTCGTTATGATTGTAAATATTTATGAAGCTCATTTTACATTTGACACAATAAACGTTTAATAATTTCACACGTGTACATTTTTATTTCATATTTTTATTTTTAATGTAGGCATTTCCAAGGTAATGAGCGCGTAGTTTGAGCAGAGTAATTACATAGTTCATATTTTTTTTACTCTGGGACCAAACGAATCCCAGAAAGTCTACGTGAGCCTTTATAATACCTTAGACTCGCGATTTACTGGATGGGTGTTTTGCAAAACGCTTAAAATATGCCAGATAATCGCTGCCAGACAATCGCTTATCCATACGTATATAAGTTTACGCCGCGCCAATACTAATAAGATTATTAGAAGTACGGAATTTAATCGACTATATATATATATATATATATATATATATATATACACATTACATATATATATATATACATATATATATATATATATATATATATATATATAATATAATCAAATACAGAAGATAAACTTGTTGATATCTTAATTCCGTATATTAATTCTTGTGGTAATTTCAGTACTTCTATCTTTACTCTTTTTTAATCATCAGATTTATCCCTATACACCGAATATTAGATAATCGAATTAACATAAGAGTGGATACTTCCTTCAGACGTGTATAAACAAATCGGACGACTGAAAGGAAATTATGAGTATAAAAATTATTGCAAGAGTCATATATATGAAATTAAGAGATCGTGACAAGAGGATCTGCATCTTCTTGTAATTTTCACATTAATTTAATTTGTAATACAATCAAAGGGAGAAGAGAGATTGTCACACTTTCTTTAGGTGTACTGTTATCCCTTCTTTTAATACCGTGACCGTTTAATTCTCCGATGGCAAGTGATTAATTATATATTGTAATTTTGATTCAAGTGGAAACCATGTTCGTATTTTCCTTCGTGCAGTCGCTAAGATAAACGTATTGATTTTATTTGTCGTACAACAAAGTGTTCATGCGTGATTGATTGTCTATAAAATAAAAAATTTTTTAAAACTCGAGAACATGGGTCTGTTCTTTTCAGCTGCACTGCTGAATTAGTGCAATAAGTTAAAGTAAAAAAATTTATATATGTCTCATTGGGTCTGTTCTTTTCAGCTGCACTGCTGAACTAATGCAATAAGTTAGAGTAAAAAAATATATAAATGGGTCTGTTCTTTTCAGCTGCACTGCTGAACTAGTGCAATAAGTTAGAATGAGACATATATATTTTTTTTCACTCTAACTTATTGCACTAGTTCAGCAGTGCAGCTGAAAAGAACAGACCCTATGTCTCATTCTAACTTATTGCACTAGTTCAGCAGTGCAGCTAAAAAGAACAGACCCCATGTCTTGCCTACAACCCCTACAACCAATCGACAGGCTTGAAGAATTTGATGACAAATGAAATAGCATCCTTCCATTGGAGCAATCGAAACAGTCGGTAATGTCATCGTTCTTCAATTTTCTCCAGATCCACTGGATAATTACAAAGGGTGTTTACGACAGAAAGAAGAATGCATAGAGATATTAGACTAGAGTGCGCAAACGCTACTACTGCCTGTAAGTGGACGCGATAGAGGCTTAAGGCTGATTTATGCAGACCGTAACTGGTAATTTATGCCGTAAACTGTAAGAAATTGACCAATCACAGTTGAGTGTGAGAAGAATAATCGAATATAATTGGTCAATTTCTTACAGTTTACGGCATAAATTACCAGTTACGGCCTGCATAAATCAGCCTTAAGAGAAAGACGGATGCGAAAAGTTCCCTCTGTCTCTTTCTAGCGTTGTGATTAGCTCCAGCGCTTAGGTTCCACCGACGCCCAAGGTCTGTAAATGAAGGAACGGACTGGGTAAGGTCCTCGCCATATATGTAATACTCCTATATTGCTAGTAGAGCTTCGAGGACGGTGCAAACACTACGGCGCAGACATATATGAGCCTCTCTTTCTTCTCGAGTATTACAGCTTTGTGCGCATGCGTTGGCTTTTCTTAGACGACCAATGGAATGCCGTACAAATCAAAAGCGCGTATAAACGATTGTTGGTTAGACATCAACTTAGAGAATTTGATAACGGAATTGTCTTTTTGATAGCGTAGACATATTACACGTTAGTTCTAATGTCAAGAATATTAAATGCCCGATTGGTGAAATACATTGTTTACGCAAATCCATTAACGCATTAGAAGAGGAGGGGATTAACAACCGCCCCAGCGACGCTTTACCGCATGCGCATAGCGCTGCAGAACTCCAGAAGAAAGAAACGAATATACGTCTGCACCGTAGTATTTCCACCTCTTCCACTCATTGCTCAGATAGGATACTAGCAATATAGGAGTATTATATATATGGTCCTCGCATGGTCCGCCATTTTTGAGCCTGCCAGTTTGTATTGGTGTATATTAATATAGCTATTAGTTGTGTAAAGCCGACGGCACACGATATGATTTTTTGTAGTAGATCGCATACGAGCGAGAGAAAGCGAGCGTCTTTCGCTCTCTTTCACTCTCGTGCTTAGTGGCTAACTCGTATGCGATCTACTACGAAAACTCGTATCATGTGCCGCAGGCTTAAGAGAGTAAAACACGTCCTAACATAACCTATACATAAAACGAGAACAATTAATTTGTATTTAAATTGACATTATTTGGTTAATCAAGGGTTCGATTGTGTACATAACTTGCTCACTTTTATAATTTTCATCCAAGTAACATGATACACAATCGAATACCCTCTGCTGAGCCTCAGTCACCGCCATATTCGTGCCAAATCGGGTGAAGTGGATGTAAGGAATTTACCCAGTCCGTTCCTCCATCTGCAGACCTTGGCGACGTCCGAGAGGGGAGAAAGCAAACGGCTAACCATGTAGCCAATCACAGCACTCGGCTAGAAAGAGACAGAGGGAACTCTTCGCATCCATCTCTCTCTTAGCCTCTATCACGGGATTCGGCCTCTTGCGCACTCTAGTCTAATATCTCTATGACTATACTAGACAGCAGGGCATATATGTAATACTACTATATTGCTAGTCACGTATCTTCCCAATAAGCGGCATGAGCGTTGAGAGAGCGAGATAGAAAATACGGTACGCATGCGCATGTGTGTCTAAGTACATGAACTGTACATGCGCAAACGTTCAATGTTGAACGCGTCTACTAACTATGCATACAGGCATATGTAAAGGCAGAAAGTAATATAAAAAAGTTGCGTTTATTATATAATACGACTTATTGAATTAATATTATGATAAGAAAAAATGTATAAATAAAAAAAAACGAGATACATCATCTGTTTCTTACAATCCGCAAACTTTAATCAATTTTTTTCGTATTTCTGCTTTCTTTGGAAATCTAAAAATAATAATTTAATTATTGTGTGTGAACGATCGTGTATACTTAATCTCATTATTGTCATTAAATTTACTTGTGCAAAGAAATATTTTTAGCTTGCCCTGTTTGCCTTTTACTTTTACACTTGTAGCACGATCGCACCATTATTATTATTTTTTTATCACTTTTTATAACTTTTTATAACAAATAAAAGTAATAAAATCACAGTATTCTATACTTTGACAGAAGTATCAAGAATTACACGATTTTATTAGGGTTAAGCTGGCTCAACGCGAGCATGCGCATTTGCGTCAAAGTACACGAATTGTGGGAGTGAGAGGTTGATATATGTCTGTCCCGTGATGATTTCGTCAGCTTTTCAGCAGTGTTGGCAATATAGTAGTATTACATATATGCAGCAGGGCAAGTATTATACATGCGGTATTAGACATGTATTATACATGGTATAATACAGTATAATGCAGTATAATATAGTATAATACAGTATAAATTACTGTATTATACTGTATAATACAGTCAAAATATGTAAAAAACCCCTAGAAAATGGTCGAATGACCCAACCCTGGACCATGGATCTAAAAAGATATGGATGGAGTCTATAGCAAGGGGGCTGTGAAATTTGCGGTAAGGGGAATGCATAGTGCTGTCTCTTTCTGTAGGTAACCTTCGGCTTTGTAACGAATGTAACCGAAGATATCCGAACTGCGCATTGCGTCTTGTACAGTTTATATATCATAACTCCTTGTAGACGCTTTAAGGTGCAATTTCACGTAGCGTCAAAACGCTAGCGGCTCTCCCCACTTTGGCGCCCTTGGTCGACGCGTCGTTTTGCCGCTTGAAGTTCGGAGAGGCTCAACTCGAGCGAAAAATAGACGTGTTTGAATCGTTTTAGTTGTATCAACAATTTCAAAAAATTAATATGTTAAATTTTAACATTTACAAACCTTAATGTTATTATCAAACGTTCTTTCGGTTGTATGGGCTCTCGAATAACATTTTCTTTTATCAATAGCGATCCAACAATAGATAACAATTCCTCCAATTGTGTTGCGGACATTCGGAAATAATTGTGGAATCGTACTCCATTCTCTATGGTCAGTTTAGGAATTGACACATAATAAAAACTGTGCTCTGGACGATCCTTTAGATATGGTGCTACCCAGTATTGCTTCTTCCTATACGGTTTCTTTTTATTTTCTTGCAATTTTCGCATAATTGCACACAACACCAGTATTCGTCGTTTCTTAATCTCTTTAGCTATTACTGACGGCAATGTATTTTGTAAGGTTGACGATAAAATACTGTTCGGACAGTTTAAACGCACTTTGACACGCATCCTTATTGTCAGTTTTATACACGAATTAAATCTATAGAAAAAATTTAAAAAATACAGAAAATACAAATCTACAGCGATTTGTCGCTCCATGAAAAAGTAGCGGAAGTTTAGCGGCTGGCGTTTTGTCGACAACTCTATTGAGGGGAAATGTATCACAGAATGGGGAGAGCCGCTAGCGTTTTGACGCTGCGTGAAATTGCACCTTTATATAAAATAAAATTGACGTATTCAAGAGTTAGCTAATATGGGATATATAATCTTTCGGGAATCATCGGATATGCGACGGAAACATAGGAAGGTTACCTACAGAAAGAGACAGCACTATGCATTCCCCTTGCTGCAAATTTCACAGCCCCCTTGCCAGTATACACACTTTAGACTCCATCCATATCTTCTTTAGATCCATGCCCTGGACAGCATTGATTTGTCACAAATCATGATAGTTCTAGATGGTTGTACTTATCATATATTTCAGCCCTAGTGGAAATAACTTCTAATCGAATTATCGTAAACACCCTTTAATATGTTTTGTCGGTGCCCTATATAACTGTAGCGATAAACAAACGGACCAATCACATTCGAGCATCTTCAAGATTTCTATCTATATAGTTTCGCGCATGTCTATGCTATGAGATCATTGATAAGTGTATAAATTCGACGCAGTTCTGTCTGTTCTGTTAAAAGGGGAGATTTTAGCGGAGATTCACAAAGATACCAAATCCGATACGTAAAATATTAAGATACGGAAGTGAATATTTCACCGTGTTTCTTCAAGATGGACCAAAGGAATCGCAAACAAATAGATCAGTGTTGCGAAAACATTGTGCCCGAAATTGACATGACGAAACTCTTGCCAAAATTGCTAGAATATAAAGTTTACAACAGGGATGACGTAAATATACCACGGTGGACGGTGAGTTTTAAAAATTATGCAGTAGCTGCATACATAAAGGAAAGCTCGCATCTTTAGCTATTGATATTGTCCTCCTCAATTTCTAATGTTTCTAATCCATAGCATTTGTTTTTTCTAGTTTTCAAGATTTAGAAAATAATTCATCCAAAAAAATTATTTACAATATATATTAAATTTATATCTTGAGAATGTAAACAAAGGATGTAACTATATGATATTTAAATTATGATATTAAGCTTGCATTCCAAAATGTCTTAGTTGAGGAAAATTTTACTCAATACTCTATAACTCACGTCACATATACTATAGAAATTGTGTAAAATTTTCCTCAAATAAGATGTTTTGGAGTGCAACCTAGGATACTACTATTATACATTTTTTTCATTAGTTTCTTATATGAGATACACAATTATAGCATAACTATGTAGTAGATGTAGATAAAGAATATCATTTGTGAATCATTTATGAAACATATGCATTCAGATAGTAAAGATGAAGAGTAGATTTAGATTAGATTAGAAATAAAGAAAAGAATTATTTTGAAATATGCTATATAACTATAAAAAGAGGGTAAAAAGACTAATATATAATGAACGAACTAATAACTGGATGATGTAAAAAATACAAAAACTTTACAAATAACAAAAGTGAATCGTTCGACTTCATCATTCGGGATAATATGTTGGTCCACACAGGTCAGTCCTAAGGTCAAGTTAGAGAACATCAAATTGAAAGTCCAATGTCAGATGTGATTAATGATGAAAAAGAATTTTTTTTTTTTCATAGAAACAGTCGAAAAATTGAAAGTGTAGTTGACAGTAATCTTGCAATGAACAATTGTTTGTTAAAAACTATACCCCTTGGTGGTTGGATACTGTATGTTGAAAAAACTCTGTATCTGTCTGACTGTTAAGAGACAAATTGATGAGTCTGAGTGGATTATTCGGTTCTTTTATTGTAATTATGTTATTCAATTGATAAAGAAATTTTTATTACTATACAACAACATGTATATTTAAATTGTCCTGTTTCCTGTATTTTTTTTACTTGTTGATGAAGATTGTGAAGTCGAAACGGTTCGCTTTTGTTATTGTTTATGATAAGCGTCTTAGATTTTCTATTGCATAATAAATAAATTACATAATAAATAAACATATAACGTACATTATACTGTACATTATATATGCAGATGTCTGATTACAGAAAAATCTTGAAACCCAAGACACAGTTAAAGATATATTGTTAACAATTAAAACACGAGGACCAAATGCATTTAAAAATTTGATTCTTAGTCTAAAAGAGTCTAACCATGAAAATGTAGCCAATATACTGGAAGGAAGAAATAACACAAGTAACAATACAAGGTAAATCTTAAAATGTCCTTCTTTTTTCTTTTTCCTTTGTTAGCTCTTAGCTTGATTCAAGATAGAGCCTCTCGCTGTAAGTTTATTTAATTTTTACATATGCAATAAATCATCCGAAATATTCAGAAATAATTATTTGTGAATTTTTTTTTTTAGAAATTTGTAAAATCTTATTTAAATTTACCATACTGACAATACATTTATTTGAGTTTTAGGCAAGAAGATCCATTGGATCATCATATTTTTTCTGATGAACCTTTAACAATAAAAGTACGCAAAGCTACAGAGTTCTTAGATCGTGAATATGATGTCATTGAACGATATCCTATGCGAAGTAAACCTCGTGGATTGGTTTTGATAATCACGAATATTCATTACGAATTGTCATGTGAAAAATATCACAGATATTCAGCAGGACATGACAAAAATAACTTGGAGAAACTGTTTAAGGATATGGGTTTTTTAGTAGTTACCTATGAAAATCTAACGGGACAGGTACATGATTAAATTGCAAAATATATACTTATTGACATGTAATTACATATTGACATTACGTGTAATTAATATATTGGATTAATCTAAGAATCATGCGATTAATGACATCGAATTTTATCTTTCTTTTTTATCAGGAAATGAGAGACAAAATTAAAGAATTTTCAAAAAGGGACGACCTAAGAAAGGTTGATTCGTGTTTTGTGATCGTTACAAGTCACGGCACGGAGGACGAAGAGAGTAATACAGAGATCCAGGGTACTGATTATCATAGCGCAAGCAGACAAGCAAACTATGAGAAAGTTTTGTGCACAGAAATCTGCGACTACTTTACTACAGAAGCTTGTCCGCAACTCGCGGAAAAACCAAAGATATTTATTTTCCAGCTTTGTAGGTACGAAACTATAATTTTCTATCATTTTATATTTTGTTGATTTCGTTTTCTTATTTTTTATTAAATTTAAAGGATCGAGGGAAAGTTATTGTTTTATGAAAAATGTAAATAAATATAAAATCTGTTTCTCATATGTTTTAATTTATCAATTAAAATGTTATATTTTCTATCTATTGCTTTTTCATATTTTTTAGAGGAAAGAAAAAACAGATGGGTGTTGCTCATGGCAGAATCACTACAGATACCTGTGTATCTGTAAAACCAACAGATGAACCCAATCTAGAAATACTTCATATTCAAACAACCAGAAATTATTCAGATATGCTTGTGGTTCAATCTACTTTACCCGGATATGTTTCTTACCGAGACTCCATAACTGGCAGTTGGTTCATACAAATCCTTTGTAAAACATTCATGAACCATGCTTGCACGAATCATATTCAAGACTTATTTAATATGGTAAATATTATGAAACATTAAATAAAATAATGATATAAACTAAAACTAATACAAAGATCTACATAACAAGATACAATTATTGTGATTTGTAGATTGATGCAGATTTGAAATTTCTCAGAACAATAAATAACGAGTGTCAGACATCGTCTATACAGTCACTGGGATTTAATAAACACTGTTACCTCAATCCCGGCCTTTTCATGGAATCGTGACGAAAAGAAAAAAGTATGATACCTTATTGCATAAGTGAGAATACGCAATATTTTCATACTTGATAAGAGTATTTAATGCATTTAATTGTTAGTGCCATTTTATATAAACGATGTATAGTCCGTAAATGAAAAGCAGAATTCCATGCGTATTATTAATCAGATGAATGTTCGTAGAGTGATCTTTTTCTCGTTCCTCTGCCGCATGTTCTATATAATCACATAAAACTGAAAATGAAGCAACGAAGGACGATAATAAGTTAACATGTGTTCAATGTCATTTTCATTCTACAAATATGTCATTGAGATAAGAGCCGAGACTGAGGAAAGTTTCACAGTAAGGACATTCAACTGCACAATATAGAATTTTATACTGTGAATGTGATGAACTAATATAATTATATAAATTTTTATATAAACTATACAGAGATTGTTTCTCTTACTTATTCCTCCTGTTTTTTCATTCTTTAACATACGTAATTATTTTGTTAAGAAATGTAATAACAATATTGTTTTGCATTAATCTATCGGAAAAAGAAGGGGAATGGTTTATTTTATTTTTGAATATTGCAAGCTTAGAACACAGTTTATTTCGAGCATTAGATAATGCTATATTTTATATAATTTCGTGTGTTTATCCTATTTTATGATTTATCGCGACAAAGCGTAAACATTTACAAAAAAGAATACTATTTATAGTTCACATTGTTTAATGCTGATTTATCTTCTAATCCTCTTATAGATAAATTACAAACGTTGCAATATTTACTTGACTATTCTAAATCCATTTTGACCATTTGTTTACATTCTGCTTATAAGTGCCCCAATTATATAATTGGCAGTTACATACGCTCGCTACACTGCACAAGTTTGTTTTATAACAGCTTTTATATATTTTATAAATTGATGCAAAGAAATGTATGTATAATGTATATAATGCTCAAATATCAAAATTTTATCGATAAAATTTAAAGAATATTCTTTAAATCCAAAATTATAAAATTTCTATTGTTAGAAACAATAGAATATATGTAACAATAACATATATGTATGTATGTATGTATGTATGTATATATATGTATATATATATATGTGTATATTGTGTGTGTGTGTGTGTGTGTATACACACGTGTATGTGTGTGTGTGTGTGTATTAGTGACAAACGAAACCAGTTATTATGAACTTAAATGTACGAATAAGTTAAGTATAATCTACATAATGTAATTTTGTAGAATTTAAGTGTAGCTATTGGTTTTATTTATAGTGCCATAATTGATAGAATAAATGATGGATTAATGTCAAGGCAATTGCTCGTGTCCGTATGACGAGGGAGGGGAGGGAGATGAATTTAACTTTATATTATTAAATTTCCGATTTATGTTTACGTTGAATTATTTCGCACATAGGTAAGTACAGCGCGTAAAACTATGCCTACTAGTATAAGGATTGCGCGTTGGATGAACGTGGCCGTTTGATCTTTTCCAGATTCTTGATGACAAGATCGTGCAGTGAACAATAACGATTACGCACTTCACACATGACAAGCCATAAGCTTACATATTCCTTCTCATCTAATTCTTGAATCGCTCTTCTATAATCGATGATGTGTGGGTATTTCGCGACTTTACTAACAATCTTTCCTCTAGAGATGAAATATCTACAAAAATAAGAATTAAAATTAAAAGCTTTGTGAATTAATTATTAATATATTAATAATGAATTCAAATATTAATTTAACAAGCATTAGTACATAAATATTGAATACAGTTATCCATATACATATAAATGCATCATTTATTCTTAATATTCAATTCTTTCTTAATTACCTAGAAATTTGATCAAAGAATGCAGCGGCTTCGCTTTCTACTGATTGAATTTCAGATAATGTATCTTCTTGAATAGATACACCGAAGTTGTTCCCATCCTCAATTTTTGGGATTAAAAAAGAGATCCACATTTTTAACTAGAAAGTTAAAAATAATAATTTTCGAAAATATTTAACAGATGATAAAAATGTTCAAAAGATCTTGGTATTAACGAAGAAGTAAAGTTCGTAAGTACATTTTTATAAAATAGGAGAAAATTTCAAAACTATTCTAATTTTTATTAATAAATTCATTTTATATTTTTACGTATATATATATTTATACTATCCCTTGTCATCATGAAAAAATATAAGCTTATATAGATTAATACACTTAACACTCACTAAATTGGAATCCTCCAAAAGTTGTCTAATGTAGGGTTTAACTATGTAAATCAAATCACACAACTTTTTATTGCATGGTACAGGGCCACTTGGAAGCACCATAACTTTGGTTCCACTGGTTTCTTCCGCATTATTGTCCAATTTAAGTTTTTTCGTAGCAGGACCATCTTCGGAATGATTAAGAATTATAGGGTCTGGAATGGGTACATTTAAGTCTTGATGTACATCCGACAGCTTTCGATTGCAAAATCCAGGTGTCTCCAATAATTCATTTAATTTAACTATTTTCTCAGGAAATCCCTTCACCAACAACTCTTCCGCCTGAATAAACATAAACAATAAGTATACACTGTAATTTGTCATTTTTTATATATATATATATATATATATATATATATATATATATATAGAGCACAATAATACATATCAAGTAATATTTACTCAATATAAGTAGTATCAATTGTAAATTTATTAATCAAGAGAGAAAAGTTACCTTAGTTTTAAGAGAATCCTTATATTCTTGAACCTGTAAGATAAACTCAAAAAATATATCACTTTGATAAGATGATTGTGTATCATAGATTGTACAAATAATAAATGTCTTAATCTTAATTTATACTTCTAACATAATATATATTTCACATGGTATATATGAAACTTTTACAACTATTAAATAAATAATTTATATATGATGTTGCAACAAACAGAAACAAGTAATATAAAAGTGTATCTATAGTATACCTGATAAATAATAAATAAAGACAATAAATAATAGTGTTATAATATGCAAACCATGTTTATTATATCTGTAGCTACCTCATTTTCTGTGTAACCGTGCAGTAACAAATTATTTGATTCATTCCTTGGATTATTAAGATTACTAGAAAATGTGGAAAACATTTACACAAAAATTGAACAGCAATTAAATAACAAAGATGAAATATCTGATAAAAATTTAGAAACTTTTAAGAATGTCTATAAATTTCAATTTGTATTATATGTGATTTTATGTGACTTGATGCAAATTTTATTTAGGTTATGACAAATTATTCAGTTGTTTGTCAAAAACAATACCTAATTTTTTAAACATAAAATTTTTAATATATAATAATAACCTATGAAGTTTTTGCATTATTAAGGAACAAATAAATTTGCTTCTTTCTTAGATCAGTACACTTTTATACACCAAAAATAAAAATAATTTTAGCTCTGCATATTATTTATAAATAAAATCATATCTTATGTATCCTATGTTTTTAAAAAGTACTAATGATAGAATTTAATAACTGTAGAATATCCTTAAAATATGTTAAGTTTAAATAGATATCATGCTGCACAATGTTCCAATAAAATTAGTTATAAATATCGACAAAATATCGTTTGTCTACGAGTTTCGCTTGAGCAAACCTAATTTATAAAATTGAAAAAAGCATATAATATCAAATTTGATAGATCATGTGTACCAAGTTGATTTCTTAGCATAAAGATTCATAATGTAGTATCTTAAAAAAAAATGATAAACAAACTCTTTGTCGGTAAGTGAAAGAGAAGAAATGAGTTTTACCGATATTAAAGTCATTTTAGAAATTGTTATATCATAAATTTAACAAGTTAGTACTGTGCTATACTCTGCACATGTGTATAAAATTGCTGCACGTAAGGCAGAAATTTATACAAAATTAAGAAAAAATATATCGTAATTATACCATACGTTATGACATAACGTATCGAAATTAACATCACTAGCATCATTTTTCTTTCACAGCGACGCTTGCGAGAAAGAGTTTGAAGTGTTTGCCAATATAACGAGCGACCACAGTCAGCACCACCAAATCGTTCATACCTAACGCTACTTATCAAACGGCGACTGTTGCAATATATCATCGAGACGAGACTCAGCATAATTCGACGATACATCTCCGAGTCTTATACACGCGCGAGAAACGAGCGTAAGAATGAAGCGCGTGTACGAATGAAGCAGCGCCAACGAAAAGAGGTTAAAGCCGCGTATGTTTTTTTTTCTCACGCATTCGACACTCGCGGTTCGCAATTACGCGGATGAGAAGACGAAGCGAAGCCAAGAGGGATCAGAGCGAGCCGCGCAGAGATACCGATTTCGGTGATAAAACTCAGAGCATCGCGAGTAACTGATGCGACGCGACCATCACTCGCTCGTAAATACCGGTGGTGGCTTAACCTAAACGAAACGTCGTTATTACCGTCCCGCCGTTCTCGGACGCCGTTGCCTCGACTTTTCGCATCGGAGATGCGACGATCGATGACACAATCGAGATAATTTACCTTTTCCACTGTAGCATCCTCCATTATACTTTTCGTGAGAAAAAAAGATGTTTTCAAAACCTAAGCACTCCGTGTGTGTGTTCTTTGTTAAAATGTGCAACTTGAAACAGGAAGTCGCTGACATCGTGCTCCTACTACGTTGTCAAGCCAGAATCTGTAAATTCCTTAAATCTCTTCGTCCTTAGTTGTATTTCTAGTGTTTGAATTTAAAATCAAATGAAAAGTAAATTTTTTATTTTTCCGACAAGAGGTGGAAAAGAAAAAAGAAAAGGAAAGAAAATAAAATGCTGCAATTCCCCGTGGGTATTGGTGCATGCGCATAATCGCCGAGGCACAATCGATCTTTCGAACGTGAATCGCGCGAAAACACATCGGTATCGATCGCGAGAGAATGATTCAGCGATTTTCACAATGGCAACGAAAGTTCGCGCAATATCGAACCAATTACTTTATCATATTAGTCTGTGATATCAAACAGTTTATTGTAAATGCGCAAAAAGATTGTAACAATGAGAAACAATTGTCGTAAAATCTTTGATAAAAGATATTATTGGACAGTCGCGCGGATAAGATTGGAACACATTGGAACTTTCGCGAGTGCGATCAGTATCGTCATCTGACAATAGTTGCCTCTTCGAACATTCAAACATTCGAAAACTCAAACTGTAACTTGAAAATTTAAGAGTTGGATTTTAATATCTCGACGTACCTATCTTCATTTTATGACATTTCTCAATTCCGGACTCTTTCAAAATGCACACTCGATTACTCGCATAGGGCGATGAAGTAAATAAGCGAATGAATGATTCTTTTACTGTTTTTTATATTTGATGCCTCTCAGTATTACTATGACATATTTCTTCGCTTTCTTGATTATTTACGAAAAATAATTTCAAAAATTATTGGCGGGATTAGGAGGGCTTGTCGATTAGATCTCAAGCAAATGGATTATTTCATGTTTATCATTCCTTTAAACAATTCCTACAATTAATAAAAGCGATCCTATACGAACGTATTGGTAAATGAGCACTTGTTGTTTGCGACACTCGCGTGTCGTTCACGTTAATTACGAGAAAAATACAGTTAATCGACAGTATTTAATGAGTAACTAATTGTTAATGGTTATAATAATTGTGATAGATTTCTTCTTGTATAAATACATATTAAATAGGGCTAGGTGAGTTTCTTGGCCTTCTGGTAAAGTGTGTCGACGACTTTTCCCATGCTGTGTATTGTGTCTAATGCAATTTCGTAGGTCTTGTCGCGTGGTGTATCTTCGAAAACGATTAAAACACCTTCTCCTTGGTCGAGGACTCCTCGCAACTTCTTGTCCAAAATCATCTGCGACAGTTTCTTTTCTACTTGCGCCAATGGCAGAGATATGCACGAAGCAATGTGACTCACCTTTGGAAAAACCCATGTGTAAGAAAGTCATGGAAACACCCATGTGCAAGAATATACATATCACTAAATATTATTTAGAATTTATTTTCAGATCCTTCTCATAATAATTCAATATAAATAACTGATTTCTTTTCAAATTTAACTTTGTCACTATTTACTACAGCTGATACATTAAACATCTTGGCATTATTGTTATTCGGATCACCCATTCAAAAATTAAAAAAAATTTTAAAAAGCTCTAGAACATTGTAAATTTTTTAATTTTCGATATGACAAGAGAATCTGCATGTAACCCATAATTACATCTTTTCTTTTATATACTGATCTATTTTTATCGAGAATTCTCACGCACACGCACACACTTAATCAAATAATTTACAACTGGAAAGAGATGTCAGAGTTCTGACATATCCGTATAAATCCTCATACCTGGACTCGTGAATAAGGTTCGACTAAGCGGCATAAATTTTGCTCCAACATAGCGTCATAGAGAGAACCAAGATGTGCGCGTACAATTACATCGTCTTCCAACTCCTGTCGATATTGCTTAACTGCCTTTTGAAAATCTGCTAGTGATCGTCTATGACTAGCTTCGGCTACTGCACGCATCGCATCTAAATCCAGTCCAGCGTATTTTACCGCCAATTTGCCAGACATGATGGCCTGAACATCTTCTGGCGTGCGCAACATGATTTTAGACAGTAACATGTATTTGAGCGCCGTCAGCGCCTTGGGACTTTCAACACTGTCATACCTAAAAATAGAAAATAATAGTCGTATATTTTTGATAAAAATACATTATGCAGTTAAGACACTGATATCGCAGTACCCTTCGAAAGCTTCGTAAAAGTAAGAGTAAGCAGTCTTGAAGTCTCGTTCGTCCGCAGCGTGTAGTATTCCCGATTGTAGATCCAGAGCCGCTTGCATTTTAGGTGGACAATAAATTGCATTGGCAGTTGTCCTGGCACTGGTAAGCGCCGCTCTCGCTTTTGCTAAATTACTCAATGCGTGATATGTCTTGCTCTCTAATAATTGAACCTCTACTAATAGCTGTTTATCATCCAATTTTTTGAGTTCTTTAAGAAGAGCAGATCCCAATTGTAATGCTTCACTAAACATGCCCGTATCAAAGTAAAGGGCTATTAAGCGAGCTTCTAACGATTGCCTTAAAAACGTTCTACGTTCCTCCTTTGCCCATTCTATGCATTCTTTACACAGTTGCACCTATATACATAACATATATGAGTACATTCCATATTTTATTTTTTATATAAGCTTAATAATTTTTACAAATAACTTTGAAACACATTAAAACTTAGATTTATTATATATGTGTGTACAGTTTTCTATTCTCCACAATTACTATATTTCATTTTTTTAATAACAATTAAAACTTTTTTAACTATGTTAACTAAAAAGCTAATTTTTATTAGAACAAGCCAATGAATAAAAAATATCTTTTATTTTTCAATTTGTAACTGAGACAAATAAAGAACATGTACCAAAACTATACCATATAAATAAGACATCAGCCGCATAGTCTTGCGTCATGTTATCATTATCGTTACGTTATTAAGCTCGACAGATTTGTATGACTAAAGTACCGAGTATCTCGACAAGTATCTCTCGTCGGTCAGAGCAGAAAACTGTCATAGCATAACCTAATTCATTTTACACCATTTTATTTATAGTCCAACCTCCTCTTCCCATCGGATAAAAGAACCCAATGTTATTACCTCGATGCCGATACCAGCCTCCAGATCCAGGAAGAAGTCAACCAAGGACCGCACGAGCTTGGCGGCCTTCGCTTTACTAATAAGACTGAGGAACGGTCTGGTGGCTTTAATCAGCTCGGCCAATTCTTTCGCCTTGCCTTCTTTCTTATAGAGCTCGCCCAGGTGCAGGATACCCTGCTCCTTGACTCGAATGTTGTCCTCGTCATCGTCGGCAACGCCGATGCTTGGATCCGAGACGATCTCGCTCAGCAACGAGATGCCTTCGCTGCGGTCTGTCACCGAAACAGCTTGAGCTCGCTCAAACAACATCGCGCCGGCCATCTCGAACAATTGGCGCAGTTTCCTCGCACTAGAAACGCTAATCACCTCGTATGTTTCCGCGCACTTGCCTCGATGACGCGGTTGCAAGGAAAAAGGAATATGTCGCGAGTCCTTAGCGAGACGTGCCAGTCAACGAGGATTCGCAATCCCCCACGTATGTATATACACTACCGTGTATAGAGTGATCCACGTTGTAACAATCTCGCGAATACGTATACACTCACTCGCAGCTCATGACGCTCGCCCTCCGCTCGCGCTTTCCAGCTTTGTCACTCCTCACCGCGCTCGTCAGATCACCGAGACCGCAAAACTCGTGTCATGCTGCTACGTGAGTCAAGCTAACCACTGTTAAATAGTTAAATAGTGTTCAACCGTGATGGACCTGCTTGGACCGTCCCTCCGCGACCTTCCGCCATTGCGTCACACGGCGCTCAAATAGCAAAAACGACACCTAGTGGACAACAAGATATTGATATCGTTTTTCTTTCGATTGGTTTTAGAACGCACATAATATCCAATGAGAAAATTCATTTTCTAAAAATCACTAGAAAACAATTTCTCTTATTGGCTACCAGTCGAAATCTCAAAAATGAATCAATGCACTCGATTGGCTAAGGGATACTCGTTAGAGGATGTTCGTTAATAAATTTAAAAGTATACAAAATTTTATATGTAAACCATCGTTTACTCTTAATAAAAATTTAAGATTTTATCACAATAAAAATCTAATTCTCTTTTTCACTCGATAGAAAGAAAATAACTTATAGTTCCGTAAAAACATTTTTATTTAATAAAAAAAAATTTAATATTTTTATGGATTTTTATGGACAGTATATAGTTACACTTTACACAGTATCCGTACAAAAAAGCTTCCAATTCATTTAACTTTGTATTTTGTATGCAATACTTTTTTCAATAAACTATTCAAAGACGTCCCTATTTTCATTAAGTGTCAATGAAAGTGAAGCATTCTTCAGTATTAATACTTGTAAATTACATAATACATCTTCTAATCTAAAAAAATAAAAATACATATGCAATAAAATTGTACGCATAAATGCGCATCAATTCAAAATAAGTTAATTAGAAAAGACAAAAATAATTTTTACAACATACTTCTTTTGAAGATCTTCTATCTCGTTGTATATTTCAACAAAATTCTTTAATCCAACATCAACAGCACAATAAGTTTCACCTTTCGATCCAATTAAATTTGTAATGTTCTTTAAAGCATTTGAACATTTTATTAATATTTCCCGAGTCTCTTCCCATTCATTCTGCGTTTCAGGAAGTATTATCTCATTACATCGCAATATATCCAGAGGTTCCAAGAGAGATTGCAACTTAGATGACATATCTTTTACAATCTTAAATGTTTCGTCCCCTATGAAAATATAAATGTAAAAAAAAATAATTTAATATAATTTTACTTAACTTAAACCTTACTGGTGCATTTTGTTACTGCAATCAGTTGAGCATCTGCCTCTTTTTGTGCCGAACTTAAATTTATTATATCGCGTTCCCTTGTTTTAATTTTAATCAATTTTTGCGTATCTCGGTCAATCTCTTGTGCCACGGTGGCTAATTGTGTTACTATCAGACACTTTTTCTCTTCAGTCTTCTTCTTCATTATGAGATTCATCATTATAGTTTGTAAATATTCATCATAAAGGAGTCCAAGTTCTAATTCTTTGCTTTCAGTGTCTGTTTTCTTTTGTGCATCCAATGACAACTGTTGTGGTACAATTGGCTGCTTGCCTACAGCAACCTTTTTCTTTGATACTTCTATGAATATCGTAACAGTATTAAGAGCACATGACAACAGGAAATAAAGTCAATAAAACTCAATAAAAGAGATTCTGATAAAGATCTTACTGTGTAATTGTGCAATGTCACTTGGCATCATGGTTGTTCTGTTACGAGAAGTGATTCTTGAAACATTGAAAGTATCCGACAAATTTCCTGCAATCCCTGACGTGCCTGCACTGCAAATTCTACAAAAAACGCGTAATGTGTTGAACCAAAATTAATACAAGTATATACACAAAAAATATATATACTTCACAAAAAAAACAATAATTTTACTTTCGAGAATTTCCTAATTTTGGAGTGTTTTTTCGCTCTTCCTGCATAGCTGCTACTTCATTTGACTTGGATTTCTATTACTGATGTGCTCGTTTCGAGTTTTCTTCGCTCTTCAGTTTACTTTTTTCTCCTTTCTTCTTCTTTTGTGACACATGTGTGTACTCAGTTTATACTCGTCGAGGTGTATGCTCTGAAGTTAGATATTCAGCGGCAGAAGAGTCACATTTAAATATTTGTACATAATTCATAGTTTTATCTCATATTTTCATGTAAATATGTTAAAAGTCTTTAATATAAGATATACAAGAGAGTAATTTCTATGAGAATAAAATCAAAATATACACTATATGGTATTAAATTAATAGAAATATAATTTTAGATTTTTCACACAAATATAAGTCACGAAATATGAATATCTAGATACGATACAATATGTATAAAGTCAAACCGGAAGTACTTTCAGAACAGTGAAGGCAACTTATAGCACTGAAAGAACTGTTTCCTCTCTTTTACCTTTAATTTATTAGTCGAATTAAAAATATATAATAATAATAATACATTAAATACAATAATTTTATATTTCATATTTCAATATTTAAAAAAAATTGAAAAATATATAAAGGTTGTAAAAAGAACAGGTCCCACCGAGATTTGAACTCGGATCGCTGGATTCAGAGTCCAGAGTGCTAACCATTACACCATGGGACCTTGCTTGTACAGTTATAACTCAATATTGTTATAAATCTCATAATAAATTTTCATAAAAATAAACACCTCGTTTTACAATTGAAACAAATTTTTTTATCAAACATTTTTGTGATAAAGTATTTTTATACTCTAAATAATTGTATCATTTTACATCAAGTTTTCATATAATATATTTTATAAAATTACAAATCATAAAATTACGTGTTACTAATAATTCTAATAGTATTAACAAAAACATAAAAAATTATTTCACATTATATATACGTTTTATAAGATTATTTATTTTTAGTTTACATATCTTTAGAAAATATGTATACATACATTCTTATATGTCTTATCCAGATATCACAAACAAATCTATCTATAGTGAACTTAGTCGATTTATTCTTTTTCTTCAATTTGTGTATTCAAATTTTTATTACTAGCAGCATACTTTTCTCGATTTTCTGTATTTGATGTAATTGTATCTGAATCTTCTTCATGACTTTCTTTGTTTGTCAACTCAGCTGTTTTTTCCTTCAGAGTTTCGTTTGTTGACTCTGTTGTTTCTTCTTTTGGAGTTATCTAAGAATTTTTAAATTTATACACTATAAAAGTACATTAAATTTATTATTAACGATATTTAATATACAAAATAAACACAATAATTTTTAGATAATGTATAGAATAATAATAGATAATGTATAGAGTCTTTACACACATATATGTTTGTTAATAGTGACTCTTTATACATATATGTATAAAATTTGAATAACTTTCATAAAAATACCTTATTCTTTGTACTATTGCATATCTCGAGAAGATTATATTTCTTAAATTTGTAATAATTTGGAGCGATGGAGAGTAAGCAAATCCCACGTATCACTTCAACAATCACAGCTATATCTGGATTTTTTAAATCTGCTTTATTACCTGGATTTTTTTTAAGTATTATTTCTGCCAAATCTTCAATAATTTCATCTCTTTTAATGCTGTTATTGCTGCGACGGCTAGGACATCATTAACTTTATAAATATAAGAGTTATTAACTTGGTTAAACAAAATACAATCAACTTACTTGAACACAATGCTGAATGTTTTAGGTTCTTGGGCAAAATACTTCTCAAATAATTCACTTGCTTTTGCTCTTATATTATCCATATGTGCTTTGCACACCACTTCAATTGGAAGTAATCTTAACAAGTATCTGGTACATCGCTCTTTGGTTATATCTAACTTGGAGACAATTTTGGTAACCAAATCTAATGGATCTGGTAAGGTACTTAATATAAAAATCATATTTTTAACACCTGTATCCACTACCTATGGAAAAAAAATGTTATTGATAAAAGCAAATGGTATCTTAAAAGAAATAATTTTTATTATACAATACAATGTCAAGTCCCAACAATTAAGACACAAATATACTTGAAATTTTCGAGAAGGCAATGGCATCTCATGCTCTGTTCTGAGTTCATTGATTTCTTTCTCTAGAGCAGTCGATATATCATCATCATCCTTTAAAGATTTATCAACTTCCTTTTCGGCAAACGTGTTTGTTGTGCTTGATGTTTCAGGTTTCTTACAATAATAAAAATATATACATTCATAATAAACATCAAATGCTTGCAAATACCTTATATACTTCTCTCTATGCCTACGCTTATCAAGTACCTTATTTATGTCTGATGCAGATTTCTCATCCGCAAACAGATTGAGTAATTTGTAAGCATCAGTAATACAACCTTTTTCGTGAAAGTTGCATGTACATAGAAAACCCCTCATCCCGGGTTCCAACACAAATTGTTTACGTTTTTTATAATCGTGGTGATTCGCGACATATCTGTTATTCCTCTTTCGTGTATTCATCGCACTGCTCGTCTGCATTTATTTTCTTCTTCTAATCCTTTAATTTCCGTGCTGAATTAGAATAACAAAATATATATAAATATTTTTTTTATTATTTATTTATTGTTTGTTAACTCTTTCCGACCGAGTGGAGATTTTCATTAAGTTACGTTCGGAAAGTTTTCAACAGAAACCAGACTCGGAATTTACATCATAACACTAGAAATTGTATAGTACATTTCACTAGTTCCTAAATATCAGAGGCGCCAACACGTGAGGCACACTTCTTCCTGATTGGTGATCAACTATCTGATCCTAAAATGACGGCTACGGCAACAAAGTAAGGGTAAATAAATCTCTTTCTGTATTCTAGTTATTGCACCCCGCAGGATTGAGCTGTACAACCCCTTGGATTTAATGAAAATACGAATCCAAGTTCCTGGGACCTAAGTACCTCTGCGGACGCTCACACACAGTTACACTCACACAAATACACAATGAAAGAACGAAAAAGGTAGTAGACTAAACTATGCTAAATGTCACGTTCCCATATGGGAGAATTAAAAAAAAAAATTGCAGAACATTGTATAATTGATAAACAATTGAGTACACACACACACTATATATACATATATATATATATATATATATATATGTGTGTGTGTGTGTGTGTGCATATATATTTATACACACGAAGCGCATGCGCATTTTCGAGCAGTTCCTCTCACTTTTCATTCCTCCGTGTATTCTATATATGGTATATATGCTTTAAAGTTGATAATAATGTAAACGATTTTAGCCTTAGACACAATGTAAAATACTCTAATGTAATATGAAATTTATAATTTGCATTTAGATTTACGTATATAAACTTTGTGAGAAAGAGGTTAATGAATCTTACATATATTCGTATGTATTACATATGGGAATACATCATAAATACAAGAAAATTCATTCACACGTGGTACAATTATGATGATTTTTTTTAGACACAATATATCTTAGATATATTACATAAGTGAAGAGCATTAACAGCTAATATGAAATTTACAATTTTTTCACCTCAAACACATAAATTTATACACTATATAGCCAAGTAATATTAATAAAGTCTAAATATATCTTAAAGAAATATATTATCGATTTTACTAAAAAATTTTATACAAATATGAATTTATGTAACTTTTAGTAACACTGAAAATTGAAAAATACATTAAACATTAATTACTGGAATCTACCTAATATTATTTATTTATATTATTGTAAGTTTTTTTCCAAAGAAATTGTTAGGGATAATGTTAGACATTAATATTACTCCATAGTATAGGAACATGAAAATTAAAATAATTTTCATATAATAACAAGAGAATGTATCTTTAATTATATTGCCGATTTATCTAACATTTATCATTCTAAGTTGTATAAAAACTGATTTTTACATATATATAATATATATTATATATACTATATATATAACATATATAAATATATATATAATATACAATAGTGAAACATAAGATTAGTTCTGAACAAAGATATTTTAGACATGTATATGTGTATATCATCTAATATTCAAGCATTTGTGTGCAATGCAAAATATACGTATGAAGTATCTCTGATATATTATATGTTGTATCGAAGCATATACGTAGTTTTTTAAACACATAGCTACTTAGAGGGAAGTATATTGTCAATGACATATACTATATATATGTATAGGCAGTAACAGTAATGTGAATATTTGAATTATAATTGTTTTTAGAATTATTATAAACCTCTTGAATCATTTATCATTTTACACGATTAATATACAATGTACTAAAATATTTATTATGTTTGTAATGATACTTCTACATCTCCTTTTTGCTGACTGCATTTTCGTGATTGTATATTCAGTACGGAATAAAATTGGAAAAGTATAAAGAACTTTTAAAACTCATAGGATTACGTAATAGAATACATAGCGATTAAAATCTACCGATATTGGAGAAAGCAGCAAATAACGGTGCTCCAGTTGTTGTCGTAGGTGATGGTTGTTGATCGCCAATATTTTTCAATAGATTACCTTGCAAAAGACTGTCAAGAGCTTTCTGAACTGTTGGATCATTTAGGAGAGGTGAAGGTGAAACTCCTGTAGAAGAGGTAGTCGTAGATGATGTGATCGCGTTTGATGCTATTGACATAACACAATAAACATTTATGAAGTTTATAATTTCACGAGCTAAGTATATAATAATTATTATACACACAATCAAGTGAACAAATTTTTCAAAATTTATTTCCACTGAGTAAAAAATCACACACATATTTAATATTCAAATTAGAGATAAGATTTCTTACAGAGAACTGCAATTTGTATTTATCAAGTAGCTATGTATATTTATCAAGTATATTTTAGAGCCAAAATTTTAATTTAAAAACTTTTAAAATTTTAAGATATCTTCGATATATAAATGTTACTATATTATTATTTTGATCAAGGACATGTATTTACGTTCTAATTGTTCTTGTCAATGGAATTCTATAATTTTTTACCTGTTCCCCAATTAGCTGGTGGTACCGGGGCTGGTGCTGAAGTCGGTGGTGGTACTGGGCTGGGCTCTACAGTTGTCGATGCATTTTTACTGTTATTTAGGATATTCAATATTCTCGTTTGTAATTCAGCCTGTTTCGGATCGTTGACTGACGTGAGTGGTGTTTTTACTGGCAAATCTTTTGCATCGCCCAACTCAACTTGTACTTGTTCCTCGCGTTTCATGTCGAGATATTTTATGACGCGATCGTATTGCAGAACTGTGAGTTGATGATTGTCAGCCAACATATTAAGGAGAACTTGTATAGCATCTGGATGACGTTCGTTTGCAAGAGGTGTATTCAAGGGAACCGAACGACCACCAGTTTTGTAATTCGCGAAATCTCGTGAAATCAAATTTATAGCATCTTCAACGGGCATGTTTCTGTGTTCTACAATATAATAATACAATATAACAATATATCAATTAATGGATGTTACATATATTTACATATTGTGTAGATATACAATACTGAATAAATATACAATACTGAATAGATATACATACTGAATTTTAATATTATAATTGTTGGAACTATACCTTGTGGCAAACCATGTAAAATATTCAGTGTTAAGGAATGATGTTCGTGATTGATGGGTGTAACGACTACAGCATACAAACAGCCACGACTTGCTATATTTCCCAAAACACGACCTAAAGGAACATCTTCATTTGGAAACAGCAAATCTACCATTAAACCAATTTGCTTCAAACGTAACTCAATATCTTCTGCATATTTCCTGCATATTTAATAAACAACGTGTTACATAATTCAAACGTAACGTAATAGTCAAATTATAATTTTGTAAGAGTTAATATCTTACGTCAACGCTTTATTAACGACAATAATTTCACAATCATTTTTTTCAGCTGCAATAGCAAGATAATCTGATGAACCACTAGTGTTCCTGTAAGATAAAAAGATTATAATTGTCCATATCTACAAAAATTAATAAATTGACAATAATCGCATTTCGAAAAAACTTCATTAGAATCATTACTGTATGCACATTAGTGAGACTATTAATTACTACAAAATGATTATATTTTACCCAAAATTCGTATTTGTTTCTCTAGCTCCAGAAGTCTTGAAATCATCATAACGATTTCCACTGTCGTTAAATGAATCTCTGACAAAATTGCTACGTAGTCTATCTCCTTGTTTGAGATCCCAGTCTCGATTTGTTTTATCTTCCATTCGATTATTTCTATTAATTGGACTTCGATCTCTGAAATTATTCATGTTCGGATTGTTCTGATTATTCTTATTTCTATTCTTTCCTCCTCTCGTCCCGCGAGCTCTGTGAGCACCACCTGTTATACCACTGGCATTTTGGTTTTGATTATTGCTTGGATTAGCCTGATTTCGATTTCCGGGAGTTCCTCCAAGTCTATTCTGATTTCCCATTTGGTTGTTATTTCCAAACTGATTGTTAGTGCCTCTATTTTGATTACCAGGAACAAACTGGTCATTTCCACGATTCGAATTTATATTAAATTGATTATTTCCACGATTTTGCGTGGGATTAAAATGATCGTTTCCATTATTAGGTTTCCCATTAAATTGATCATTATCATTACTTCCAGCCTGACTTCCATCGTCAAAGTTATGGTTTCCACCACTCCTAGCTTGAGTGTTCAAATCTTTTTGGTTGTTTCCAAAGGTATTGTCATTCCCAAAATTCTGATTCATCCCACCAGCATAATTTGGTTTATTCAAACCAAATGATTCATTTGCATTATTGAATTGATTATTCATGGAATTAAATTGGTTATTTGATCCAGCCATTTGTTTTGCATTTGGATTCCCTGCATTTCCACTAGATTGATTATCTTTTTTTGCTGGTCTGACATCTATAAATTAAAATTTGAAAAAATAAGATTAAATTATATCTCTTTATATCCTACCAATGTTTTTTATCTCATCCAAAGAAAGAATATTAACTATTTAATAGAGGGTCTTAATTAATAAATTAATCAAAGAAAAAATAGCGACAGGAGGAAAAGTATAATCGAGCATGTCTAACAACATTCTATAATGTACCTATACGTCTGCCTTTAAACATGGCACCATTTTCGTTTTGAATAGCTTTCTGTGCAGATTGCTCAGTTTCAAATTGTACAAATCCAAAGCCTCTGTTTATTGTTGATGCTATAACAGTGCCATATTTGGCAAAATGTTCCTCCAGTTCTAGCTTTGTAACATCGTCAGTTTGTAAATGGCCTACAAATATACGGCTGGATGCGGTAGCAGGATCCTTCAGCAGTCTGACACTCATCCTGGTTTTATACAAAAAATTCATTGTAAAGTTATCGATAAACTGTCAAGAAGAATCGAAGTAGATGCAGCATGTAAAATTGCAACTCGTCATAATCATTGTTACAAATAATTATTTTGTATGTGTCGCGTGCATGCAACAAACATCAGGTACCACCTGATATCACGTCAAACATATTAAATTATATATAACATCTGACATTGTTAAACTAATGTTTACACGAGTTGTGAACGCTCATTGAATATTTATGTAAGAATGTTACGAGGAATTATGTACCACTAGTGAAACTTACTTTAGATAGCTCTTTCACAAAACTCGATCACTACAAGAATCTCCGTCAGCCACTATTTATATATTTTGGAAAATATCGTTGAGAGTTGCGATTCACAACAGAGACATCTTGCCGAAACAAATCAGCGCTACCAACTCTTAGCCATACGTTAACAAAACAAAAGAAACTTGTAGACCGTTCATCCGCATAGGAGAATAGTTTTCTAGGGATACTAATAACTTTGACTAGAGTCCTCCGTCGACCATTTGTCCGTATGCTACGTTTGTCCAGAATCTTCTTGGTGCGGGTTATATTCCATCAATTACTTCTCATTTTCTGTATCGAGTGTTGGGCTACGTTCAGAAACCACACCCGGGTACATTAAATCCTACTACTAGAGTAGACATGACTATAGTGCTATACAACTTTTGGTACTGCAATGTATGTCTTGCATGACTGACATTTTTCCGCTTTTTCGAACGCAGCAAGTTTCGATGAGTTTCCCGAGATTGACCGAGATCGAAGGTCGCCGATTAATCCAATTCAAGGTCCGCTCGCCACTGCGTTGGTGGTCATATGATTGAGCGACGCACGTTCACTACGCCTGTCTTTTTCCACGTGCTATGTGAATAGTATTTCCACCTAACAAACCAGAATTAAAGTTTCAATTATCATCAGAATGGGTAATAGGTCAAGTCTTCTTCTACGCGAGGATGAGATAGCGCAGATACAGAATGCTACTGGTTGCAAGTATCGTCATATATTGCCTGTTCATTCTATGCAAATTAATTAGTCTAAATTAGTCAATTTATTATGTTTAAAACAATTTTTAATGAAACGAATAACATTCGTGTTGACACTCTTTATTACAGTCACACCAAATCAAATAGAGCGTTTGTACAGCCGCTTTACCAGTTTGGATCGCGGAGATTGCGGAACGCTCAGTCGAGAAGATTTCCTCAGGATTCCAGAATTGGCGATAAATCCTCTTGGCGAGAGGATAGTAAATGCTTTCTTTGAAGAAAGTGGAAACGACCGAGTAAACTTCCTGCAGTTTATGCAGGTTCTGGCCCACTTTAGACCTATCAAGAAGAATAGTCCCAATCGATTGAATTCTAGGCAGCAAAAATTGAGATGTAAATATTGCCGAGTATTAACATAATATCTTCTAATCGAAATATTCATTAAATTTATGAAATATCCTGAGGATTTATGGTTAAACGTTTCTTTCAGTTGCATTTAAAATGTATGATTTGGATAACGACGATCTAATATCGAAAGATGAACTACTTGCTATTTTGCATATGATGGTTGGTGCTAACATCAGGTAAAAATTGATTTTTTTACAACTGTCAATGCATCCTATTCTATACATTCATTTCCTACAAACATTCAACATAAATTTGAGAGTTTAATAACACACACATATATACATATATATATATATATTTTTTTTTTTAGTGAAGAACAGCTAAT